>PVJX010000184.1:36968-342490 GCA_004027295.1 Dolichotis patagonum | reverse complement strand
GGGCCCAAACAGACCCGGCCCAGATGCTGATCTCCAGGCAGTTCCCTGCGGATGAAGGGTGTGCTTACCAGCCCCAAAGAGTCGCGCCGAGATGCAGGTCTGCGCAGACTTTTGATCCAAACAGCCCAGGCCACTCTAGGGGTCCGAGAGTTTCGGGTCCCAAAGAGACAGCCCGAGATCCTGCTTTCTGGGAGACTTCCTGGGGGTCGCATGGAATTATTTCAATTCCTTTTCATTTACTTAAGCATGTTCTGTGGGTTAGTATATGATTTATTTTACAGAATGACCCATGTGCATCCAAGAAAAATGTGTATTCTGATGTTGGTGGGTGGAACACTTGGTACATATCTACTAGGTCCTTTTGTTCACAAGTTTGATTCAGTTCTGTTATTTCTTTGTTGATTTTTTGTTTGGTTGATCTCTCTGTTTGTGACAATAGAATGTTAAGGTCCCCTGTTATAACTATTATTGTTTATTTGATTTTTTATGTTTATTAAGATTTGTCTTACATAATTGGGTGCTGTTATATTTGGTGCATGTGTATTTATGATTGCAGTCTCTTCCTCTTGAAGTTTTCCCCTAACATGTATGTAGTGACCTTTTTTTAAATCTCTTTTGATTATTCTTGGTTTGAAGTTCACATTTTCTGCAAACAGAATAGCTCTTCCCACTTTTTTTCTGGGTTCCTGTTGCATTACTATTGTTTTCTATCCTTTGACTTTTAGTCTGTGAATTTCCTTCTGAGTTAAATGTGTTTCTTGTACACAGTATATTGATGGATTTTGTTTCTTAATCCACTCTGCCAGTCTGTTTCTTTTTCTTGGTGAGTTGAGACTATTTACGTTGATAAATGTAACTGATATGTACTGACTTATCACTGTCATGTTATATTTATGGTGTTGGTTTTCTACTTCTTCTGTTTGTTTGCCCTGCTTAGTGGTTTCCCTCCATTGTTGTGTTTGGGATTGTAGCTAACTTTGTCTCTTTCAAGAGTATCTCTCAGTACTCTTTTTAGGGTTGGTTTGGTGGTTGTGAATTTCTTCAGTTGTTCTTTGCCATGGAAGTATCTTATTTCTCCATCAACTTTCAAAGATAGTTTTGCAGAACACATCAACCTGGGTTGAAAGTTGTTTTCTTTCAGAACAGGAAATACTTCACTCCAAGTTCTTGACTTGAAGGTGTGTGTTGGGAAATCTACTGTGATTCTGATAGGCTTTCCTTCATAGGTGATCTATTTTCTCTGACAGTTTTTAGTATTCCTTTGTTGTGCTGAATTTCTGATATTCTAATTATTATATGAGTGGTGAAGATTTATTTTAGTTATGGTTAATTTGGTCCTGAATGCCTCACTTATTTGTATATTAGATTCTTTTCTCATATTTGGTAGTTTTTCTGCTATTATTTCTGTAAATAGTCTTCATGTTATTTTTGTTGGCACCCTGCTTTTTCATTCACATCTATCAGTCTTACATTGTTTCTCTTTGCATAATCTTGCAGCTGTTGAATTGTTGTTTCCTGGTTCCTTGTTATTTTTACGAGATTGTTTCTTTCATGATCATAATAGTCCATCCTGTCTTCAAGGTCTGAGAGTCAATCTTCAGCTTCATTCAGGCAGTTTTTCCACTTTCAATGGAATTTTTTATTTTCTCAATATGCCTTTGAATACATGAAACTTGTATTCTAATTTTGTCTTATATTGTTCATTAAAGGTTTCCATCATTTTCTTATGTTCCTCTATTTTGTATGTAGATCTTCTTTAGATACACACAACATTTCTTGCATAATGTTTGTCATTTCATTTTTTAAGGGATTATTTCTGATCTGATTTCCCCTATAGCCTCATGGAGTTGTTTCTTTACTTCAGTTGTTATCATTTCAGAAAGTTCAGTTGTGTGATTTCCATTGTCTTCCATTTCAGCATCTCTTGGGTTCATTTTTGGTGGGCTGGAGCACTGAGATGGCATCTTGCTCTTTTATTTTGTCATTTTCCTCTAGGACCCATGTGACTGGCCAGGTACCTTCCTGATGGATTGCACTGGAATGCTGCCTTGGGCAGAGCTTCAATCCTCTGATATCCCCATGGCTAGCCAAGGTGCACCCCTGAACTATGGTGCTGGTGACTTTTGCTCTGTGGCTGTGAGGCTGGCTGGGTGTTTCCCTGATGTACTGCACTGGGTTGCTCTGGGATGCTGGGCTGGGCAAAGCTCGGATCCTCCGTGCAGCTATCACAGTTGTACTCCCAGTGTATGGTGCTGTGGCCTTATACCTGGCTGAGTGGAATTCAGAACCTTTAGGATCCAGGCTGCTAGGCAGAGTGTGTCCTTTGAGAATTTTAAACCATAGGTGTAGCCAGCACTGAGAAATGGAACTTTAAAAGTTAGATTTCTTTTTCTTTTAGAGACAAGCAACTTCTCCAGATTTCCTGTTAATCAAATACCTGGCCAAAAACCCCTGTTCTCTTCAGCCCCAAATAAATAACAAAATAGGAAAATGCTGTTCTAGGAGGCCAGTAGCCTGGTTTCTTTTACACAAGAAAGTGGAGAATGAGTTGAAGATGCAGAAAGTGATAAAGCAAGTGTAGACATCTGCATTATCAATCTGTTCCTTACTTACTATAAAAGACCCTTGCCCACCTGTATGTGGTGACAAGGTGATTTGAAATAAGTGGGCCCCTCTATTTCATCAACAATAGCTTTAAATAAAACTTTTCTTTTCCTTCTTAACAAAATATATGGCCTCCCTTGACTTAGTCAACTGTAAATGACTAAGTGTGCAAAGCTGAAAGATTCGTGATACGAGCGCACACTCACGTTGGTTTAATAGTATAATCTATGCTATCTATGTAATTTCAACACCAGCAGTCAAGATTTCTCTTTCAACTAGTATCAGGTTGGCATTTCCCTTACTGAGCCTGTCATAATCAAATCAAATCCTCCCTCTTGAATTCATGTAATACATTGCTTTCAGTTTGTTGGTTGTGTGTGTGTGTGTGTGTGTGTGTGTGTTTTGTTGTTGCTGTTCTTGTACCTAGATTATTCATGACTTGTGGTCCTGAAGTATATAGGAGCTCCAAAGCATTAGATGTTAGACAAAGTGAATGGTGTATTTGCCCTTCACACATCCACGGCCCAGACAAGCTGCTCCCTCTTACCTGTTTCCTGAGAACCAGATTCATATGTGCTCTGACTGGGAAGGAATAAAGAAATTTGTGTGCAATGTTTCTTAAGATTAAGGGCAAACTCCACTCTGATGAAAGACATCCCAGCAGTTTTGTGTGTGGATAAAACCAGTGAGAATCTTCATCTGATGTGTGAAACCAAAGGTCATCTTGCTGTTCACCAAATTATGCCTAAGGAGGCCGGGTATGAATTCTTAGAAATGAGAATGATCTTTATGGCCACCCCTTAGATTGCCATCCTCCAGACTGGCAGGTTGGCCAAGTTAACCAGGCATTTTAATCAAGTTGTATTAAACGAAATGTGTTGACTGCAAGCACTAACCCGTCATCACCAACAGGAATAAAGAGACAGAAACAGGTGTCTTTTCAGTCCACATGCAGAACAGGTTTTGGTGTGGCTTTTGTGAAAGATATCAGTGGCAACAGATTTACCACCAGGTTTCCCCACATACTTATCCCTGGAGAAGACAATAAACCATGGCTTATTATGACCCAAAAAAAGGTACTTGCTTCATAATTGCTGAAAAGAGACAGACTTTTAGCCAAATGGAGCACTAGGTGAAATGATCTCCAGAAGAAAGAACCGGGGACCTCCTTGTCATTAAAGATATAACAACATGGGGGGGGATTTTTTTTGAGCATTTCGATGAACTCATAATTTTAAAAAAATTACAAAGCACAAGGAACCAAGTCCAAATGAGTGAAAGTCACAAGAAAAGATAAAGAATCAAACTCCCAGAAGATTGACTTTGGAACTATTAGACATAGGTTATGGATGAAGGATGTTTGACCTACCTAAATTTTAGATAGTTGGATGAATATGAAAATCTTTTAAAAAATCATAATGTTGAGTGGAAAAAGCTAGTACAAAATCATCAAAATGGAGACATTAATGTTAATCTATTTATGTAACACAATACTACAGAATGGTTTTTAAAATCCATTAGAGCTATATACATCAACATGCATGAATCTGAAATACAATGTTATGTGGAAAATACAGGACAGAAAAAACTATAAACAGTAGGAATTCCTTTTTTCTCTTTGATCAGGTCATTATTCAAAATAAGCAGTCCAAATTTATGTGACCTGTGTGAAACAAATTTTAACACTTTATGCAGCAGTTTCTTCTCTAGTTGTTTTCTTCTTCTTCTTCTTCTTCTTCTTCTTCTTCTTCTTCTTCTTCTTCTTCTTCTTCTTCCTCCTCCTCCTCCTCCTCCTCCTCTTCCTCCTCCTCCTCCTTCTCCTCCTCTTCCTCCTCCTCCTCCTCCCCTTCCTCTTCCTCTGCCTTATGGTTTTTTGATAGCTGCAGGGGTTTTTTCCTCAAAGGCTTTCCTCAAGGCTTCTGCTTCTGATATTCAGCAGCCTTCTTTCCTTTTTTCTCTCCCACAGCTTTCTGCCTGCACCCTTTCTTATCTGATATGGCTGCTAGTGTTGCTGTGGTAGTTGCAGTTTCATTCTCAGGACTCTGACTCCTGGCCTGGTGGAGAACGGTGCTCCAGCACACAGTCTTTGCATATGGGCTCAGCTTCAACATGATTCTCATGTTCTTCAGTGGATCCTTCTTTGGACCTTAATGATGAATCTTCTTGTGAGGCACTCTGAGGGCTCTGGATCTCTGAACTTTTCCAGAGCTCTTGATTGATCACCTGTGCACAGGCAGGTTATACATACTCTTGAGAGAACCATCTTTAAACCAAGTGCCAATCACTTTATCTAGCTTCCAGCAAATCTTTTCAGTCCACATGCAGAAAACTCCTACATGCCCACCAGGTGGAAATTTCAAAATGTTCAGTTTGCTTCCATTGTGCATAAAGTGCTTGGAATATTACAGCCTTTGTGATACCACTGTTTTCATTAGAAGCGATGCAGATAGTGCCCTACACTAGATATGATGGCAGTTTCTCATTTTGCTCTTTTCAGCTCTCATTTGCTGAGAGGTATAAACTTTTATTGATATTCTGGGCTGAAATTCTTAAGGAGAAAAATAGCCTCCCTAGTGTTCTTGCAACCTTTAACTTTATTTTTGACTACTAAATAAGGAACTTTAATATATGTCTTCAGACATGACCAGTGTGGTGAGGCTGAGGCAGCCAGAGCAGAGCAGATAGCGTTCAGCTATTGGGTTATGTTCACTCTGCCAGTGATGCCAGGTTTCAGTTGGTGCAAACAAGCAGGCTCCTTGACACATGTCTCCAAAGGCCCTCTGCATAGAAAAGTGGGTTCTGCCAATTTATATCCTGGGAGTTGGAGCCATAGGTCTGCCAGTATACCAACTGTCAGCACTGGTCTGATGACCTGATAATTCACTGACCATATAGGAGCTTTTAAAATACAAATTTCAAGGCCAGGACAGATTAAACATTATATTATTTAGGGATGCATCATATATTATAAAACTATTTTTAAAGTAACTGGTAATTTATAAATCATAGTAGTGATTTATCCATGTAGGAAGTAGAAAACATCTGAGAAGGAGCACTGTTAGCTTCAAAGACTTGTCTGGTTGTATTAATCACCACCTGAAGGTGGTGATTATACAGGCGTTTGTTTCTAATTAACATTATTTAAATACACAAGCAAGTTCTATTAATTATTTTTATAAGTGATTTTTTATTTTTAAAACTTCAACTTCTTCTCGGCCTTTTGGCTCAGATCAAGTGTATTTTTAAAATTTCAAATAAATCACTTTTGAAGATCAGCAGTTTACATCCATTTGAAGATCAACAGTCAGAAAGATCAGAGTATGAACGTCCACTTTCTTGAAAGACAAAATGTCAAATGGGTCCATCTAGTGGTGAATAAGAGAATCGCCAAGGCAGGAATTTCCCAACTCAAGGGATGCACCAGTCTGTAAGGCCTTTGTTTCAAAGTAACCCATTCGAAAAACATACAACAAAAAGAAAAAAAAAAAAAAACGTTAAGTGACTAATTTTGTTTTCTGTACCATTCTAACACTGTTCAATTATTCTCCACTTGCTCAAAATTGCAAGTCATTTTTGACATTTTTGTGATGTCTCCTTTGTCCCCATGACTTTTACCTCTTGTCTGCAGTTCTTTTCCCCCTTCACTCCAGGTGCTGTGGCTCCTTCCTCCAGCACACCCGTTCTTTTTGCATCCGCCCCACCTGGACCTCACGTAACCCCTAACATCGTCCCTCAGCTAAGCACAGCTGCTGGTCTCACTTTAGCTTCATGAAATTCATGCAGCTTCACAAAGTTTGTTCAGGTCACTCTCCATGTGTGAGAATCTTTTTTTTTTTTTAAGATAGTAAATCCCAACAAAACAAAACAGAATAAAGCCAATTAAAACAAAGCAGCAAAGTTGGTACAGAACTTCAAAGCAGGATACTAGGAAAAACAACAGTAGCTACCACAGTGTAGCTTGTTATCTTCACAATAGTTGTCCATTCCATCAGGTATAGCAAAGTCAAGCCAAAAACAAAACACAATAAAACCAAGCAAAACAGAATATTGAATAAGGCAAAACAATCAGAACAAATCAAAACAGAACAGTATTGGATTTCAAAGACAACACTGAAGGAAATCTCCTTTATTTCCTATACTGTATACTGTCATCCTCCCAAGAGATGCTCAGACCACTGGCCCCAGGTCTGCAAAATCAACCAGACAATACAAGCATTAGTTGCTTTATGTACCATGGTTGCTATCAACTCAGCGTGTGCTCCGAACCACCGAGTTGCTTATGGCCGCATCGGGAGCGGGGGGTTCATGCTCAGCCCACTCCCTGGTAGGCTCACAGGAGGCACTGACTTTTCTCTTCCTGGAAGCCACGTGGCCTGCACAGCTTACCAGAAACGCTGGCTGGCTGGCTTCTTGCTTCCTCCCGGTCACAGCTTGGCCAATTCTTGGGAGATGCTGCCTTTTCTCTTCCATGTGTGAGAATGAAAATAAGCGAGGTATAGAGCTGTTTGTGATATGAATTCCACGTGTTCTTTTTAAGAAAGAATACATCTCTTTCATATATGTGTAATATTTGGGGAAGGAAATGCAAGAAACTGATCATTTTAGGCTTCTAGGGAAGAAGATTCTAGTGACATTGAGAAATAGACTTGTTTAAATGTCTGTTTATTGATGTTGATTAAGTTCTGCAACAAATTCCATGTATTGCTTCCTCATACCTATTTTAAAGAAAGAAAACGATGTATGCATTATACATACGTAGATGATACCACGATCAGTTTCCTATAGATGAATAACATGATGCTTTCTGCTGGACCTTATGTCCTAGTGTTTTTGAATGGTAGCCATTGCATATGGCAATCTTGGGTTATCAGAGGAAGGGTATACCCTGGGTTGAAAGAATCTCCCTAACATTGCATGTTCTTGGACATATCTATTATCTTCAATATTTTGAAATCCTTTTAAAAGTTATTTATTTTACAACTAATACTTTATATTGAATACAGAATGAAAACATCAGTCTATACGTCTTCTGTATATTTGAATCATGATGCCTTATAAATTTCTGAAATCTAATAAGATTCCTAGCTTGACACTTAGCTTTGCAGAGATCTACTTTAGATGCTAACCGACAGAAACACGATATGTAATTTCTTTAATTTCAGTGGACTTCAGAATGAATATATAATCAAGTGTTACTTCAAGAGATACATAAGTGTTTCTGAGCAAATCTCCTACGGGATGGAGAGAGTGACTTTTGAACATATTTCCCATGCCTTCGTGTTGTAGTCATGGACTTTAAACACTGACCTGAGATCAGTGGATGTGGCCGGGCAGCAAGCCAATCAATGTTGCTTCAAGGACCCAGCCCTGCCGTTGTTTGGAAGTGGAGACAAACTGACCCCAGAAGATGGAAGATCAAGATTTGCCTGGTTTGGGAAGCAATCGCTCTCTGCTGGATATGAAAAAGTAAGTAAGCATGCCCTGCCGGGACTGGCAGTTATACTACAACACAGAGGAAAGTTAGACGAGAAGTGATACTAACCCCGAGGACCCGGGTTAATACATGGTCAGTCTCAAAACCAGTCAACTTGAGGTTGCCCTCTCTCTGAACTTTGTGCAAATACCAGTTTATTCATTTTTCATTAAGTCCAATTAGGTTGCTTTTTCTGTTATTTCCCATTGAAAGCATACTAACTGATCCATGTTTTAATAGTATAAGGAAATTGATCTGTAAGTAAATTCCACAGTAGCTACACTAGACTTTGAGTGCCCTTCTGTCATATTCCACGAATACTTTAATTGTAAAAATATAAACATATTCCAGAGTAGTAGGTGTGGTAAAGGGAACTGGATTTTATAATTTCTCACATTATGGATAGTAGAATACAAAATGAATAGTGTTAAACACTAGTCAAAGTTAAAAGCTCTAAATTAATCATTAAACAAAATAAGCACATACTTAGAGAACTAAAGCAAGAGATACTCTACGGAGTTTATTACACCACACTAGATTTTAGTTGCATTTTTGTGATTGACATTTTTGTGATTTTCTTTAACTGATCCTTGAACTCCTTCACAATGACAGGCATAGGGAATACAGCAAAAGGTACAGTGGACACCCCAAGAAGTCAGAGATGCCAGGTACCTGGAATTCCTGCCAAATAAATCTGCAGGCCATGAGTGGATCCAGGACAAGAAAGAGGCCACATAGGCTGCAACCAACTGACAAGGCCACAAAGGTGGGGCAACCCTTTGGAACTCACATTTACCACCATGTGCCCTGTTTTCTGGACATGCAAAAGTAGGGTTAATGTTTGCCTTGCTGGGATCTGGCCTTGCTTTGATCTGATTCTTTTCTGTCTACCCCATTCCTCCCTTTTGTAACAAAAATATTTACTCTCTGTCATTTTTACCTTGGGATTATGTAAATTGATTTTATTTTAACAGAGGCCCACAGCTATGAGTTTGCTTTGAGACTCTGAAGAGAACTCGACTTGGGCTGGTGATAAATGCTGGGACTGTGGAAACTTTGGAGAGGGAATTATTACATTTTTCAGTTCTACACAGGAGTTTTATCCTTTTAGGCAGAATTGTGACCTTGTGTTTTCCTGAGGGTTATATATGCTTTAAGATGTGTTTGGGTGCCAAGCTGACAAGGAATAGCATATGACAATTAAGATTGATTGCATCAATCCGATTGGTTTAGGAGCTGCCTAAGGAATTGGTGAAGCATACCGGGTGATTCTGGGTAGATAATAAATGTGGACTGTGAGAACTATGTATAGTCCTTGGTCCCTTTCTTTCTGGCACTATTCTCCTGCTCTGCTTCCTTGCAGACATGAACTGAGCAGTCTTCTCTCTCTGCATTCTTCCTGCATAATGTTTTTGCCTTGAAGCCAACTGATCTTAGACTGAAACTGTGAGCAGATTAAACCTTTTCTTTAATTGTAGGTATTGGATATCATGTCTCAGTGATGGGTCTTGATTTCCTCATTCATAGAATAAAGATAATTTTACTCATTTCATAGGTTGTTATAAAACTTAATGATTAATAAACATAATGTGGTGGATTAACTAATGGGCAGCTTGAAATACCAAGCTGAACTAAGTCAGCATGGTTCTGGGTGTGGAAAGCCTACCTGAGGACCATTACCTGCTATGGTCAGCCCCTCCTGGTCCTTGTCGTGGTCTGGGAAGTTTTTATTTATAATCCCATGGAAAAGTTATTGGAATCCTAGCAAGTTAATACCAATCTACCACTACTGGTGCAACACATGGTGAGAATAAAGACACTGAGGCATATGTATAGTTGTGGAAAGCCAAGGGGTTCCTAGGTCCAGCCAGGGTGATGGTAACCAGAACAAAGGCCTAGACCTGGGGCCAAATCCAGTTTTTATTTATTTGTGAAAAAGGGAGTGACTTGAGCACAAGTGACTGTGAGACTGGTGGGAAGTATGTGAGTGCTGTGAGCTGGTCTAGACCTGAAATCACCTCAGTAATATGCAGAGAGAAGGATGTGTAGAAGGAATAACCTGCATAACATAATTTGAGGTAGTATCTATTCTCTTGGGGTCAGTGCTTCAGCTCTGGTGTGTAATTTTTTATGCCCTGGGAAGTCATGGCCTCTTTTTGGGGGAATGGTGCTGGGAATTGAGCTCATGAACTCATGCTTGCCAAGGCAGGAGATGTGCTGCTGAGCTATGTCCCTGGCCCTAGTCATAGCCTCTTATCTTGAGGCTCAATCCCGTCTGACAGCATGGAATGTGGCTCTCCCTCTCACCTGGCTCTCATTTGTTTTTTGGGAGCTACAGAGCAGGGCAACACTGACCTATCACCTTGCTTCAAAGACTACACATTAGCACATTGGCTAGACTGATCTGCATCACTTCAAATCAACTGAAGGGATAAGGAAAAGTTCTAGCCAGCTCTGTACTTATCAAAACGTGGAAATAGAGCCAGGGTTAGCCAAAATGGAGATCATTGCTCTGCTTTCAAGGACAGTTGTTCAGGTGGTCCACCCCAACCAATGACACGAAAGGAGAACTGGAGGGGAATGCGGTATGCTGCTGATTCTCCTGAAGAAATTTGTCACACTCATTTTCCTGTATGAACTGAGCTGTTCTCATTGTTGGAGGAACTCAGGTCCTTGCTCTCACTGAGAATGGCTGTGGTTCTCTTTGGGGGAGCTCTTGGCCTTACCTTCAGTGTCATTTCCTGGCTCCAGTGCAGGTTCCTCAGCCTCTGTCACATACTTTCTAGCTTTCAGCACTGACCTTTGGACCTTCCCAGTGGAGATCCTTGATACAGACGTGCATGAGACAGTGTTATGGACTCCAGGCCTCCAGCTGGACTCCTGGAGGACATTGCCGTGGGCTCTAGGTCTTTAGATGGACTCATGTAGGACAGTGCCAGAGGATTCAGACCGTCAGTTGAATTCTTTGGGTCTCTAGTGCATGAACAGATCACTTGTACATTTGCATTTGACTCTTTGGGTGGATATTATAAAATATCCCTATAATTATGTGTCCTGAATTAAATTTACCCCCTTGGTAAACCCAGACTACAACACATAACAATACCTACAGATTCTCATTTATTGAAAAAGCTCAATTTTGTTAATTGTGCTATTCAAATCTCTTTCTAATCTTTTGATGATTTAACTTGCTAATTACTAAGAAAGGTACATTAAAATCTCAAATATGATAGTAGCTTTTCCATGTTTCCTCTGTTCTCTGGATTTTTGCTTTAAGTATTTTGATGCTAAGCTGTTCAGTGCATACACATTCAGAATATTTATATAGTTTTAGTGAAGTGAAAATTTTATCATAGTACAGTAATTTTAGTTATGCTTAACCTTTAAACTTGTTTTGTTGAAATCCACTATAGCTACATATATTTTCTTTTCTTTTCTTTCTTTTTCTTTTTGTACCAGGGGTCAAACTCATGACCCCATGCTTACCAGGCAGACACTTAAGCTACTGAGCTAAATCCTCAGCATATGCCTACTATATTTTCTCTACTTTTTATTTTAAATTTTTTTTTATTTTAAGAAGAATAAAACCTAACAAAATATAACAAAATAAATCCAAACAAAACAAAACTGAAAGTGATACAAGACTTCAAAACAGGAAAATAGGAAATGAACAATGCCAACGAACAATGGCATAATGCCTCCTGCTATCTTCAAAATGGCTGCCCGTACCATCAGACATAGTAAAATCAAATAAAACAGAACAGAATAAAACCAAGCAAAGCTGAACCTTGAGTAAAACAAAATAAAATGGAACAATATTGGATTTCAAAAATAAGACAGAAGGAAATCCCCCATATTTGCTATATTGAATATTGTTATCCCCTTAACAGATGCTCAGGCTACTGTCCTTAGGCCTGCAAAGTCAATAAAATAGTACAAGCATAAGTTGTTTTCTTGACTTTTTTTTTTTTTTTTTTTTGGTACCGGGGCTTGAACTCATAACCTTGCACTTGCCAGGCAGCCACTTATGCCAAAACCCCCGGCTCTAGCATAAGTTGATTTCATACCTCGGTTGCTATCAATTCAATCTGTCTTCTGTATCAGCTGGTTGATTACAGGAGATGGAGGAGGAAGAGGCACAGTGTTCTTGACTCACCCCATGCACCAGTCAGCTCACAGGAAGGGTGAACTGGTTTATATGTCTTCCTGGGCCCTGCATGGTTTGTGTGGCTCATCAGAAAGGCAAATTGGCTTCTTGTTATACTCCTCCCAGAGCTAGCATGGCTTCTGCTGACTCATGGAAGGGTGAACTGACTTCTTTATCCTCCAGGGCCCTGTGTGGTTTGTGCGGCCCATGGGAAGAGAGAACTGGCTTCTTGTTATACTCTTCCCAGACCCAGCATGATTTCTGCCAACTCACAGCAAGAGTGAACTGGCTTGTCTCTCTTCCTGGGCCCTGCATGGTTTGTGTAGCTCTTTATTTTAATCTTTATGTGACATGTTTTATGTCATTATGAAGAACATAAAGAGGGACTTTAAAATTTTCAATCTAACTGTAGTTCAAGTAGTAAATTTTATTCATCTACACGTATTAAGATTAAAGTTTTTGGGTTGGTTTCTACAATATGTGTTGTATGTTTTTCTTTTCCTTCTTTTGGGATTATTATGATTTTACCTTTTTGCTTTTCCCTTAATTAGTTTGAAAATTAAACAGCCTATTTATACTATTTCAGTGGTTTCACTTAAATATTTAACCATGCTCAATATAAAAATGTTCTAAGCTAACCGGCATAACAGAAACAGAATGCTTTAATTTAGATTGTGTCCCACCTACTATCTTACTTGTCTTTACAGTTTAGAAATGTAGTCCTCTCGCTTTCTATTCCCCATGTTAGGCACTACAGTTATTATTTTAAATAGAAAATTTCTTTACATTCAATCACATAAAACAGATCATTTTCTTTGTTTACCATTATTTCTTATATTGCAGACCTGTATTATAAGAAAAATTGTTCTTTATTCTGAAATACAAACTTTAGAACTCTCTTTAGGAGGATTTGTGAGTGGTAAATTTTCTGTTTTGTTTATCTAGAATTGTTTTACTATTCCCTCATCATTGAATTTTTTTCAGGGTATAAAATTTTTAAGTGAACTTTGCTTTTTGCTCAGCAATTTAATTGTTTCCCATTGTTTTCTGGCTCTTATTGTTATTAACAATCTGTTATTGATTCATATTCCTTCAGAAATATTTTGTCTTTGCTTTCTGTTGCTTTTACAGTAATCTCATTATCTTTAGGGTGTTGCACAGTTTCATTATAATTGTATAAATGTGGCTTTTTTAAACTTAGGATTTATTTTTCTGTATCCAAGGATTCTTGCCTTCTGTTAATTTTGCAAAATTTTTAAGTATTGTATCTTTGATTATTTCCTTTCTCTTGTTCTTATCCTGTGCAATATATCTACTAACCATCATATATGTTTCTAAAATTTAACACCTTATGGTTTCTTGAACTATGTGATTACTGTAAAATTCAAACCTTGGAGCTACTATGCATAGACCAATGTTTACAAATCTTCTAAGGTTACTTTTATCTTTCCACATCATGCCAAGGCAAATAATTTCCCTTATCGTTTTCCTTTTCTCCTATGTGAGTTTTTCTGGTTGATCCATTTTCATCATGAAAATTACCCTTTAAAAGTCCACAGATTTATTTTCTGTCTTCCATTAGTCATTAAAATAGCCAATTTGGAATTGCCAACATCACCAAATATAGAAAGGAAAGAAAGTGAAAGTGGCATTGTCGGTTTTCTGTTCTGATTTCCTACTACCTTTCATTCATTTGTTAGTTTGCCTTTCCAGACAGGGTCTTGCTATGTTGACCAGGCTGGTCTTAAACTCTTTAGTTTACCTAATCCTACCAGCTCAGCCTCCCCAGGTGGAACTATAGGTGTGTGTAACTGAGCCCTTTTATTTTTGAATGATGGAGTAATTCTACTTCCTTGTTATTCGTTTATACTTTTGCAAATATGATAATCATATTTTATCTAGACTTCAAGGTGTTTGTAATTGAAAACAAGATTTAGTTTATTTGATCCCTGATGTCACTGGGTATATAAGCCCCTGATCCAGCTGTCTAGCCTCTCCCACAGTTGTTGCCATTTGTGA
Source organism: Dolichotis patagonum (assembly GCA_004027295.1). Lineage (NCBI taxonomy): Eukaryota > Metazoa > Chordata > Mammalia > Rodentia > Caviidae > Dolichotis > Dolichotis patagonum. The sequence goes on along the minus strand of PVJX010000184.1, from coordinate 328,247 downwards.
AGAATGAGCCCTCAAGGCCTCCATGGAAAACGATGATCTCTGCCATACAATCCATTCCCACCTTACCATCCACCTATTTTCCTCTTAATTCCTGCTTAATTTTCACTACTCTAGAAGTTTTTGTTCACCTCTTCTTTGCTGCTGCTTCAGGACAATACTTTCAATGAACCAGTTCCTCAGCTCTAGCTGAGAAACAGACTACCACTACTCAGCATTTCCAAAATTGTACATAGTACCTCTATGTCCTGTTCTGAACTACCATCCCTTCTTTGAAGTGAGCATTCCTGGCTGCAGCAATAGCTCTGTCCTATCCCTGCAAAACTTTGACATCTACGAAACTACAGCTGCTTCTGCAGTCTGAAGTCCCCTGATATCCATTCCTACCTCAGAAGAAACTTATCTAAGAAACTTATCTAAGAGAACTCTATGTGCTTGGATTGAAATCTTAGGCAATTTTTGGGCTAACATCAAAATGAATCTGTTTTCTTGCCAATCTACTGCCATTTGGGACCACAGCAGGAGACTGGGAACTCTGCCTGTGGATTCCAGCCTCCACCAGTTGTCAAATTGACAACCACCCCTGTCACTCTCAGCGATCTCATTGAAGTTCACTGTGGAGTCCCATCTCCATACTTGGCCAGGCTGCAGCACACATTATTCAGGGTGAACACTTGAATGACTTTAAACAACACTATCCATTCTGCAGTCACCATAGATTTCTGTTTATGAGGATAGATGGTTGTGGCAGAAGGCATTCAAATTCTCGAATCTTGAGAATTTGCTAATTCACAGAAAGACACCAGAAACACTTCTACACTCAGCAGTGTTCCCATATGCTGGTTTCTGGTGTCTGGTCTCATGGAGGCACCAATATGCTAAATATTAGGGACTATGAAAGTAAATACCCCTTTATTTAGAGGTATGAGCAATAATATGCAATAAGTGATACTAGGCAATAAGTATTGTCTAGATAATAAAGTTACTGGGAGAATGTATCATAAGCCAGGGAGCCTTTTGAGACCTGCTCACAGGTACAATATGCATTCTTCAGAGTAAATCACTCAATTTTAGAAGAGATACTGTGGGACTGGAGATTTAGCTCAGCAGCATAAGCACCTGCCTGGCAAGTGCAAGGTCATGAGTTTGATCCCCAGTACCAAAAAAAAAAAAAAAAAAAGATTGAGAAGAGATACTGAGTCAGAGCCTGCATGCACAGACATACCACCTTTTCACAGAGTATACCTTCCTACTGGTAAAACTGTGCCAGAAATCCCCTGAAATATCAACAAGGAGACGCTGCACTACAGATGGTAAGTCCAGCATGGCGAGGCCATGGGGGAATGTGTCTGTCCCCGGCAGTGAGGTAGAAATGCAAAGGGTGGGAACTGCAGCTTCAGCTTCCCTCCTTTCTCTGTTACTCTTTATTATTGTTCTTTAAAAATTACAGTGCGGTAAGCAAAATGATATTACTCAAAAGAAATGTAAAATATTATTTGTAAATAATAAAATTAAGAAAAATCTCAGAAAGGAATACATACAAGAAAACTATATTTTGACTTAAAAAAATATACATATAAACCATTAAATATATAATAGCATTTTTTAAGAGATGAGAATGCATTTAAACTAAGATGTTAAAAGCCAGTAGATTCTAGTTGAAACATTCTTTGGTTTTCTTTCTTTATTTTTAAAACTACCCTTCAAAAATTCATTTCCATGGTAAAAAAATTTGTAATAAAAAGGTATTATTTTAAGTGAAATATGAAGACCTTGAAAAACAAGCTTAGAGTTAGTTGTGACAATTAGAGAGAGACTCTAGTTAAGTAAAAATAAAAGCCTGTAAGTTAGCCTGGGATGTGTGTGTTTACATAAGATAGAATTTGAAATATACTGGGGTATGGAAAAGAATATTTTAGAGATCTGTGACACACTAGTGAGAAATTAAATAATTTCCAAATTACCAGATAGTTTGTATTAATATCAATCAAAATTTTAATTTGTTTTATTAATTCATTGAATAATATTAACATCACTTTGGATAAATTGGCAACCTATAAGGATAATAAATAATCTAATATACAAGAAAATTGTTGAGGACCACAAATAATAAATTAACAGAATCTGTCTGCAGACTTCCTTGCCATGTAGGCCCATTGGAATATGGAAACCCCCACTTTTTCTCTTGGGCACAGTTGAGACCTCAATGGCCCATGACACTGTGGTGCTCACAGGGCAGGATGAGGTCTACTGAGGATGACACAAGGAAAGTTAGTACCAATAGGTATTAACTAGTTTCTTTTGTGATGTTAAACTAGTTCATTCCACCAGTACTTTGACGTTGTTCTAGAAAAAGAACCCCCCCCCCCCAACTGGCTAACAAAAATAGTGGCAAGCTGGAGGGTCTTTGTCTTTGCCCATCCTGAGGCATTGATCTCTTAGCCCCTTTTTAAGAATTATTAAATTTGTTCTTCTCTCTCTCTCTCTCTTTCTTTCTTTCTTTCTTTCTTTCTTTCTTTCTTTCCCATATCTCTCATACAGGCAGCTGGGGATTTTGGCCCGGTCCCTGATAGAACATGATGAAGAAAAAGGAAAAAGGTATTTTGGTTCTCAGGGCTTTCACATTTTAGAATCTATTTCAAATGTGATGCTGACACACAGAAATTTCAAATAGTATATAAAATCCATAAAAATAGGAAATTATACATAAAAATGTATATTTAATGAAATGAGTATCTTAAGAATATATGTGTGTATATGTATATATGTATACCCATATAACATACCTTATTATTTGTAATCTCACTGGTAAAGACATGAATAGTCCCATTACAGAAAATGAAGAACAATTGTTAAACATTTTAAAATCTAACCTTCCTAGTCATTATAACATAAATCCAAATAGTAAGGTCTCATTTACATTATTTAAGGAAATGAGGGAAAAAAAAGCATATTTTATTGAGATATGTCATAAGATAACTGGTGACTTCTTGATATGTTTAGGAATCATTTATTAATCTCTTTTGAATCCCTATTTGACAATATACATCAAAATCAATAGAAATTTCCACATTCCTTGTTCTAGTGATGATCATGAGGATTTATTTTAAAGTAATTCAAAGGATAAAACTATATTCATGATGTTTACTTCAGCATTAGTTGTATAAGTGAAAATTAGGGCAAGTTTAAAATGTTTGACGGGACCAGGAGCTGTGGCGACAGGCGGGAAGAGGTCACAGTAGGGCTTTTGTTCATGCCATTGACCCAGAGCTCCAGCAAGTGGCAGGAAGGGGATGTGAGAAAGGCTCCGTGCTCCCTCCACTGACTGGACTCTGGGGCCAGAGACCAGTGGGAGGACCCCTGGTAGAGTGCACACAATGGACAGGTGGGATTAGTGATGGGGGAAAGCCTAAAGCAACAGTAACCGTAAGAGGCAGCAGGTTCCCCAAGACCCACGACAGCTGGGACACAGCACACAGGCGCACACACGCCTTTGCGGGGCACAGTAATCTGCAAGACCAGCACTGAGGAAGCGTGGGGAGAGCAGCCAGGAGCCACCACTTGGACTGTGGAGAATTCCAAGGGAAGACTAGTGCCAGCCCCACAGGCAACGGGAGGCCAAGGTCAACTGCATACCCAACACATTTCTTGGCTCTAACATGGACACTACCACAGAACTGTAAACCCCAGAGTATTTTACTACGTTTATTCTTTCTTGTGTTGTTGATTGACTACCCCATTCCTATCTGATTGGACATCGTCTTGTTTTGTTTATTGTGCTTATTTTTGTTTTGGGGCATTCCTCTCTTCTTTCCCTGGTCTCCTCTTTCTTTCCTTTTTTTGTTCTCCTTCTCTTTCTTCCTTCCTTTTTTCACTGTTTAGGTTTCTTACCTTTTTCATTTTCTTCTATTGATCCTCTTTCTTTTTTCTCAACTACTTCTTGAATTTAAACTTTCAGTGAGTAAACATTGTCTCATCCCTTTCTGATTACTCCTTCATATTCTATCTCATTCTTTCCCTCTCGTGTCCTCCAGTTTCCTAAAACTCAGGTGATCATCCTTTGACCTCCAGACTTGACCCTTCCATACATGAGCTCATTCCTCATTTTGTCTTATCCCCTTACCATCTTAACACCCCCAACTTCTGCAAAAGGGTAAAATCACTCCAGTAAGTGGCAAATCACTGTGTATAAGTGCGTGGCATATGTTTGATTTTGTTATATAACCTTAGAGTTTGCCTCTGTGGATGGAGGTAGAAGGTTAATAGTTACCATAGTTTGCCAGTAGTTAAGCTTGAAATTAACATTATTACTAACTGTACTACTTTAGTCAGAATGGGATACAGGCTATAAACAGTTTTTGTCTCCTGTGTGATAACACTGTGATTGTGTGTAGTCAATCATCACCACAGTCCAGTACCAAAGGACTGAGAGCTGAGCCAAATAGTAACTTTCCATTGTGAAGATAGGAATTTGGGATAACTGTAAAGAACCTCCTATATCTAGAAGAAATCCCTGAAGCACAGACATCTCCTAGGGAAGCCTCAATACTAGTGATAAAGCTATCTGTCATAAGACATTGTCAAGCATCAACATAGAAAACAAAATAAAACAAAAAAGAGAAAACAGAAAATGAGATTAAATCTCTTACTCAGGGCAGTGAGAGGTATAGTTGCCCTAGAGACCTGCTAACCCCAAGTGGGTCAAAGTAGAAAGGCCCTGCCAATAGGAGAAGCCCTTGGCAGATACATTCCGCCCTGTCATTTCTTGTCTTTATCCACATTGCCCTTCCTACTATCATCACACTGAGTCTGAGTGAGGGCAGCCAATGTGAGATCAGGTCAGTTCTTTTGATATGGTCTGACAGAGAAAGCTCTTCCTGAGAGAAGAGCAGAATCGTCAAAATTATCTGACTCTCTCACTGGTTAAGGTTTAGAAATACATAGAAAGTCAAACAACTGTTGGAAACTGAAGCTGGGTGAATCAGTGATAAATATAGATGGTACTGTTGAACAAAAATGACTGAGGTCACTACTCTGACTTAGCTGGGGTAGGGCTGTAATAGGCCACATTAAAAATTAGAATGCAGTCACTCTTGCTAAAGTTCCACCAAACTGAAACTACATTGTTAAGTAACTGGAAAAGTCAGGAGCGATTAGCCAGATTTCCAAACTGTGCCTTTTGCAACCACGACAATAAGTTTTCTTCTGTTAATCTTTACCTCCTCCCCTTCAAAAAAACTGGTCGACTAGGTTTTTTTTTTCTATTGTTCTCTTTCCATCTTTCCTTACAAGGATAGTAACTTTTAAATAGCAGTCCATTCTCTCTCTCTCTCTCTCTCTCTCTCTCTCTCTCTCTCTCTCTCTCTCTTTCTCTCTCTCTTTGTTTCCTTCTCTGCTTGCTTCATTGTCTGCTTTCTTCAAATCATCAGGTAACTGAGATGATTCCTCTCTTTTCACTGGCAGATATTTCTGACAGACCGTATCAAGGACTACTAGCCTGATCTTTCACTGGCTGCCCTGAGATCAGATTCAAGTCTGCCAGTGGTAGAAAGGGCAATGTGGATAAGAGATAAGAACTCACAGACAGAACGTGCCTGTCAAAAGCTTCTCTCATCAGCAGAAATGATTTTCTGCTGACCTCATTTTTTGGTTTGGTTTGATTTGGTTTGGTTTGGTTTGGTTTGGTTTGGTTTGGTTTGGTTTGGTTTGTTTGAGACAAGATGTCCTCTAGTGGGTGGACTGAAATTCACTATGCACACTGGGCTGGCCTCAAACTCACAGCAATCCTCTTGCCTACGCCTCTACCTACTGTATTTTATGGAAGGACAGATTGATTCCTGAATCACAAATAAAGCCAAGTAAGATCATTAAAATTAAATGTGTTGTAATTTTGTCTCCTAGCATTTCTACAACTTGAATGTGTTCCCCTAAAGTCTATGTATGGACACCCTAATTCCCAATACTACAGTGCTGAGAAGGGGATCTTTAAGAGGTGATGAGGTTGACTAATGCCAATATTGTGACAATGGATTTGTCATCATGATAGTGGTTTGTTAGAAAGCCATTTGCCCCTGTCCAGCTGTCTCCCCTTCAGCCATAGAATCAGGAATCACAGACTCTTGCCTACATCCCTGGATTTAGACTTTTCCACCACTAAAACTGTAAAAATAAAAGCCATTTCTTTGTAAATTACCCAGTATTCTACTATAGCAACACAAAACAAAGGCCAAAGGCATTTAAGAATGCTTTCAAGAACAACTACTACTAAAGTGTTAGATCTTGAGTGGCAGAAAGACCGTGCATAAGATGGGATGAAAGGAAGAACTGAGGCGGGTAAAGGGAAATAGTTCTCACCATAATACATTCTGCAAACAGTGTACAAGCTATGAAATCAAGCTCATTTCATGATCTCATCCCTTCCTGACCTCACCACATCTTCCAGTTCATCTCCTGCAAGCCTCTGCCTGATCTCTGCTCTCCAGTTACCCAAACCACTGATATTTCTGCAATTGTGTTGTGCTGGCTGTTAGCATATTACCTCTCCTCTCCAAATGTTCCTTTTTGCCTGGAATAGTGAGTATACTATATTGCCCTAGAGGACAGTATGTTAGTCTGGATTTTTCCATACATCCTCCAAGACCTGGCTTAAGAGAAACAGCCTCAGAGAAGCTTTCTAGGAACTTCTCCATCAGGCTGAATCCGCCTGAGCACAAACTCACTGAGGCTTCCTTGGCTACCACAGCTTTCTGCGTAAAGATGTTAGTCAGAGAGCTTTAAGCAATGAGCAGGCAGGAAACATGTAGAAAACTAGAATCATTTAATTGCAATCAGTTGATCAATCAATCAATCAGTTGATCAATCAGTTAATCAATTATAGCAAGTACTGATTCAGGAATGGGAAATATACTAGAAAGTATCCTCTGGAGAGGAGGCAGATACTTAGGTTACAATTATCCTCACATCCTTATTTTACCTCCCTAGTTAAAGTAGATAAATTTTAGGATATAGTTGAAGATACTAACACATATGGACATATTCAACATATATTGTTGAGAGTCTAAAGGGAAAGAAACTGCTCAAAAGGATAGAACAATTGAGATGGGGAGAGGAGAATAGAAGAAAAGGAATATTATATATAGCTAAGATAATTGTACTACTCATTCTATTAGTTCTGTGAAAGGAAAAGTTAGTGCTTATATTTATTGATCAGTTTTGCATGCCTATACCTGGTAATCTGAACAATTTTGAAGACAACAATATGCAATGTAATAACCATTGTTAATTTCCTATCATCTTGTTTGGAAATTCTGTGTTACTTTAATTACTTTTTAAAAAAATTCTCTTTAAAATAAAATGAACAGACTTTTTCATCCATTTTAACTCACGCAAAACTGATCTGGTCCTAAGCTAATGAGAGTAGCATGCTGAAATAATGATTTGTTATAAAGGATTTTGAGACAACCATCTGTACTACAACAAATAAATTTGCCTCTGAAACTACACGGCAGCATTCTGCTGAGCCTACAGAGAATGCCCGTGCTAATTTGCTTGGCGTAGTGCCTTTGCTTTATCCATTTGGCTTACCAGCTTGTGAGCAAATTTCTATATAAAATTTCAAAAACTGGCTGAGGACCCTAGAGTGGATGAAAAATAATGGCAGTAATTTGTATTTGTGTAAGTAGAATACTTGTCCTAAATGATCAGATCATTTCAAAATATTCTCATTCATTTCTACCATAATTCCACAAGCTTGGGAAGAATAAACACACATTTAGAAAGGATGATTTGGTAAGAAACATTCCCAGTCATATACATTAACTTGAACAAAACATGAGTGCTGTGAGATATATGTTCCTAGAGAATGATTTTTTCAATTCCTAAATGGATTTTCCCCCAACTGACTGAGATCTGATTGATTTTATTTCTTAATCTCTTGTATATATCTAAGATCCACCAAATGTAAACTTGAACTAGAAATGAAGTCTTAAGACACTAACTTTGTAATACAAGAAACTTAGTCATTATTCATTATTCATTTTCATTTTTCTTTTCAAATTAAGTTTATTGGTACATTTTAGGAATATGTAATGATTACATTATTCATAGGGAATTTGTTCCTGTATAAATGATATATCTTGATTCTTTGTTTTCCATTCCCCTACTCCTCCCTTCAATCCCTCTTTCCCTCCTTATTTACAAAAGCTTTGTTTTGATTTTTTTCCTTCCTTTTTTTTCTTTCTTTTCCCTTTCTTCTTTCCCCCCTCCTCCCTCCTAGTTCCCCCTCCCATATTAACGTTTTCTTCCTATTTCAGAATATCAATTATACAGATTGGTCCTTATTTACACTTTTGGTGTCTCACACCAAAGAAACAAAGTGGTACTTCCACATGTGCATCTGATTTATTTCATTTAAGAGTATGGTCTCAGGGTGCATCCATTTACTTAGAAGTGTCTCAGTCCTGCTTTATGGATAAGTAGTACTGTATTGTACATATATTTAAAAACATCATATTTATCCAGTCATTGGTTGATGGACATCTTGGCTGTTTCCAAGATTTAACTATTACAAACTGTGCTCCTATAAACATGGGCGTACATATGTATCTGTGGTATGTTTTTAATTCTATCAGGAAGATACCAAGAAGGGGAATAGATAGGTCCAATGCAACCTCTAGTCCTAGTTTTTTGAGGAATTTCCCCACTGATTTCTACAGTGCTTGCAAAGTTCTACATTCCCACCAACAGTGAAGATGGGTTCCTTTTCTCCCACAGTTCCACCTGCATTTGTTATTGGATGACTTCTGGAGAATAGCCATTCTTTCTGGAATGAGATGAAATATAAGTGTTGTTTTAATTTGCATCTCTTGAATGAACAGTGATGTTGAACATTTTTTCATATATTTATTTTCTGTTCCTATTTCTTCATCTGAGAAGTGTCTGTTCATCTCAGAAGCCCATTTTTGGATTGAGTTGTTAAATTTGGGGGAGGTTGGATTTTGTTGAATTCTTTATATATTGTAGATGATAGTCCTTTGAGGAACAGGTGGGAAAAACTTTTTCCACAGTATGGGTTGTTTCTTCACTCTGTTGGTAGATTCTCTTGGTGTGCAAAAACTTTATAGTTGAGTATAGTATAAGATGAGATTGTTGATTCTTTGTGATTGTTCTTGTGTGATTGCAGTTTTGTTGTAAAGCCTTTGCCTACACCAATAGTTCTACCTATTCTTTTCTCCAGCATATTCAGTGTTTCTGTTTTAATAGTTAGATGTTTGATTCATTTTGATTTTAGTTTAATGCATGATGGAAAATATGATCTATTTTTAATCTTCAGCCTGTGAGAAGCCAGCATTTCCTACACTATTTTTTAAAGAGGTTATCTTTCTTTAGATGAAGGTGTTTGTTCCTTTGTCAAAGATAAGGTGACTAAGCATGTCTGGAGCTGTTTCTACACCTTCTAATCTGTTCCACTAATCCTCAGGTCCACTTTTTTGCCAGTACAATGCTATTTTTATCATAGTAACTTTGTAGTAAAATTTCAAGTTGGGTATTATGACACTCCCTGCATTGCCCTCGTTGCTCAGAATGGCTTTAGCTATTTTAGGTCTTTTCTGGTTCCAAATGAATTTTAGGATTGTTTTCTCTAATTTTGTGAGATATATTGTTAGAATTTTGATAGGAATTGCACTACATCTGTGTAACAGTTTTGGAAGTGTGATCATTTTCACTATATGTTGAGATGCAGCAAACAAGATGCAACATATAGTTCAGTGTGACCATATTCACTATATTGTTTTCTTACCCAAAAACAAGTGATATCTTTCCATTTTCTGATATTCTCTTCAATCTCCTTTTTCAGAGTATTGTAATTTTCATTGCGAAGGTCTTTTATTTCCTTTGGTGAATTGATTCCTAAGTATTTCATATTTTTGGATGCCATTGTGAAGAATGTGGTTTCCCTAATTTCTCATGCAGTGAATTTGCTTTTCATGCCAGGAGTGCTGTTAATTTTTGAGTACTGAATTTGTATCCCAGCTATGCTTTTGAATTTGGTTATTAAATTTAGAAGTCTTTTGGTGGGGTTTTTGGGGTCTTCTATGTAGAATATCATGTCATCTTCAAATAATAATAATTTAAATTCTTCCTTTCTTATCCTTATCCTTATTCTTTTTCTTTCTTCCTTTTGTCTAATTTTTCTGGTTAATATTTCCAGAACTATATTTAATAATAGTTTTGACCATGGATATTCTTGTCTTGTTCCTGATTTTACAGTAAAAGCTTTCAGTTAATGTCCATTTATTATGATGTTGGTTGTTGATTTGTCATAGATCTAATAAAAGATGGCTTTTATTAGCTTGAGATATAGACCTTATATTCTGATTTTTTTTCTTTTTTTGAAAAACAAGTTTTCTATTTACTTAAAAATAATAGTTACTACATTGCAGAGCTAGAAATTCTTACATATACATTCTAGTTTGCATAAAAGGATCCAAAGAATTATGCATCAAAACTAACATAGAAAGTGTCCATGTAACTATAAAGAAAGGTCCAATCATTATATACAAAAAGAAAGCATACTGCTATTGTGGTGTGATACCACTGTTTATAACTTGATACTCTAGGTCTGGAAGGAGAAATACAAAACCTTAATAAAGCTAAGTCATTAATTTGCTTTTAATTCTTGTGTTATCACATACAAAAGAGTCACGTTTGGACTGTTTAACCTCATTGTCCCCAGAGTTTCCCTTTAGTGAGTTGCATCTGAGGTTGCATCTCGTTTGTTGCATCTCAATTTTTTTGCTTTGTTTAGTTTAATTCCTGGGTTGATGCTTAAAAAATTGTTTAGGGTGAGTATATAGATAGTGTTTAAAACACTTAGGAAATGACTACTTCTCAGCAGTATCTTTCAATTGTAGCTGGCTTTTGGGTCTTAAGTCTGTTACAAGATTCTACTTCTTCAATTTATTGGGGATGAAAATTTGTTTCCTACTTGGCCCAGCCCCTGTTTATTTGGCATTGGCCTATACTATTTCTTATGATCCTTAGCAATCTCAGTTTTGGTATATAAGAAAGAACAACTGATAGGAATAATTATATCGCTTCAGTTATAACAGTACAACCAATGATAGCAATAGCACCAAACACAGCCTAGAAAATAACAGACTGAAATAACTTTTAATTTGATACCTGTAACCATATGAACTAGATTTGCGGTTATATAACAAAATCTAAACTGAACCATAAAATTGTATGCAGCAAATAGGCCCTCAATATAGTGATTTTTCCCACAGGGGAGAAAATTTTAAAGGGATTAGGGAAAAACAGAGAAATGGAAGAAAAGGAAGAGATTAAAAGAAAAGCTGGAGGACAAAGGAAGATCACTCAAAACTGTGGAAAATTGGTGAAGAAGACAGGAAGAAAAGAGAAAGGAGAAATAAAAACAAGAACAGAACAGAATGACAACCAAAAAACTAGAAACCATGTTCATACTCATATAAAAATAAGAATAATTAAGTAAATAAAAAGCAAAACAAAAATAAAACCAGAAAAGAGAGGGAAAAAGAAAATAAGAAAAAAAAATCTCCTTCAGCGTGTGTCTCTGCTATCACTGTAGACAGTGCAGGCAGACAGAATACAATCTAGTTGCTCAATCCCAGCAAGCCAGCCATAGATTTACAGTGGCATAGTGAGTAATCAGCAAGCTTGCACCTTTAGCGCCACTGAAATTCAGACGGGTTTCTGGTTGTGTGGCTGGAACCAGATTTGTTCAGCCTGCAACAGTCTGTGTGCCTCCTGCCAACTTGAACTCGGCTTCCGGCTGGCTTGAACTCAGCTCCCTGACCTGCCAGTTTGAACCCAGCAGCCTTACCTTGTCACTGGGAGCCACTAGATGGAGCCAGCCTTTAGCTGTTCCAAGTTCTGAGTTCAGCTGGCACCTTCCAAGATAGCTCCTGGCTAATCTCCCTGCCCTGAGGGACATCTAAACCCAAATAACTCACCAACCGCTGAAGTCCATTGCATCCACTGCTCTGTTGCACTGGTATGCTTCTCTGTCGAGGCCTCTGGAGTCACAATAATCATTTTGCATCTGCAAGTTCTAGCTGCCCCTCCCATTCAGTGAGTCCACATTCATGGAGAAAGCACTGCCTGCTACCTGCTGCTTCTTCATTGAATTGCCTCTCTTTGCTGTCCCGTGGAGTTCAATTGTTGCTTCATTCAGATCAGTAAAGTAGAAAGTGATAGAGGCTTAAAGGGAGACTTTAGCAGGGTTGCAAGGGAATGGTTGTCTAGCAGACTACAGAATCTATGCTAGGTAATATAGCAAGTCAAGACAAGAAGAGCATGATGGGTGAAGGAAAGTGTTTATTGACAAACTGAAGTTTACACCAGCGTCAGAGAATTGATGGGATGTGAATCAATGAATTGGAAGATCAATAGAAGAGGGCCAGGAAGATGACATTTAAAATCAACTTTGCAGATATGGTTTGATTCTTTTGTTTTGTTTCATGGCTCTGTTCTTTAGATCATAAGGATTAGAATGATATGAGTGATGGCTGAGGGAGTCGAAGTCAAAACCTTGATAGTCCAAGGCTTTAGATAGATCATTATCTTTCTATGCATTTGAAATCTCCAAGAATGGTTCCAGGAGCACAACAGAAAGGAGAGAAGTAAGCTAGGGCTAGAGACATAAGTAAAGGAGGGTGAGTGGTCTGCTGGAATGAGCAGGTGATAGCCACACACAGTAGGAGCAGTTCTAAAGTCTGATGGTTTCCTTGGCCTAACCCCTAACTACTGGCTCCTAATTACTCAGTTCTACTCTCCCCTTGATATTTTTTTATTTTTCATTTTTCAGTCTAAACAACTTTGATAAAGAAACAAAATTAGAGCTACAACCCTCACCAATCCGATGACTTATCACAAAGTTATACCAATCATAACAAAACAGCATTGAGACAAATCACCAAAGTACCAATATAAAGTCCCAAAATAGATTCCTATATAATAGAAAATTGATTTCTGGCAAAGATGCAAAAGCAATTAAGTGGAGAAAGAATTGTACGCTCAATAAATACACTGGAACAGCTGGATATCCACATGCAAAAACTTAATCATTATAGCACATCAAAGATTTCTTAAGGCATCCAAAGTCAACTCAAAATGGCTCACAGTGGGTTAGTTAAAGGCAGGTGTGGACTGAGTTGTTGCTTGGCTGAAGTCATTCTCTCTGGGACAAAATACATGTTTTTTCCTTATCATACTAATGAAACAATATGATGTTTATACATGTGTGACATACCTATTTCACTAATAAATATGTTCTCAAGGTGCATCCATTTACCTATAAAAATATACAGTTTATCATTCTTTGTGGATGAATAGTATTGCATTATATAGAAATGCCACATCTTTTTATCCATTTCTCAGTCAATGGGCATGTATCAACATGTATCTGGCTATTATAAACTGTGCTGTTATAAACATGGGTATACATACATCGCTGTGGTATAGTGTTTGTTTTTGGGAAGATACCCAGAAGGGGAACAGCTGGCTTGAATGGGACCTCCAGTCCTAATTTTTTGAAGAATCTCCACACTGATTTCCACAGTGGTTGTACCAGTCTGCATTCCCACCAAAAGTGGAGGAGGGTTCCTTTTTCCCCACAGCCCCTCCAGCATTTGTTGTTGGTTGATTTCTTAATACTAGCAATTCTTTCTGGAGTGAGATGAAATCTCAGTGTTGTTTTAATTTGTATCTCTCGAATGACCGGTGCTATTGAACATTTTTTTTACTTATTTATTTGCTGTTTATACTTCTTCATCTGAGAAGTGTGTGTTCATCTCAGATGCCCATTTTTGGGCTGGGTCTTAGATCTGGAAGGACTAGGGGTTTTTTTGAGTTCTTTATACACTCTTGATAATAATCTTTTGTCTGAGGGACAGCTGGCAAGCATTTTCTCCAATGTAGTGGGTTGTCTCTTCACTCTGTTGGTGGTTTCTCTTGCTGTGCAAAAGCTTGTTTCAGTAGGATGAGATCACAGTTGTTGATTCTTTGCGATAGCTCCTGTGCACTCTGGGATTTACTCATAAAGTCTTTGCCTTCACCAATGTCCTCAAGAGTTTTACCTACTCTATCTTCCAGCAGATTTAATGTTTCTGTTTTAATATTAAGATCTTTAATCCAGTCTGATTTTAGTTTAGTATATGGTGAAAGATAGAGGTCTAGTTTTAATCTCGGCATATGGAAAGCCAGTTTTTCCAGTACCACTTATTAAAGAGACTATCTCTCTTCCAGTGAATGTGTCTGGCACCTTTGTCAAATATAAGGTAGCTTAGTGTGTCTGCAGTTATTTCTGCATTATCTAATCTATTCCATTGATCTTCAGGTCTATTTTGTTTTGTTTTGTTTTGTTGCCAGGACTACACTGTTTTTACCATAGTAGCTTTATAATATAATTTCTAGTCAGGGATTGTGATACCCCTGCCTTGTCTTTGTTGCCCAGGATTGCCTTTGTTATTCTAGATCTCTTCTGGTTCCATGTGAATTTTAGGATTGTTTTCTCTAATTCTGTGAGATATGCTATTGGAATTTTGATTGGAATTGCATTGAATCTGTATAACAGTTTTGGAAGTATGGGCCATTTTCACTATATTGGTTCTTCCTACCCAAAAGAACAGGATATCTCTCCATTTTCTAATATCCTCATCAATCTCCTTTTTCAGAGTTCTATAGTTTTCAATGTGGAGGTCTTTTACATCTATCATTAGATTGATTACTAGGTATTTCATTTTTTGGATACTATTGTAAAAGGTATTGTATCCCTGATTTCTCTCAGTGAGTTTGTTACTTGTATACAAGAAAGCTATTGATTTTTGAGTGCTGACTTTATAATCAGCTACATTGCTAAATTTGCTTATTATGTCTAGAAGTCTTTTGGTGGAGTCTTTGGGATCTTCAAAGTAGAGTATGATGTCATCTGCAAATAATGATAATTTAACTTCTTCTTTTCCTATCTTTATTTGTTTCTCCTAATTGTTCTGGCCAAAGTTTTCAGGACTATGTCAAATAGGAGTGGAGACAGTGGACATCCTTGTCTTTTCCTGATTTTAGAGTGAAAGCTTTCAAATTTTGTCCATTTAGTATGATGTTGGCTGTTGGTTTGTTGTAGATGGGCTTTTATCAGATTGAGATAAAGACCATCTATTCTAATTTTCTGTAGGGTTTTTATCATGAATGGGTGCTGGACTGTGTCAGAAGCTTTTTCTGCATCTATTGAAATGATCATATGATTTCTGTCCTTGGCTCTGTTAATATGTTGTATTACATTTATGGATTTATGTATGTTGAGCCATCCCTACATTCCTGGGATGAATCCCACTTGATCATGGTATACAATTTTCTTAACTATTTGCTGCAGTTTCTTTGCCAGTATCTTATTAAGGATTTTTACATTAGTGTTCATTAGGAAGATTGGCCTGTAATTCTCTTTCTTAGTTGGGTCATTCTCTGATTTTGGAATCATCTGAGGAAATTTATGACCACCAAACCAGTACTCCAAAATGTTCTGAAGGATATTCTAGAAAAAAATAATAAGGACTCTAACTCCATGAAACCCAACAGAAGAAATTCACCAGGAAAGGCAAACACTTAGAGGGAAGGGAAAAAGAAAAAGAATAAAAAAGGGTGCCAATAATAGGAAAATAACATGACAAGAATAAGTCAATATGTATTAGCTTTAACCATTAACGTTAATGGTCTCAATTCACCAGTCAAAAGACACAGACTTACAGAATGGATCAAGAAGCAAAATCCAACAATGTGCTATATACAAGAAACACATTTAATCCAAAAAGAAATGCATAGACTGAAAGTCAAAGGATGGAAAATAATATTCTATGCAACAGGAATCCAGAAAAAAGCAGGAGTTGCTATTCTATTTGCAGATAAAGTGAATTTCAAGCTAAGACTGATGAAGAGAGATTAAAAAGGTCACTACATCCTGGTAAAGGGAACAATCCAAAAGGAAGAGATATCATAAATATATATGCAAGAAATATTAGTGAACCCAGCTATATAAAACAATTATTAATGAACATTAAAAATCAAACAAGCCTTAAAACAATTGTATTGGAAGATATCAGTACCCCGCTGTCACAAAAAGACAGATCAACTCAACAAAAAATCAATAATGATATATTAGAACTAAATCAAGCTTTTGAGCAAATGGACTTAGTAGATGTCTATGGAGTGTTCCACCCCACAACATCAGAATACACATTCTTCCCAGCTGCACATGGGACATTCTCCAAAATAGACCATATACTGGCTCATAGAACATGCTTAAGTAAATGCAAAGGAATTGAAATTATCCCATGCATAGTACCAGACCACAGTGCAATGAAATTGGAAATCCATGGCAAAGAAAACCACAAGAACTTCATCAACACATGGAAATTAAATAGTACCCAATTGAACAATCAATGGGTCACAGATGAAATTAAAGAAGAAATTAGTTTTTACAGTTGAATGACATTGACAATACAACATACCAGAACTTGTGGGACAAAATGAAAGCAGTCTTAGGGAAATTTATAGCAGTAAATACCCATATCAGGAAAACAGAGCAAGCACATGTAAACAACTTAATATTGAACCTCAAACTTCTAGAAAAAGAAGTGTAGGCTAAACCAAAAGCTCATACAAGGGAGGAAATTATAAAGATCAAAGCAGAAATTAACACTCCAGAGACAAAAAAAAATCAATGAATTGAAGATTTGGTCCTTTGAAAGATTGAATAATATTGACAATCCCTTATCCAACCATATCAAAAAAAGGAAAAGACTCAAATATATGCAATTAGGAATGAAAAGGGCAAAATCACAGCAGATCCTGCAGAAACCCAGAAAATTATCTATACTTACTTTGAAAACTTGTATCCCCTTGATATAATTTTAAACATGGAGAGATATAAACAAAACAAAATTGATTTTATCTGGATTTTGATGCATCAATTTTTCTATTTATTGGTTTTTCACTTTCACTCACCTACTTTTTTTTTTTTGTACCAGAGATTAAACTCACAACCTCACTTTTGCCAGACAGGCACTTATGCCACTGAGCTAAATCCCCAGCCCATGAATCACCTACTTGTGTTTTGATGGATAAACAGTTTTGAGAGAATACTATGTTGATGGGATTAGAAGTCTGTGGAAGGATTTTCTTGATAGTTGTGTAATGTAAATAACTTCTTGCAACACTGTGAGTGCAGTTGCTAGTGAAGGACTTAGAATAACTTTGCTGAACTTGTTATAATGTTACACAAGGCCTAAAGAGTCAACTATCTTTATTTGGCATTTTACCAAGATTCCATTTACCTGTGAGGGCTGGACTTGTCCCTAGGTTCCCCACTGCAGTCAGTGATGTCACTCAAACCAAAAGCTATTAATAATAATAAATACAATTACAATAATAAAAAATACTTGAATACCCACCATTTGCCAGATACTGTACTGGCTTTACAATGCTTAGCATCTATGAGTCCAATTACATGTCTGGTGCCTGTGCTTTACTGTGTAATCTAATTTTGTTCTCACAGCAGCCTGATGAAGGAATAAGATAAAGACAGTGTGTGCCGAGTATTCTTGGCTAAGATCTCACAATTATTAAATTTGGATACAGATGGGACTCTGAAATCTGTGTATTTACATTCTACCGTCTTCACCTTTACCATTACCTTACCACACAGAGAGATGTATGGTCTTGATGATGATTATTGCCCACCAGAGAGAAGTAGATCTGTAATCAACTATTTGTGAGATGAAGGTCTATAAAAACAATAACAAGTATGAGAAAATGATCAAGTATGTAGAATCCAAACTGTACAATAGATGTTGTGAATTGGGATGAAACTGTTCAAAAGAGGAAACGAACTGTGATGGGGGAAAGGGAGAAAGAGAAAAAGAAAAAAAATATCTTCAAGACAGTTAAGATAGTTATACATCTAATTCATTGAAAAGGAAGCTTTGTGCCAATGTTGTTTGGACCTAATATCATGCCTATATTTTGTATAGTGAATAACTACTAGGAAGACAACAATATGCAATGTATCAACTATTGTAACTGTCCTGCTAGCACCTTTCTGAAACTTGGTTTCATTATTATGTTTATCTTTTCTCTTTAAAAAAAAAATAAGTAAAAAGAAAAGCCCACACAATATTTGCTAAGAAAAGAGCTCTGCTAAATAGATGAAAGTGAACTTAAGGCATTTAAACAATGTTTTTAAACACACACACACACACACACACCTGGCATTTAGCAGACTGGCCAGTTGCTTAAATATAATAAAGCCTTGTAGGTGGAGAGCACCTGTTACTAGGCCTTTCTATATGTGCTTAAGCTTTTTTTAAAAAAATTTAAATTTTATTTAAAGAGAAAAACAAACAAACAACACAAAACAATAAAGGGTAGTAACCATACAGAATTACAAGGAAAAAAGGAAAAGAAAAAAAAAACACTAAGAAATCATTACTTGATAAATTACATACTGACATCTTAGAAATAGTTGTTCAAATTACAGAATTAAAACATGCAAAGTAGACATTCAAACAGTGAGACTGTTAACAGTTCTGCTCCACGATCTGACAAAAACAGTAATATGGTCATCCATTTTACACACTTAAACATACATACAGTTATATTAAAAGGGTAAAATTAAACACAACAAAACAGAATAAAGTGAATCACAAGAAAGCAATGTAAGAGACATAAATTTCAAAGCTAGACAATCGGAGATTTTCACTATCATTTGACTCTTGTTTTCTTCCAAATAGTTGTCCATATTGTCACATACAGGGAATTCACATGAAACAACCTAGTATAGAACTGATCTGGACAGGATGAGGAAGGCATTTCAGGTCTTCAAGATCAGACAATAGGGAAGCCAAGAATGGCTGTCATAGTGTCTCTCATTCTCTTCAAAACAGCTGTCCATACCTTCATGTGTGTTGAACTTAAACAAAACAAAACAAGCTAAAATCACTTTGAACAAAGAATGATAGTATTGCTGGATTTCACATCATGACATTACAGAATCAGCACTGGGTACTGTAGTGTCTCTTTTTCTTCAAAGTGGTTGTTCATTTCATCATGCTCTATATAGTTGGTTCTTGTAAACTGTTTATAAGCTCTACACATGCATGAGTCTCTACATGTATATCTATCCTTTCTGTATTAGAAGGAAAAATAAAACAAAGAAAGACAAAACAAAATGATTTCTAGAAAAGCATGAAGCAAAAAAGTCATATAAAACCGCAATACAAGGTGATCTACAATGCTTACCATGATGTCTCAGCAGTATATAACAACATTAATAAAAATAAAGCATTGGAGACATTATAAGACTTCAAAAGCAGGTAATAATCAAACCAGAGTGGGTATCTTATTGATCTTGTCATCGTCAGTGTAGTTGCCTATACTCTTAGACTTGATACTATCAATCATAACAGATTTGAATAAAATCAATCAATACAAAACAGCAATCTAACAAACCAGATTCAAATAAGATCAATCATAATAAGACAGTACAGGTTATACAGGGCTTCAGATTAAGTTGATAGGAAATTAAGGATGATTACCATAATATGTCCTGCTATTTTTGGGATGTGCTTAAGCTTTTAATATTTATTATTCTACAAGAAATTATTCCTAACTCCTGCTATAGTAAACACACATGGGAATTTCTGTTCCAAACTTCCTCCTGCTTCTACACCTCCGCTCTTTCCTATGTGCATGGCCTTTTTCCGACACTGGCTTCCTACATATGGCAGGAGCTAGGTCTCCAGCAGCCTACCTTGGTACTACACCTGTGTATTGCGTAGCCTTGACCTGGACGGCTTTCTCCTGCAAAAGAAGCCCAATGCTTCTTCGTGTCCAAAGTGTAAAACTCTGGAGTGGAACTTTGATGGGCTTGGTTTAGGTTGACACATACCCCTGAAAAAAATGGGTCATGGCCAGCAGCAGGCAATGAGAAGACGAGAAGTTGGGGCCTCCCCTCTCCCATCACTGTAATACAAGAAGCATGGCATTCAGATATGGAGTGAGTGAAAGAGAGAATGACCGGGCAAATATGGCTCATCTTCTCAGCATGCTACGTTTACAGAATCTGGGTGAAAAGTATGAGTGTGCTTTATAATATATAAGGAAACTTTTGAGCTACTTTTGAACTTTTTATGCCTTAGATTATCCCAAAATAAAATGTTTAGCAAATGTTATATGTATGTGTTTACCACAATTTTTAAAAGGGTAAAATAAAAGCAGGGCATAGTAGTACATGCATGTAATCCCAGAATTTGGGAGGCTGAGGCAAGAGAATCACCATGAGTTCGAGTCCAGCCTGGACTACAAAGAGTTCAAGGCCAGCCTGAATCGTACAATGAAACCCTACCTCAAAAAAGACCAAAACAAGGGTAAAATAAAATGTCTTAAAATGTCAGTGGAGTGGGGCCTATGTGCTCCAGTTTCTGCAAGGCAAATACCCCCACTCCCTTATGCTGGACCCTACAGGGGTGTTGTACCAAGCTGGCCTCCTCAGGCATGCAGATGAGGTGACAGAGAGCACTTAGAGGGTTGGTGTCATTTTATGCCAACAGATAGGCCATCAGGTCATGAAGAGTAGAGCCATATTGCTTAGGAAAAGAATTCTACATGGAGGATGATTTGGAAACGGAGAGACTTCCAGAATAATGAAATAATACATTGTAATGGGAAAGGAAAGGAAAAATGTGAACTGAATTTTAAAGGATGAGTCGACAGAATTTGGCTACTGCTGGGGATGTCATGATGAAAACAGAGGGCCCTGTTGGTTGGCAATAAAGAGACAGGGCCAGAGGAGAAGCAGAATAATTTCACTGTGGGTAAACTGAATTTGGAGTGCTCAACGGGTATTGTAGGGAATAATTAGTTAATTAGCATTCACTTAGAAGTGCAGATCTGTAGATAATCCTAGGGAAGGGACAGATGAAACAGCAGAGGAGAGGGAGGTCGTCAGTGAGCTGGTAAAGTGAGACAGGGCGTGGGTCAGACCTGAACATGAAGCAGAAAGCATGCATTTTAAAAAATGGTGAAGGAAGAAAAATCAGTGAATCACAGTGAGGAAGAAGCAAGAAAATTCCCTCCGCAATGCCAAAGCCCCAATTGTGAGCCAGATAACATTGCAAAGGGTTAACCAAGTGTCCCCTTCCCCTCAGTCCCACTTGTCTCATACCCTGTGTTCACCCCCCACCCCGTGCCACACCAGTGTTTAAAGCTTTGCTGCTGCCTTTGTCTATTTTCAAGTTATAGTTTTAATCTATACCTTGAAAATAGATAATGAGATATAAACTCAGTTATCTATTTTCAAGGTATAGATTAACTGAATACCAAAGACTGTGTGATTTATAAAGAATAGAGGTTTCTTTAATTCATGGTTCTGGAGGCTGGGAATTCCAGTATCAAGGTGCCGACATATGCTAAGGGTCTTCTTGCTACATCATAACACAGTTGAGGCATCACATGGTGAGACAGAGCTGGTACACTAGCTGTAACTCTTCTTTTTCTTATAAAGCCACCAATACCACTGGGAGGACCGACCCTACTCTAATGACCTCATCTTAGTACCCCAGAAGGCCCTACATCCAAACACAATCAACATATGAATCTGGGGATTAAATTTCAACACAAGTCTCAGGGGCCTTTCAAAGCATGGCAGCGGCTTTGGGAAAGAGGCATAAGGTGAAATAGGAAAGACAAATGCTTGGATTTTGAGTTTCAAAGTACCAGGTCCAACTTTGAGGTGCAACAATAAGAAAACAAAGAAAGCAAATTACAAACCAGCTAAAGGTCTGAACAGACACCTCATCAAATAAGATATGCATATGGCAAATAAGCATATCAAAAGATACTCAATCTCATTTGTCATTAAGGCATTGCAAATTAAAACTACAATGAGGTACCACCGTACACTTACTAAGAATGGTTAAAATCCAAAACCAAAACAAAAATTGACAATAACAAATGCTGGCGAGGGTGCGCCAGGCACTCTGACTCCCTGCTGGTGGTGATGCAAAACTGTGGAGCCACTTTGGAAGACAGTTTAGCAGTTTTGTCATGTTTAACTTGGGCGAATTGTAATTTTTAAATTGGAAAACAAATATACAACTTGGAATGAATTTGAGGAAAATTACACCATATGCAGATTTTCTTTAGGTGGCTAAACAAAATGTAAAAAGCAAGAAACAATAAAAGAAACTGTTTCTGGTACAGGAGCAGCAGTGCCAAAGTGTAAGTAGTTGTATAATAAACCAATCTTGCAGTAATGCAACTTTATACACATACTGTTCGCTTCCACAGTCCATGAAGTTACACTTTCTCTTCAACAACATCACACTGACACTTCCTAAACAAAACTACTCTTTAAAAAGCATAGGCCCACCAACAGATGAACGGATGAAAAACTGGTCTTACTATGTTTCCTTTAGGTCAATGAAGATCAGACTTTTGATCGCTGGCTGGGTAGGGCCAGTGTCCTCCTTATAAGAAGATGACTCTTGGGCCGGGGATTTAGCTCAGTGGCTTAAGTGCCTGCCTGGCAAGTGTAAGGTCATGAGTTCAATCCCCGGTACAAAAAAAAAAAAAAAAAAACAAGAAGATGACTCTGTGAACCCTCTACATTCTTTAAGAATAAGCAATCAAATCTGGGAGAATGAGACAGCAAAGGAAACATAGGATCAATAGAAAAGAACAAGAAAAGAGTAGTTTTTAAATTATACATTTAATAAAAGCTGCAGGTGCAAGACACAAACCCTGTCAGTGGACTAAGGTCCTTAAAAACATAGTACATCAGGGTCAGTCCCTGTTCCCTGTAAATAAGCCCGGGCCATTCCCTTTTACCTGTAAATGACCTGTAATTGGGCCTTTTTTTGCTTGTGAACAGATCACCCCTTTTCTTTGGTGAAATAGGCCTTACCCTATGGATGAGCTACAACTCTGTCACCGCAATGGAGGTCACCTATGACGGGCTGTGACCCTTCTCCTGCAGAAAGAGCTGTTGCTTTTCATCTATAAATTGAACCTTCTGTTTCCATAGATTCCTGAGTTCTATAGAGTTCCACCCTCTCCGCAAAAATATATCCAGCCGAGACTATAGTGTACCTCTGGCTCTCTTGAGGACCCAATAGTTATTTCTTTGAGTACATACTTTTAAAGTTCTGCTTCATAAATCCTTTTATGCCTCCTTAAAAAAGAAAAAAGGAAGAAAGATGACTAGTGCACCAATCACACATATTAGAGAAAAGGTTAAAATATGGATAGTTTGGCTGGGGATTTAGCTCAGTGGCATAAGCATCTGCCTGGCAAGCGTGAGGTCATGAGATTGATCCCTGGTACCAAAAAATAGAATAAAATAAAATACGGACGGTTTTAAAAGACCAGTGCTTGCTAAGGGATTGTGGGTAGAAGGAGGAATGAATGCATGGAGCACAGAGAATTTTTAAGGCAATGAGACTATTCTGTAAGACACAGTAACGTTAAATGCATGATTCAGAGATTTGTCAAAACCCATAGACATTTACTGGTCTTTTCCAGCTTCTAGAGGCTGTTGTGTTCTTTCACTTATGGTGCCTCCTCCTGTCTTCAAAGCCAGCATCGCAGCACCTCTCTCTGCACATCTGGATTCTGCCTCTGCCATCACTTTTCCTCTCACTATCACACACACACACACACACACACACACACACACATCTGCCTCCCTTTTGTAAAGTCCCTGTGATTGTACCAGGCCCATGCAGACACTTCAGCATAATGTTCCCATATGAAGATCCTTAGCCGAATCACATCCACAAAGTCCTTTTGCCTTGTAAGCTACCATTGTCACAGTTCTGGGGAGTAAGATGGGAACATCTTGGTGGAGGGTACTATTACTCTACCAAAGATGGTTACAGCACTTTGCATAAATGTAGGTGTACATGCATACATCTCCTTTTTCTGTCAGCTAGGAGGACCTGGAACAATGACACCACATGAGCAACAGTCTCACATTGTGCCCAGATCTTGTGTTTTGGAAAGAGTCTTCCAAATACAACTAACCAGAGCTGATTGAAGAAATGATTGGTACCTTGCAGTTAGGAAGCAAAGAAGTTCTACTCAAACAAGTAAGATCCCGCAATGGCACTGTGTCAAAAAGACACAGGACTCAACCTGCAGCCGGCCACATTGCTGTTGCTGTCAGTGCTGGAGCAGATGGACTGACTGCTCCTGAGAGATGACACCAAGTAGACTGCAGATTTGCTAGTAGAAGACAGCAAGGAGCTAGATGAGATCCTGTTAGTGCCTCTGGGCTCTGATGGGTCCAAAGAGGGTCTGATCGACTGCCAGAAACATTTTTTTACTTTTTTCATTTTGTGGCTCAAAAAAAACACACAGGTTTTCCAAGGGAGTCCGTGGGGTCACTTTCGTTATGACGTCGTTCTTCCTACTGTCTTTGAGACTGAGAAGTTGCAAATGGAGGGAGAGTGGCAATCGAAGCAGCAGCAGCAGCAGCGGCAGATTCTCCTGGTGACTAACGGGGCTATCAGGAACAACGCCAGGTGCACTCCCTCTGCTTGCTGCAAAGCTCTAGAATGTTACTGCTCTAGATATGCATAGAAAGTGAGAAATTCAACACTTTTGATTATTTGAATTTTTTAAACTTTGGCAGGCACATGGGTCCAGAGAACTCTTCCCACATTGTCTCATGGAGAGGCTCCCAGTGTGCACCTGGGCCTTCAGTGATATTCTGACTCATCTCTTCTGTTCCCATTCCAGCGCCAGAGAACAGACACTGGCAGGCCCCCAGCTCTGGTCAGCCCCCCACCCCGACCCCGCACACTTCACTAAATTACTCCTCACCAAATGTTCTCACAGTGTCATAATGGGGTGGGAACTAATTCCCACGAGAGAGAAGGACCCTGCCCATCCATGACTCTATGCTTTTGTCTTTTGTTTTTTGAAGAAATGAAGATGTTGGGAGGGGCATGCCCACAATATGAAACAGACAAATGCAGCCAGCTGTGGTGTAAAGCAGCACTGTGAGTTTCTATGGGGCAGGGGCAGCAGCTCCTACCACAGGGTGAAGTTGTGGAGGACCCAAGCGGGAGCTCACCTCAGGATGCGCTGCTTCTCCTCGGCTGCTAGGCTTGTGGGTGCGATGTGTGAAAAGTAGTCAGTGCCCGCCTTTTAAATTTAAATATTTTAAGTGCTTGGGGTGGGGGGGGGAGACGCAGGATCCAACTGATGGAGATCCCAAGGCTGAAGTTGGAAGGATTTGAACAAGATAAAGTAGTATTGGGGCACAATGCACAATGTAAATATCTATGAGTTCACAGTCATATAAATGAAGGAAGGAAGGATGGAGAAAAGACAAATCTTGTGTGGAGAAGAATTCCGAAGAATTTATGTAGATACTCTGCCCTTAGCCATCTAAAGCAAAGCCTCCTTGCTCAAGTAGTGACTTCTTTCCAAGGAGTTCAGTGTGGAGGAAAAAAATAAAAGAGTAAATTTGCAGTGCTGAAAAGTAACACTAACTCAGCCCAGACAATCAAAGTTAGCATCAGTAGTGATATGTCACAATGATGTGTTGTGATGACAATGGCATTTTACCTCTGTGGTCTTCCTCCCCAAAATACATAATCCAAGCGTAATTATAAGAAAAATAACCAAGCAAATCCCACTGAGGGTTATTCTATACAATTTCTGTAACAGAACTGACTAGTTCTCCTGAAAACTATCAAGATCGTCAAAAATGAGGACAAACTTGAGAAGTGTCACAGCCAAGAGGAGCCTAAGGAGATACAGTGACTAAATATAGTACAGGAAGTCATCCCAGAACAAAAAAACACTAGGTAAGAATTATGGAAATTGAATTTATAGACCTTAGTTAAATAAATCATTGTTATCAGTTATAACAAATGTACCATGCCAACTTGATATTTGATAATAGGGGAAACTTGGTATGAGAATATGGGAACTTTATACTATCTACAGTTTTTCTGTAAATCTAAAATGGATCTGAAATATGAAATTTATTTTAAAAACCGTAATGCATGAGGGAAAAAATGCCTGGGTGGAAAATGACAGATTTAGAAGAATACTGGTTAGTCAAAGCCAATTTTTTTACCACCCAGAGGGGGAAAAAAAAGATTTCCTGTGTGGGAGAGAAAAAGAGGAGTCTGTGGAAGGGAAAAATTTACATTTCCCAAAGAAAGGAGGCCATGCAATGCCCATTCCCCTCCAGGCTAAGTTCAGAGACCCTTGGGACTTATACCCTGCTTCTCTAAGGAGGCAAACCTGACCAGTCCTCAGCGTATCATATGAGTAAGGAGCAGAGATGACTGCGAAAGGATTTCTAGGTAGATTCCCGTGAGACAGCTTCACGGCCTCTGCATGTCCCCACATGGTGCAGAAACCAGCAGAATGCTTTCCTATGTAGCTGAGAGTACGGGGATGTGGTCCAGGGTGTCAGCAGACTTGGACAGATTTGCTGTCACAGTTGGTACGGTGACTGGAGACCAGATAACAATAGGAATACATAAACGAATTTCACAATAGGCAGATAACAAAATCCTATGTGTTCTTTCTTCTTCCAAAACCTTGGCAATTTGTAAACCTCCTAAGCTAAGATGAAATCTCAAGGAGGCCATCAGGAGGCTGTGATGAGACTTTCCTCATCCTAGCATGCCCGGTATCCTCCAGGGTGTACTTTCCTCTTGCCTTTTCCTCTTTTACTTGGCCCAAGCTCATTGTGAGGAGCCAGTTTCCCTCTCAATCTTCACTTTTATTGTTTAAAATAAAATTTACTGCTGCTTAAAACAATCTCAAGGAAAGAGAATGAAAATCTCAGTAGTAGTTGGTATTTCTCAAATTAACTAAAGTTCAGATTCTACCACCTAGAGAAACAGAGGTCAGCTATAGAGAAATAAAATATGTGTCTTGTACTGCCAAGAGGACGAGCTCACAATTCACACGTGTGAACAGTGAGCACAGGACGAGGGCATGGCTGGTCAAAGTGTTGGGCAGATGATACACACAGGCTGAGAAGCTTGCATTGGTTTCCTACAGCTGTCATAAGAGTTTACCACAAGCAAGTGGTTTAAAGCAACAAAAATATAGTCTCTCACAGTTCTGGAGACTACAAGTCCAATATCAAAATGTTGGCAGGGCCATGCTCTCTCTCTCCGAAGGCTCTGCAGAAGAATCTGATGTTGACCTTCTTTGGCTTGAGAGTCATCATTCCAGTCCCTGTTTCCATCATAATACAGCCTCTTTTCTTGAGTGGCTGTCTGTCTTCCTCTATTAAGACACTGGTCATTGGACTTAGGACTCCCTTTGATCCAGCATGATATCATCTTAATTTGATTTACATGTGCAATGATCCTTTTTCCAAATAAGGTGACACTGAAGGTGGGAATCTAGGTTAGGATTTCAACACCACAGGGAGGAAATGTGACCTTCAGTAGAACTGGAGGTCCATCAGAGTTAGGAAGTCATTGGCATCCTTTGAAGGTGTTTCAAAAGCATAGTGAGGCCAAACCCAGGTAAGAGGTTATACAGTGAAAGAAGAGGTAGTTTGTGGTTTACAGTGTTCAAAGATGATTTTGGAATTAAGGACATTTGGATATGTTATAGCTTTCGGTTTTACAATGAATTAAACTACTATTTAAAACAAATAACCTTTTTAAACTTCTGACCATTGTCAAATTTTTAAGTATAAAGCAAGTAAGTCTATACAACAGTTTGAAAACATTCCTTTTTTGGAACAAATTTTTAAATAGCCACAATATTTTATTTTATTTTATTTTATTTTATTTTATTTTATTTTATTAGTACTGGGGATTGAACTCACAATCTTGCACTTGCCATGCAGGCACTTATGCCGCTAAGTTAAACCCCCAACCCCTTGGAATAAATTTTTAGCAAATAAATTATTGATGCATTATTCTGGTAATTACACAGTTCTACTGTAGTTTTTAAGAATCATTTGTTTATGGTGAGTACATTCAAAATTCTCTCTTCTATCTGTTTTGAGAGTCTAACACAAAAAATAGTTAATTTTAACTGGAACTAAACTTCAAATGTAAAATAACCATAAATATCTCAGAAAAAGAAGGATGGATAGCGAGAGAGAAGAGAGAGCTTCTAAATATGATGTAAAAAGAAACTTTGTATAAAATTAAAAATTATATAGGTTCTTAAAAACCTCATATTAAAAATATATAAAAGTCAAAAAGTAATGATGAGAATAAATAACACACATTTATATATTTTACTTAAAATATAGTCTCAATATGATATAAATCAATAGGAAAATGCAAGTTCCCAAAAGTAAAATGATTAAGGGTTAGGTTATGAATAGCAAATTCATAAAAGAAAACATGAGAGAAAGAGAAACATGAGAGACAGAGACACACAGTGATCAATCTAATGAATAATCTAGTAAGTTACAAAAAGATATTATATTCCACTTATCAAATGGCAATGATTAAAAATGATAATAAGCTGGGGAGATTGGAGGTAACCTAAAGAAAAGAGCAGGCAGGGAATGGCTGGTGAGACAGAATGGCTTTCTGGAGGAAATAGGCATATTATTGTCCTATTTCTTTTCTAGAAATTAATCCAGAGCAAGTAATTAAAAGTAGATGCAGTAATTTAGCTATAAGAACAGTAATTACAATGTTTAAAAATTAAAAATGAAAAGCTGCTTAAGTGTATAAAGTAGGGGATAGCTTAAATTATGTCCATAAAATATGCATCCTGCTGGGCTCTGTGCTCCTGATTTGCAACATAAATCTGGCTAAATGCCCCCAATAATAGTCATGCCGCCATCTCACTGTTCAACTGCCTTGAAATTTCTTCTGCCAGATTAATTAGTCCATTGCCTTTAATCTCAGTCTTAGGCAAAGTCTCTGGACATGAATAAAACGCAGAAAAATTTCTGCCAAGCCTTAACATCCAGTAGCCTATGAAGACCTTCCCAGCAGAAACCTCCCAAGCCTGATCTTCCCTGGTTTTCTAGTCTTCTGAGCTTTGACCAGAATCTCCCACACAGAACAGCATAAGGCATTCCAGCACTTCTCTTCCAGGTGACATCTCCAAACCTTCCCAAACTCTTCCCATAAGCCATTTCCAAAGGTTCTTGAACCACATGGCGAGGTATAGTCACAGAAATGACTCCACTTCTCTGGTACCAAATTATGTCTTGGATACTTTTCTCTCCTTGCTGAGACAAACACCTGATGCCCAAAATGAACGAAGGAAAGGTTTATTTAGCTCACAGTCTGAGGAGGTTTCAGTTCATAAGCAGCTGGTTCAAAAGCAGGGTGGTGTGGCACAGGGGCAACAGTTTATGGCAGTGGAAAAATAACAAAGCAACAAGAGCAAAAGGGGGCAGAAGAGAGGAGCAATTCTCTTTCTTGCCCTTGTACTGTAGGCTACTCATCCTACAGAGAATGTAGCACTCACACCCATAATCCCATCATTGGACCACAAATCAGTTATGAACTCTAGAAGCTCACCCCGATGACTGCCTGAGGTCTTGGGGGACATCCAGACACACACCATAGCACCATGACAAATGATACAATGGCTGTGTATCGTCCTGGATATGGAAAATTATTCCTCCTTTTTACATTTTTTCAAGTTCTAGCCATGAGAGCAGCTTTGCTCTGTTATGTTCTCCTGTCATGATGTGCTACCACTAGCCCAGAGCAACAGTATAAAAACTGTGTTATGGTTTGTGTCTTACCAAGATTCAGCCACTTTTTTGAAAAAGGAAGCACTTTCTGATTGCTTCAAGCCTTTGCTTTATTTCCAGAGTGCTGAAAATTTGATTAAGGTCATTTTTTGCCAGTGTTCTCATTGTTTTCATGAAATGGAGAATTTTCGGAAGTTTTATGTTGACACTTGCACTGATGCCACCTGCGTAGTCTTTTTTAAGCTTATGTTTTAATACTGAATATAACTATCAAAAGTATTTTACATGCTGAGAAAGGGGTTAAGTGTCTGTTGACACTGCACATAAAGAATATTGATGTAGACTTTCTGGAAGCAAAGTATTTTATTGTGCAATGAGATGCTAAGCAAAGGCGACTGGGGAATGAAGAGCTTGCTTTACATCCTGATGCCGTGAGTGATCTATAGAGTTGGGAGCTGCATAGAAACATCAGCTTGGAGACAGGTTCGTTTAAATAGTAAGTGAAGTAGAAATTAACATCCATATTCCTCAAATACCATTAATAAAAATTGAAGATGTTGCATTGAGTTAAGGAGGCCTGTGTAGCTATGTAAAAGACAACTGAGGAATGTTTTCCTTTGAAAATTCAACCCTCTTAGTACTTGGAACCCATCTCTTACCTTATAATTTTTGCCTCTTCTTTCTTTCCAATGAAACTTTACAATAAAACTTCCCATATACTGTTTTCTCTTTTGACAGTCTCCAGCCTTCAGATATTTTAGGATCTTAAGGAGATGCATTGGAGGCACTCTGTCCTCTGGCCAGTAGATCAGCATGACAGTAGTGCCGCGCTCCAAAACAATGGCAGTCCTCAGCCTTTCCTTGCTGCCATCATTAGATAAATGATCCTCTTACATGTGGTACACCACCAAGAACACACTCTTATTTTGACAAACGTCTCCCAGGTTTGGAAGTCATGCACTGGGATAATTTGTAATCATCAGAACAGTTAACCATCCATCTGCCTTGGGAACTCTTTGTGATCTATGGTAGATATGAACTTGGGCTCTGTACGAGGACTGTGCTCAGCACACTGGCTACGACACTGTTCCTTTCTTTCCACCATGCTGGTCATGAAGGTGATATCATAACATTGAGGGACTCCTTGAGATACGTTCTGTTTTGAAATATTCTAGATAAATGAGTGGATAGACGACTGATGACAGACACAGACATGACAGATAGGTTTTTGTTGTTGTGGTGGTGGTGGTTTTTTTTGTGTTTTGTTTTGTTTAGGAAACTTCAGCACATTTCCTTTGATGTTTAGAACCATTACATCTCACAGGCTTATCCAGAGCATTCTGTATGTGCATTGAGACGTGCCTTCACCACCTACACAGGAGTTCACAACTTCATTTTACCCTTTACCTCCTGCTTCAGTAGAACACAAGTTGAGGGTGTAGTTAGTGCCTTCTGAGGAGTTTCAATTGCTTTAAGTAGAAAGCAACTTAACATATTGCTATTGCTGTTTCTGCATAGCCTAAGGGGAAGATTGCATCGAATGGAACCTGAATCCAGAATGTGTTGCTTATGTGGCCCCCCAGCACTGTGCTGTGTCCCATGCTTTAATTCCTGCACCTGCAAGTGGAGGTGGTAACAGTGCCTGTGTCTGAGGCAGTTGTCTTTGGCAATATCAATGAATAGTGAGGACTCCTAAGGTATGGGATGTAAGGAACCAGTTTTGCTTCTCACACTGGGCCTTCTTTTGTTTGGAATGAATCATTATAATTCACCTTATGGGCAGAATTCCCTAAAAATATAATCACTGAGTTAGTTTTCCCACATGTTTAACTCACTGTATCAGTGGCTTTGAAAATTTTTGGCTTCAGAGGTTAAATCATTTACTCACATGAAATATTGCTCAGAGGCCCATGTAGAAAACAAAAGCGAAGTGAAGGTGCTGTGTTTGCAGTAAGGGTGGGAGGGGTGGTCTGCAGCTCTATTCACTCTGTCTGTAGCTGTTCTTACGAAGAAGCATAGAATTCCAGGAGTCCAAAGAACACAACTGAAAAGTTTGCAGTCTGTTTTGTCACTTTATTTCATGTTCAGCATTCTCTTATTTTCTTGACAACCTGTGAATATGTAAAATCAAGTCTAGCTTTGCCTTTATATATCATCACAAAAGTCAACATACCATGTAGAAGGCAACCCTTTTGCATTACTCAGGTTGTAATCTCAGCTGGAGAATTCAACAATGTATGAGCTTAGGAAAATTTTCACCTGGAAATGCAGTAGGCACACCAGGTTAGCTACTGAAATTGTTAAGGGTAGGGATCCTCAGACACTGACATATGTCAGGAACTTATTTGCAATAAATGTATATTAATCTGCAGTCTTACAAACTTTTGAAGTTTTATTTAACTCAATTTAACAGGTTCCTACTATGGGCCAAGAAAGTCCTTTGATAAATACTGAGGAAAACAGATTAACAGCTACTTGAGAAAGATTATTATCTTTCTCAAGTAAACAGGTAATTGCAGTAGGATATGATAAGTACTGGAAAATAATGGGAACTCCAATGTGGGCTCTAACCTATATGTCTCTGAGACTCAAGAAAGGCTTGGGTCCTAGGAGATGGTCTACTCTCCTTTAAAAAATTAATTAATTTTAGTGTTATATGAAAGGAGAGAAGGTTAGCACTCCCCTTGACAAGCATGGAAGAGGCCCTTGGGCCTGACAACATGCATACTGTTAAGGCATTGCCACTTACTTCGTGGCGTCTAGCCACTGTTTTTTTTGTTTTGTTTTGTTTTGTTTTTTGTTTTTTGCTATACCTGATTGAAAGAACAACTATTGTGAAGATAATGAGATATATAATGGTGCCTATTACTGTTGTCCTGGTGACCTACTGTGATGTTCTGTACCAATTTCACTACACTGTCTCAATTGGCTTTATTCCATCCTGTTTTGTTGTATATTACTACTTCCAAGTTAATAAAAATTAAATAAAAAAAACATGAGAAAACAAGGTAACAAAATACCTTCAAAAATTTTCAACTCCACCAAAGGGGATCCATGTGACATGGATGAGGAGAAACTCAAAAACAAAACAACAGAATTATATAAGGTGATTAAAAAGGAAATAACAACAAAACAGATCAGTAAGATACTGAGCAAGCAGAAACATGATATAACTAAACAGATAATGGACTTGAAAAGCAAAAGGAGGGAAATAAAGTGCTCTAAAGGATATAACTGCATGTATGTTTAAGTGTGTAGGATTGATAACCGTATTACTAAGTTTTTGTTGGATCATCGAACAGAACTGTTTGCAGCCTCACTGTTTGAATGTCCACTTTGTATGCCTTAATTTTGTAACACGAACAACTATTTCTAAGAAGATAACATGTAATTTATCAACTAGTGATTTCTTACTGTTTTTTTTGAAATTCTGTATTATTTCTACCCTTTTTATGTTTTGCTTTTTTTCTCTTTAAATAAAATTTTTTAAAAATTAATTAATTTTAATTGACAAGTGCAGATTATCTCTATTCATCATGTACAACATGATATTTTGAAATATAAATACATTTTTTGTAGTGAGCGGAGTGATAGCCTCACTGCTGCCACCCCATCCCGCCCTCCTGTGGGCATTTGGTGCGTCTGCCTACATTACCCATGATCCTCTCTGCCTGGCCGGACATGACTGTGACCTATCCGGTCTCTCCACAACATCTCTGCCTGATGACGACAATTTCCTGCCCTCACCATATATAAACCATGTTCACTTCCTCAATAAACGAGACTTGATTGGAACTGCTCAACTTGTCTCCATCTCTCTTTCCTCTTGCCCTGCCCCCCATCCCCGTTCCCTCTCCAGGTGAGACCCACAGACTGATCTGCGGGCCGGATCAATTTTTGAATGACCAAATTAAGCTAATCAAATTAAGCTAAGCTATATATTACCTCCTACATGCTATCTTTGTGGTTAAAACACCTAAAATCTACTCTCTTAGCTATTTTAAAGAACACAATATATCATTATTATTAACTAGTCACCATGTTGTACAAGAGATCTCTTCAAATTATCTCTCCTGTCTAAATAAAATGTTGTATTGTTTCACCAACATCTTCACAACATTTCTCTTTACATCTTTTCTCTTTTCTTCTTTTTATTTGGTACAGATTTTCCCTAAATTGCTCAATTACCCATCTGGGCTGATATTTGTGATATTGCTACCTAAACCTCAGACTTCCATAGTGCTGAGATTATACACGTACCACAATGCCTGGCCCACATCTATTTTTAAAATCATAAACCACTGTTTCCTAGAAGACACCCTAAGAAATATTAGGTAGGTTTTATCTATAATTAGCTTTCATATACTAAAATAATCTTGTCATGGAGTCTAAAATTCACTTCTGTCTTTTTACATTCATTATTCTAAGAACTGACTAAAGTTTCTGGCAAGTCATGGGAGTGTGACCCTTCATACAAGCAAATGAAGAAAGTGAAATTCTTGTTCTCTATGCTTGAGCAACTGGAACAGTAATATGAGAAATTCTTGTAAGCAGTTTTCATTTCTGTTCCTTTTAAAGTGTAATTAGAATGACTGGTCTATCGTATAGGTTACAATATTTGCTAGTAAACAACTTACTGATATGTGTCTTCTGAAACACTAGATGAGAGTGATTAAAATGCATAAGGCTGTGTTTTCTGGAATGACTCTTTCAAATATCATTTGATGGTGAGCACTGAATTGTAACAAAGAAAGCCTGCATCACTGCAATATACTTAAAAATCTCTGTGTGGTATTTTTCCTATAACAGGATTTTCACATACATCATAAACATTCCCCAACTTGGTAACACTAATAATTTAGCCTGTTTTTCCTAACACCCATTTCAATGAATGAGATATTAAAAACTAACATGATTTTTGACTACTACTTATGGTCCTTAGTTGTCATGGCACCCCTGGCTTCCTCACACCCATTCCCAATTTTAATTTAGATGGAAAGAAGTAGACAGTGGAAATTTTGGAAACTGTGGCAGAAATGGGAATAGTGACTGGTGTGTATTGAGAATATATTTTGCGGGACTTTCAGCTCAACTATGTAAAACAGTGTGTGGCAACAGAGCCTTGCTGTCCACCAGGTATCAAAAACCCAGGGCCTACCAGCTTTGTGAAGAGGGGGACCTTGACAAGATAAAGTGGATTTGCATATTCTAGTCATTCTTCATTACATACAATGTTTCTTCACTGTTTTTAGTATTGGAGGCTCCCATGATAAATGTGAAATTCCCGTCCTCCTCCCAGAGATAGTAGTAGGCTCTGTTCTTGTGGATCACCACTCAAGGTGGTCATCTCTCATTCAGAAACGTGTCCCCATGTCTCTGTTGGCATCTGTGGATGAGAACTACTACTCCAGATGAGTGGATTCCAGGTCTACCGAGAAAGGATGAGAAGACATCAGACTTTTATCTACATCATTATTACTACTTCAGTTAACAGGGGAAACAAATTAAACTTTACTAATAAATAACACATTCATTAACATTGAGACGCGCACTTGATTAGTAAATCAAACAGTTGCCTGTGACATCTGGGTCCTGAATATTCTAAAGAATGAGAATATTGCCGTGTAGAAGTTTTAACACTGACACATTCACTCACTTACTATCTTTCACAATACCTTGATGTAGGCAATTTATTTACACAAATTAAACAGAAATTTATGGTTTCCAAGTGAATGTGGCTTAAA
Source organism: Dolichotis patagonum (assembly GCA_004027295.1). Classification (NCBI taxonomy): domain Eukaryota; kingdom Metazoa; phylum Chordata; class Mammalia; order Rodentia; family Caviidae; genus Dolichotis; species Dolichotis patagonum. The sequence goes on along the minus strand of PVJX010000184.1, from coordinate 292,751 downwards.
AAATTTCTTACAAAGAAACAACAGATAAATATAGTAACATTGTAAGTGGTCCAACAGAATAAGAAAGTTAAAATTCAGTGCCCAAAATGTGAAAACAAGCCTTCACAATATTAGATGAAGTTTATCATCATGAAATACTACAAATAGCTTTTAAAAATTCACTAAACTCCACACTAAATTTTATAGTAGAAATTGGAAAATACTTTTAAATGATGATAATAATAGGAAATGCTACGTATCAAAACTTTTAGGATTGGACTAATGTAGTTCTTTGACAGTTTACAGCTTTCAATACTACTATTAGAAAAAGAAATTACTTAAAATTAATTAGCTATGGTTACATTTTGAAAAGTTAGAAAAAAATAAAATTAAACTAAATTAAACCAAAAAATATATATGATGAAAATAACAAGTTAGTAAAGCAGAAAGCATAAATATTTTTAGCAAAGATTAGCAAAATCAGTTTGGTGTGTGTGTGTGTGTGTGTGTGTGTGTGTGTGTGTGGTACTGGGGACTGAATTCAGGGTCTTGGTACTGACCTATGTCCTCAGATTTTTTTCTTTTTTTGAGACAGGGTCTCACTAAATTGCCCAGGTTAGGTTCAAACTTGTGATCCTTAGCCTCCCTGAGTGCTGGGATTACAAGGGTGAGTGTAAGAGCAGTCAGAAATTGGTTTTTTAAAAGCTTAATAAAACTGATAAGCTTCTATTGAGACTAGTTATGGGGAAAAAGCCAAAATAATCAATATCAGGAATAAAGAAAGGAACACTATTGCAGTTGTTGCAAACATTAAAAGCATAATAAAAAGATATAATTTTATGCTAATAACATTTATAATTTTCTAAATGGAAAAATTCCTATGAAAATGCAAAACCAAAACTTAAGAAATGGAAAAATCAGAAGATCTTATAACAATGAAAGACATTTAATCAGTAACTAAAAATTATTACACATACACATACACACCAAACTCGAAAACTCTAAGGCTACGTGGGTTCTATAAAACATCAAAGGAAAAACAATTCCAATCTTGGAGAATTTGGAAAAACAGGAAACAGTCTAGAATTCATTTTGTGAGGGTAGCATAATTTGGTATGAAAATTCAACAAAAATTGTATGGAAGAAAAATACAGGACAATACAAGTTAATTATTACAATTTAGCAATGTTTTAAAAGGTTCATGTTTCATAAGCAAGTTTTTTTTTTATTCCAGGAATGCAATATGAGAAAATCAATGAAGCAATTGACCACATTAATAAGTTAAAGGAGAAAAATGCTATTATAAACTCAATGCTGAAAAACTATTCGAGAAAATTTAGTATTCAGTTATAATGAAAGCTATTAGCAAAGTAGTCTTCAGTACGTAGAGAGCAATTTTTCCAGCATCATTTATTAAAGAGGCTATCTTTCTTCCAGTGAAGATGTTTGGCTCCTTTGTCAAAGATAAGGTGGCTGAGTGTCTTTGTAGTTGTGTCTGTATCTCCTAATCTGTTCCACTGATCCTCGGGTCTGTTTTTTGCCAGTGGCATGCAGATTTTATCAGCGTAACTTTGTAGTATAATTAAAGTCAGGGACTGTGATGCATCCTGCCTTGCCTTTGTTGTCCAGGTTTACCTTTGCTGTTCTAGGTCTGTTTCCAAAGCAATTTTAGGAGTGTTTTCTCTAGTTCTGTGAGGTGGTTCAGGATTGCATTATAGCTGAGTAACAGTTTTGGGAGTATGGTCATCTTCACTACGTTGGTTCTTCCTATCCATGAGCAAGAAATATCTTTCCATGTTCTGACACCTGTATAATAACCTTTTTCAGAGTACTGCAATTTTCTTTTAACTCTTTTGTTAGACTGATTCCTAAGTATTTCATTTCTTTGCATGCTATTGTGAAGGGCATGGTTTCCCTAATTTCTCTCTCTGTGAGTGCTGACTTTGTATCCAGCTACACTACTGAATTTGGTTATTATTAAATTGAGAAGTCTTTTGGTGGACTTTTGGGGTCTTCTGTGTAGAATATCATGTCATCATGAATAATGTTAACTTCTTTCTTTCTTGCCCATATTCTTTGTATTTCTCTCACTTGTCTAATTGTTCTGTCTAACATTTTCAGAACAATATTGAATAAGAATGGTACTAGTGGACATCCTTGTCTTGTTCCTGATTTTAGAGTGAAAGCTTTCCATTTTTGTCCATTTGTATGATGTTGGCTATTGGTTTGCCACAGATGGCTTTTATCAGATTGCTTACCAGTTTTTTCTTTTGTTTTGTTTTTTTGTGATTGTTTTGAAATTAGAGAACTTAAGGAGCTGATTCTAAAATTTATATGTAAGAGCAAACACCCCAAAATAGCCAAGATGCCTCAACAAAAGGAATAAAAGAGAAAGACATGCCCTTCTGTGTATGAAGCTGTAATAATTAAGATTGTAATTTTAGGACAAGGATAAATAAGCCAATAAATTAAATAGCTCAGAAAAATCCACATGTAAAAATAGGTACTAAAACACAATTAAGAGAAGTAGACTATTACATAATGTATTTAGAATATTTGTTACCAAATGGGAAGAAAATTTAAATTCTATCTCAATCCCCCACAAAGCCAAATCTTAGTATATTAAAGATATAATTTATAAAATTTGAAATTTAAAAACTTTTAGGGGAATAACTTTATGAATTTGAGGTAAGAAATCATTTCTCAAATACACACAGATAATAATAACCACTAATTGATTAATCAACTGTATTAAAATATATAATTTATCATTGGATGTGGTAGCAAATACTTGTCATCCCAGCACTCAAAAGGCAGGATCACTGCAAGTTTGAAGCCAACCTGGACTATATAGTAAGTTCAAGGCCAACCTAAATACATTATGAGACTCTATCTTAAAAAAAATTAAGAACTTGTATTCCTTTTAAAGAAGAGAAAGGTGAGAATAAAAATAACTCTCCAATTGTGGGATATATTTTCAGTATATGTAAGTTTAAAAATTAGAGTTCAGAATATAAAAGAATTCTATGAATCAATAAGAAAGTGATGAACAACTTATTAGAAAAATAAGAAAAGACACAAAGAGATGGTACAGAAGAGGCACCCAAAATGGATCATAAATTCATATAACAATACTTAACCTTGGAAGTAATCAGGAAAATTAAAATTAAAATTCTTAGTTACCATTTCAGATCCAACAGGTCAGAAAAACAGATAAACTTTACAAAGTCAAGTGTGGATGAGGAAACAGCAATATCTATTTTCATGTACTGAGAACAAATCAACACAAAACAAAGCAATCAGACACCACCACTTCCTAAAACTATTCGTTTTGCATGGGAAAGCTGCACATTTTCCATGACCCAGGATATGCACTCCTGCATATATACTTGAGAAACTCTTAGACCTGTGCCCCAGAAGATGTGTACAAAAATATAGATGGGAGCATGCTTTATTAAAAAAAAGAACGCAATCTAGATGCCTACTTGCAAGGGAATGGCAAGATATAAAAATGAAGTCACCCTACACATATTAGTATGGATGGATCTCAAGATGACAGTATGTGGTAGAAAAGTAAGTGATAAATACATATAATATAACCTCTCATATATAGTTTGAACAAAGGAAAAGGAAGTAATACATTGTGTGGAAGTACATTTATAGCTGCTAAAATTACAGAGAAAAACAGAAGCATGGTTAATAAGATGGAGGTCACCTTGAAGTGGGGTGTGTACAAAGGCATGACAAGGGGCAGAGGGTCATCCAAGGAGACTGAAGATACAGTAGCATCCTATTTCAAACCTAGAGTTTGTATACAAGTGTTCAGTTTCTCATACTTCTTTAAACTGTTTACATATTCTATAAATGTGATATGTTTCACAAGAAAATATTTAGACATTTATAATCCTGTAAAGTAAATAGTTGGATATTTTCTGATTATTCGCAAACATGTTTCTCAAAATATTTTAACAAATTAGCAATCATATTCATAGGCAAAAATAACATTAGCACTAGAAAACCTTACTAATTTGCTAGTATCTGCTTAATGCTTATGGAATTCTCAGCTATCTACAAATTTTCAAAATTAACAGAGTTTATCTTTTTTGCCTAGTAAGATATTATTATATGACAATTATTTAAAATATCATCCTTTAACATTTTTTGTAAGCTTTGCAGTATACATGGTATACCAGTCAGCTGGTATTGCTATTTAATTTGCACATAAACACAGCTACTGAACTGGAGAAGTCTGCTCAAAATATTTCTTACTGAGCAATCCAAATGTTTTGGAGACAATTGCTCAAGACATTGGCAGCAATTCTCAAAGTGAAGGTGCCTGTGATTCACCTGAATGCATGTGGAACATTCTGTCCCTGGAAAATGACCCCCGGATTGTGATGCCGTGAGCCTGGATGTAATGTACACTCCAGGCAATTCTCAACAGATAGTTCACCATCCGAGTTTTTGCTCTAAGCTTAAACCACGATTCAGCCATATCCTTAGAGAGCTGCGCATCCCATGCAGAATTCCTCTTCTTGACTTGAACTTTAGCGCACTGCCACTGGCCTGGATCAAAGGGCTCCAAAAGGAAAACACAGCCCTTGCTAAATCCATGCAGCCTACTAGAATGGAGAAGTAATTGATATAATACGTGGAGAGGGCAGATCCCGGAGCTCGGTACCCAGAAGTACTCAGTCTATGTGGCTTCTTACTGTTAATAAGACTGTGTCTTCCTAATTAGAGCACTTAGCAGCTCCTTTTTTGTTTTTTTGTTTGTTTGTTTGTTTGTTTTATTCTTAACAAGGAGAAGGATTATGCTATTTTTGTAATACAGTGACTTGATGGTCTGGTTCTGTTAAATTTATTTCTATTCATGGTTTAAATGGCTGTCATCGCAGATGAAAGGTACCTCCCCTGGATAGGTAAATCCCCACAGAAGTCAGTTATCAGTTGGTCTTACTGAATGGTTATATACCTCATCTACCAGTTACCTTAGTCTGTTTTTATTTTGTAGATACTTAATTGAATGACTTTTGGATTGTTTGCTAGAGAGCTTAGAATCAAATACATAGCCAGATTGGTTTTATTCTATTCTATTTTGTTTGATTTTATTATGCCTGATGGCATGGGCAGTTATTTTGAAGATAACAAGAAGCATTATGGTAGCCATTATTGATTTCCTTTTATCTTGTTTTGAAGTCCCCTACCACGTTCATTGTTGTGTTTTGATTGACTCTGTTCTATTTCATTTGGTTTTATTCTCTTAAAAAACACACACACACACACACAATCAGGCAGCAGTTCTCAAACTAAGATTCACCTGAGTGCATGTTAAATATGCCGCGCCCTGGACATGACCCCCAAGATACTGATTCAACTACTCTGATCCATCCTGGGCATTTATGTAGCATCTCATACCATGCAAAAAAGTATCAAGGTTTGGTACAATTTTATATTTACTCCCCTTTCTCACCTTCTAAACAATTATCTTTTAAAATTTCTTTATTCCTAATATTACCTTAATAGAGTTCGTGGAATACAATGGGAAGAAAGGAATGGAGAGAGTGCAAGTAGAACATGAATGAAAGAAAAAAATGAGAAGCCACACGTGTGTCTTAATCAAGTGAGGCTTATGCATACCTTACTGCAATAATCAGAATTAGCGTCTGTCTATGCAGTTCATATCACAGTCTTTCACGGGCTTTCTCTTTCATGACATTTATACACTAATTCTATATTAATTGGGTGAGTTATGAACAAATTAATAAACTCTCTTAAGGAGAATTATCTGTTATTTTTGCTTGTAAAATGGTCTCCATTGCTTCATCAAAAGTTGTTTAGATAGTGGAAAAAATTTGTTTTAGTTAGTTGAAAAAAATTTCTGCATGTTCAATTTGGGGAATGTTGTATAGCTATCCTTATATTTCTCTTATTCCTCTTGCGTTCTTTTTGCCGCTTTAGAAAGTTTGTTTTAAATCTTCAAAGTTTTACTGGTCAAATTTTCTTAGGCTACGGTAATTATAATCACTTCAAAGAGTCTTAATAGAATTCTGTGAGGGTCATTAAAAAGAAATTTCTGTTATTTGAATGATAGGGAAGAGCAGATTTGAATCTTGTATTTCTACCTGCTGATAACATTTAGCAAAAAGACCTAAATACATTAATAATGGATCTGAAGTGAGTATGTTTACATAATTTTTAATAAATGAATTCTGTTCATTTTCTTTTCATTAATGCATTACTGCTTTTAATAGCTTTTAATTTCTCTTGCCTTTTAGGAAAGCCTGCCTGCTTGATAATTTTCCTTTTGAAATAGCACTTCAGCATTCAGAAACACCAGTGAGCTTTTTGGAAACTATTCCCATAGGAGATTTCTGTAGAATAGCTTTGGCTATAAATGGTTTAGTGTTTTAAAAATGTTAATAACTTTGCTGATTTAGTCCCTCTTTAGGTTGCAGTTAAAATTAATTGGAAAACAACAACAAAACACTCCTGCACTTTACCTGGAAACCAAACAGTATTAGAGAATCATGGGCAAATCAAGTCAATTTTTAAGTAGTGAATGGTCTTTTCGTTCACTGATACTAAAATAATACTTTACTAAAGGAGGAAATTCATCCTGTTACCTTTTTAATGATCTATAAGATCAGTGAGGAAAGAGGAAGGATAAAAACTAATTTAATTGATATTCTTATGGGCACAATTCTCTGCTATCCAGGCTTTTGCACTTCTACAGTAACTGATGACATTAAGGTATTACAAGACTTTCTAAACTACTGTGTAATTAATATGCACATAAGTTACTGAAATTTGTCATTTCACTTATCCTCTGAACAGCTGTAGGATCAAGAGGTGCTTATATTTTCATCTATTTATAAATTTTATACCTTCAGAAAGGTTAAATATCTTGCCTAAGATCCTCCTGTACTTAGCAATTAGCCATTTTCCCCTGCATCTCCATCCTTGGGATTAGTCACATAATCATCTTGAGTTTCTCTTGGTTTCTTTATGTAATTTCTCCTTCTGTTCCTAAATTTAGATCCCATACATTGTTAAGCCTCTTGTTCATGAGGTTCCTTTCATTCCCCCCTCTAAATTTAAAATACCATTTAAATATATATGATTCTTATATGGTTTATCACGATCCCAGCCTCATCTGGTGAGCTCCTGTCATCCACTGCCTACTTGACACCTCTGCTTGGAACCCTCACAGACATCTCACTCCCAATGTGTACAAAACTCAGCACTTGATTTTCTCCTTGAAACTATTTCTCACCGAAATCTTCCCAGCTCAGTAAAGCTGTGTCATCATCCATTTCCTTATGCAGCTCAGAAACGACTTGAATTTCTCCTACCCCTCATCAAATCTAAGATGTGCTCTAATCCCATACTTCTACCCCCAAATCCAGCCTAAAGCCACCCATTTCTTCTGATATCCCATGTCCCTGCACTGTTACCAGCATGTTTGCTCCTCAGTATCCACTGGGATCCAAGACTCCCCTCTGACACAAAAATCTGTGGCATTCAAATTGGCATAGTATTTGCATATAGCTTATAGGTAACTCCCCTTAGATTTTTAGATAATCTCTGGGTGCCATAATACATGATACAATGTAAATACAGGTAACTAGTTGTTAGAATGTATTGCTTAGGGAATAATGATAAGGAAAAAGTCTGCCCATGTTCAGTACAGGTGCAATTTTTACAAAATATTTGCAATCCATAGCTGATTGAATCCATGACTGTGCAACCTCTGGATATACAGAACAAACTTTTCTCCAACCATGGACTAGTAAAATGGTCATTTTTTTTCTTCACTTCTCTTTTTACACCTGACTCCATCTCTGTGTAGTATTTGTAATTATGCGAGAGTGTAAATTGAATGGTGCCACTTACCTGTTTATGATCCTTTAGTAGCTCATTGTTCTCTCCCTTAATAAAGTCAGGCTCCTTCCTATGACTGACAAGTTCCTACCAACCGCTGTAGCCCTAACTCATGCCATCCTAGACTATTCCATCCACACTAGCTGCTTCTTATCCCAGAAAACCCGTTACGCACACATTCAGTCCTGGCCTCCATCTGAACCCTCCCTGACTCCCTCCCTCACATACTGACTTGCTTCCTCCTTAATCCTTCATCTCAGCTGAAATGCTGCCACCTCAGCAGACCTGCTTCATTGCTTTACCTGAGTGAGTTCTCTACCATTTTTTCTATAACATTCATAGGACTTTAGCAATCACACCTTTCTTGGTTTGTTTGTCTGTTTGTTATTGCTGTGTTCCATTAAACAGTAAATTCTCTGAAGGCAGGGACTATACCTGGTTCATTTAACATGGTATCCCTAACACCTACTACTAGGTAGACAATAATACTTGATGAATATAAGAATGAAGTTTATCAACTAGTAAGCAATGAAACTAGGATTCCAATTCAGATCTCCATCACTCCAGAATCTGTGCTCTGAACTGCTGTATGCTGAGTAAAATTAACTCACATTGGGTTGAATTTCACTGTGAAATTAATTTTAATATAAAAATCTAAAATTCTCTTAAAATTTTATAATCCATGTGATACTCTGCATTAATGATTGTTCACTTGGTTGACTTCTACCCTGCAAATAGATGTTGATGTCGGGTAACAAATTATGCCATTTGGTTTTTAGGATGTTCTTTGCAATGATCTTTCAACTCTATCAAAAATTCTGTGGAATAAAATAAAATGACTCTGAACAAGTCACTTAACCTTTGTGAACCACCGTTTATTCACCTTTAAAATCAAGAAAAGATGGACTCATAGAATCCTGGAGGGGGAACTAAAGGAAATAATAGATGCTAGCCTCTCACCACAGGGCTTTGTATATCAAAAATGAATAATAACTGGTTTGTAAAAAATATCTTTCGTAAACTAGAAGGATTTAATCTTCACAGTCAGCAACCAGTGTTCTTTTTTTTTAAAAAAAAAATTGTTTCTAAATCCAAACAGAGTCCAGATAAGTTGATTGACAGGACAAGTCACCAAAGACTAAAGAAACAGGGAAGGATTAGGTAAGAGTGTTACCTCCAAGGGGAGACTTAGAAAGAAAATCACAAACAAGCTCAAAATCTAGACACATCAGGCACAAAATTTCCATTGAGTTTATACTTAACAACTATTGGGAAAGACAGCCACTCTTCCAGTTTGAATTTGACTCTATTCTTCAAATTTGTGACTGACTTGTGAATTTCCATTTCATGCTAAGGCATAGCTTCTTGTTACAGAAAAATACAGCAGCGTACATATTCTTTTTTTTTTTTTTTTTTTTTTTTTGTCCGTACTGGGGATTGAACTCAGGACCTCAAGCTTGCAAGGCAAGTACTTATGCCTGCTGAGCTAAATCCCCAGCCCTCTAAATCACTTTTAAAGGGGAATTTGGTTCCTTTCCTTGCTACTCACTTAAGATCTAAAATTTACATGAAATGGGGAGAGAGAGAGGGAGGGAGGACCCCAAAGAAATAAAGTGAAGCTGCTCTTAGTGAGTATGAGGAAATCGTTAACAACATCCTGGGGAAAAATAGTGTATCTTATATGTCTTACAGATTGGTTTTAATATTTATTTACTTACTCCTTAGGCTAATTTATTTTGAATAAGCAACAACAAAAAGATAAAAATATTAATTTATTTACTGATGAAAATGTCTTCTCTCTCTCTTTCTTTCTCCCCTTTTTGTCTCCCACACTAATATAAGGGAATGAAACCCCCGACCTACTATATGTCCAGTATGAATTCATGTTCTCTAAAATTGAAGAATGAATTTTAGGAACAATGGAGGTTAAGAGCGGAATATATTTATTGAGAGGAAGAAAGCTCTGTCTGAAGAGAGACAGAAGGGGTCCCAAGTGGGTTGCCAAGGGACTCGGTCTTTTCTAGGACTCGGTCACTTTTATGGAATAAAATCATGAGGTTAAATGGGTCAAAAGCGGAGAAAAATGGCAACTCGCAAGGTAGGCATAAGGCGGGACAGAACTGCGGTCAACCAATAAGAGTAATTGCTCGTAAAATTGATTACATGAAGAGCGAATGGGGAAGCGAGCCACGTAGTAAGCAGGCCTGCTTAGTAGTGGAGACTCTTCCTATGAGGGGTGGGATGCTGGCTCCTGACTTCCTCAGGGTGATAAGAGAACTATCTGGACTGTGGATCCTTAACATGTGGTTGTATTTGCTTCGCCTTTTGTCTTGAGATCTAGCTCGCAGCAGGAGTTGATTGTCTCTTCCGAGGCTGCAAGGTATCTGAACTCCTGCTCTGGCTCCTTTGAGGGCCGGGCCCTGTCTGCTTGTAACAACACCGCTCAAAGGGCTTTGTTATCCAGTGTTTGCCATGTGTTCTATTTCATGTGGTTTTAATAAAAATCTTAGACCTCATTTTTCTTTCAAATCTGTTTGAAAGAATCATATTTCTTTTACAAAAACAAAACACAACCAAACCTCAAAATTTCTTTTTACTCAGGTTTTGAATAGTATCATGACAAAACTAAGGCAAGCAGGCAGAGAAAGACACATATATTCTTTCAGCCTCTGAAAGACTAGTAAATGGAGATCAATGGGTATTGAAAATAGATTCCTGGTCCTATCTAACTTTGAGGAGAAATAGAGCTTTTGTAAATAATAACATGTTTTAGAGGAAAAATCTTAGTGCTAAGTACTAAAAACTTTAAGACTCAACAGAATGAAATTCTTTCCTTGCAACTCAGTTGAGAGCTGAAATTTGAGAGAGAGAGAGAGACAGAGAGAGAGAAAGGGAGAGGGGCGAGGGGAGAGGGGAGAGGGAGAGGAGAGGGAGAGGAGAGGGAGAGGAGAAAAATAGTGAGTGTGTCTTATGTATCTTACAGATTGGTTTTAATATTTATTTACTTACTCTTTAGGGTAATTTGTTTAAGTTTTTCTCATTTATGAAATCTTGTGTTTATTCACAGATAATAGTGTCAAAACACCTTGTTCTTGCCGTAAATTTTATTTTGTTAAATTCAACTTTTTTCCTTGGAGAAATCCTGTTTTTATCTCAGCATGAAGATCATTTTCTTTCCTTTTCATCCGCAGTACCGGAATCAAACTCAGGATCTTGCATTTGCCAGGCAGGCGCTTATACTGCTGAGCTGTATCTCTGGCCATTCTTTACCTTTTAAATAAAATCTGTTGAGGAGTTTTGAAAAATGTGAGCTTTCCCTTGTTGACATTTCTGGAAGGGGACAATGCCCTCAATAGGATCTGGTGGACCTTGTAACCCAAGGACCCACAGAAGGAGAGGGTGGGGGCTCACCTGCAGCCCCGGATCCCTGGCCTGCCCTTCACCACCCTCAGCTGCACTGTGCTACACATTTCAATGAGGTTTTCTTATCTCATCTTCAGAAAATTAAAACGTTCGCCTGCCTCATTTCCCAACCCATGTGCATGTCCATTCTAGTGAGAAGAAAAACTCACCATAGGATTGAGTCAATAATGTAGAAATTGACTAAAAGGCTTGCGTACAAATATATTTCTACATTAATGTAGAAATTGATTAAAAGGTTGTTTATCAAGTGAAATCATAAGAGCAAACTGCCAGTAGTAAGGGACTCAAAGTTCATGCTTTCTGGTGGCATTTTTCAAAACTCACCATTAGGAAGAAACCCCAAAATGACAAGTTTCATTGTGGATTTTGCTGCTCACATTGGAGCCCAGAATGATGCTTTCTGGTAGAAGACTTAGCAACATACACATCTGATAATATTTGATTGGAGAGCAGGAATTGGTGCACACCTGTAATACCAGCACTTGGGAGGCTGAGGCAGGAAGACGGCTGCACAAGGCCAGTCTGCACTGCTTAGTAAGTTCAAGGCCAGCCTGTACTACAGTACTGATGCAGGTTTGAGCTGTGAATTGGGGGTGCCTCTTGACAGTCTACAAGGGTAAGCTGACTTTTGTTGAATTTATGTTTTTGACAGTATAAGGTCTGAAAATTCAGCAAAGTTCTTGTGCATTATGAGTACCTAAAATTATTTTTCATAATAAAAATATGTAGCATTATAAGATGGAGATATGTTCCCAGGTGACTGGGTCAGCTGCAGCTTTGGGCAATTTGTCTCAATACCATACATTTAAACTGGCTTGGATCATTGCCTTTCCTGTGGTCTGGGGGATTCTCACCTTCTGCTAGCTTAGTTCCTGGGATCCACTTAAATCTGACTAATGAAATAAGTGTTCCTGTAAAGAACCAGGTTAAAAACGTCCTTAGAACGCGTTGACAGAGATACGAATAAAATCTAGAAAGGCCAAGCAGCCCTGGGCCCATGAACTTTCTGCTAATCTTGAGTTGATACGCAGAATACTTTCACTGCTCTTCTTGCTTGGATGTTCAAAATAAGCATTTAGAAATCCAGGGGGTTTTTTAAGGGCAAAAATTGTGTTCTATGCTATCCCCAGCTCTTTTTCTCATTTTGTACTGTAAATATTCTAATACACCTGGGTGCGTTCACATGATGTGTTGAATCATTTTCCCCTTGTCGAATTCATTGGCCAAATTGCTTGCTGACTATGATTCTTCAGGAGGGCCGACTCTCTGCCCTATTTGAATATAGCTATTCCTTGACAGTATTTTGTAGTTGTCAATGTAAAGACTGACAGAAAGTGAGAATGAGCACAGTCGTGTGAGTTCTGGATTCCACTCCTATGTGGTTGTATAAACAACCTTTAAAGACCAGATGACAATTGAATTAACAACATTTGTGTCAAGTAAAGGGAAAATGCTAGGAACCATGCACTCTTTGCCTTGGGTTAACAGAGGAACAATTTAGCGGCATACTTCTGTGTAACTATAGTGTTTGTTTGTTTTGGGGTGCTGGGGATTGAACCCAGGACCTCTGCACGCTGAGCAGCACTTAGCCACGGAGCTATATCCGCAGCCCAAGTAGTCATTAAATAAATAAGCCTTCTACAAATTCTGGGTAGATCCAATGTAAAGATCTGAAAGCCTTAGGGTAATTAAATATGTTATCTTCTTGAGTAAAAGAATGTATGTTCACCCAGTGGAGTTTTGCAATCTAAGTATTCCACAAAGATAATTTAAAAATTAGGAAGAAAATCCAGAATTGTGTTTCTTTGATTCTTTGCTCTTCAAAGGCTATTATCATGCCAATATGTCTCATTAGAAACTGAAAACTACCAAATAAATTTATACAGAGAAGCACACATATATATGTGGGCTTGCATTTTTCTTTAGTTAGTACTCTATGCCATATACAGTCTAACTTCAGCTTAACGTTTTTCTAATCTTTTTGCCAAAACACAGCCTGATTCAAGATTAAGCAGTATTGAATACAGGCGAAAAAGCATTAGTTATGGGAGATGGTACATTAACATAAAGTATTGTTATTTCATCTAATGGGAAAACACTTTATTTTCAAAAATACTTCACAATCAGTATTTTATGCTAAGGAATAAAAGAGATGCTAACCTAGAGGCTATGTGCAAACAGAAACACAACAAATACACAGTGAGTTTCCCTCTTCTATTTGTTTCTTTAGCAAATAGAATTTGATTGCCAAGTTCTTCACGGAACGATGAGTCTTTTGTATTTTATTTCTATCTATAGACACGAGATCTGTCCCTCTGCCATAGCGATGTTGTCTTAGAGGAGAATCGTATTTCAGCAAACATAATTAAACCATCACAAACAGAGCCTTCCATTAGTCAGAGCAGAGTTATTGCTCTAGTGCTGTGGATGCATAGGAAAGTATTTCACATTCTGCTGGGGGAAAAATGGCCGCTAAATATTTTATGGGTTTTTCTTAATCGGATTGTTTATTTCTCAACATTTTAAAGAGATACTTAATTTCTCTCGGTGGCTGTTTTTGTCATCGTGTTAGAGAAATAGATATTAAGGGCAAAATTTGCACGAGAAGACAAACGTTGGTATTTTCCTGGAATAAGGCTTACTGTGGGCATAAAAATAAATCTCATACTGTTCTCCAGAAATGTCCTTGGCATTTGATGTGTTTTCTAAAGCTATATTCTGGTAATGTTCTGGGATTGGGGGTGGAAATCATAATTTGATTGGTGTGATTTGATATACATATTGTGCAACAATACAAAGTGGACACCAGAGGGTACTGTTTGATTTTCTTTCTCACGGGCTGCGCTGCGTGTTAGTGCATGGGGCACTGAGAAATGTCATCATATTCTAAATAGGACCAAATTGCAATAAAATATAATGTGTAGAAATACTTTAAGTTTTGGGAAGGCATCTGGGAGGCTCAGCATAGGGTGATGCTTAATTCAGAACTAGTAAAGAAAAGAAATTATTCTTTATTTTCCTAGTTTTGCATGACTGTCATCTTTTGATAATTATTTAATTTCTTTGGTTGAAAGAAATTTTATTAGATTTCAAGCTCTTGTTAAATGTCAAATGGTTCTAAAAATAGAATATTAGACTATGCTAAACAAGTAGTGCTCTTAAGATTTGCCATTAGGAGTTTGAGAGAGCACATACCTACTATTGGTTATATATATATATATTTCCCAGTTGTCCGAAATGCCAGCTCCCAAAATGTTCTCTATAGCAAGTCAGCAAGATTAGCAATTAATTTGCCATTTAACATTTGCTAAGCACGTGCTTGCTTTCTTCTTCTCTTTGTCTTCTTTCTGGCAAGTCTTTCTGAGTACAACAAAAAGATAATGTTCTGGAATTATCTTAATGTGCACTGTCAGGTGTCTTGTGTTCCACTAGTGTCATTTTCTAACACAAGAATATTTGAAAAGAAGCTTACAACAGTAAGCTTCTCACTATATAGACAGAAAACGAGGTATCGAGGCATCGAGTAGCCCATGTTTTGAGCAGAGAATGAGAAGGAAGGTCAAGATCACATCCCAGTTCTCCAGCTCTCCATGAAGTTCGCAAAGGGCATGTGTTGTGGGCTCTGTTGGGAGCGTTCCTCAAACCAGTGATTGATCTGAAGCCAAGGTGAGAGCCACACCACTGATCTCCAGTTCTTCCTGTGAGGCACATGGGAAGTTTCCGCTTCCCAGTCTCTGAAAGTTCATTACAACCTTATGATTTGCATGGACCAATGGAATGGGAACAGCAGCACTAAACATCGTTTCTGGGTAAAGACATGGAAGAGCTAGAATATGATTGTCTGTGTCCCTATCCCCACTGAGAGTGATCTTGAAACCATGTGTTAAGCTGGTGACATCCAAAGATAATGAAGCCTCCATCAATCTCCTCTCAGGAGGAAGATTATTCACACAGGCAACAAATCAAGCCATAGAGACCCTGGGGTCTCCCACTAGGGCACCATAATGTGGTTTATTCCAATGGCAGACAAATGAAAGATGCCATTAAAGGGAGAAAGCCAGATACCAAAAACAAAAATGTGGCAAAAAAGGATCTAATTAAAAAGCTTTTAAAAAGAGAACCTATAGTTTTTAGTGATTTCTTGGGACTTTCATGGAAAATCAATAAAAAGAAGTTAGCATGTATATAATATTTCATTTCCCCTTTTTACATTTTCCCTTAAAATTCATCTAAAGAACTCAGGTAAAACAATACAAGAAGCAGAACTGTATTCAACCCATATGCTATCTGATTTTGCACATCTTAACTTCTGTGGTGTGAATAGAAATGGTACAATTAATTCATCTGAATCTTGTGAACCTGAAGTCTGGGACAGTCAACAATTGTGTTTTCATGTAAACAAAGAACATTCTCATGACATCACTTTCTATCACAGTAAGGGAAAAACATTGCGACTCAGGTTGAATAAATCACTTACCTCCTTCGTCTATCTCACTGTTCACCATTTTTCCAAACAATCTTAAGACGCCAAGCACAAGCAGATGCCTATTTTTCTCCATCAGTATCAGTTGTTCTCTTATCCGTTTCACATGTGCGCTGATCTGCTGAGATCAGCTAGAATTTCCTGGCCGTCCCAGGAGGTGAGGGCTGGGAGAACAAAGCAGCTCCAGGTGGACCTGGACTACGTCCTTCTCTTTCAGCCCAGTTACATATGACGCAGACACCTCTGACATGAACCCATCATGCCCATGTGATGCTAAGCACTTTTGCTCAACTTTCCAGAGTGCCAAGAAAAATAAAAAGAATGCTATTAATTTTAATCTAGGGCAGCTTGAAAATGAACTTGAAGCAGGTATTGACTTGTGTTTAACTTTAAAAAGTGAGGGACTCCAGGGGTATATTTAGCAGGCCCTCTATTTTATACTAACTACAGTATGTGTTTTATGAGCTGCTTACAAAGGAGGACGCTGCCCGCTTCTCTTCTGCAAAGCACCTTGCTGCTCCCCTAATGCTCTGTAAGCATTCACCACAGGAATGCGACACAGCACGTCAAAGCTCCTGCCCACAGCACCTACCTAGCCAGTACTGCTTGTTCTTCTCTGTTTTTAATCATATTTTGGTGTTTATTGTCAAAGCTTAACATCACTAAGAATGACTCCAGCCACCAAACAATGAGAATACTCAAACACAAATTTATTGAAGGAGAAAACACGTTTAAAATTTGATTGACTTGTAAAAAGAGAAAGAACTGAGTTTGAGGAATGAACCGGGGTTGGGAGTGGAGTGGGCTTCCCCCAAATGGCCAAACCCAACACAGCAAGGGGGAGTGCCACAGGGGTGCGGAGGGGCTTCTCACGACAGAAGACAGCAACACATGGGTATCAGAGATCAGACACTTCCCAACTTCAGAAAGATTCCTTAGAGAGAGTCAAACATTCCAGTTATTAGTTCAAAATCACTGCAACAGGCCCTCTGTCAGTAAAAAGCTGGGATCCAGAAGCAGCCGTGGCTTGGCACATTTCTCTGGTCAATATTAGGTTAAACTTCTATCAGCAGAGTTTTTCCTTTACTGGCTTTTTGTGTGAACCAAAGTTCCTTGTGGCAACTGTGTGAGAATTTTAGGTACATACATGCCTGCCACACTGGCTTTCAGAAGCCCCTCTGCATACTTTGAAAGAGGAACGTGGAATGTCACTCAGCTCCAGATCTCTGACTGCTGGAGGGAGGTGGCGTGACTTTGAGATGCTGGACATTTTCAAATAGGCTGATTTAGGAACACACACTCTTTATCCTACAGTGAGTTGAAGTAAGTAAATTACAGTACTTTATATAGCAACCTTGAGTAAATTATGAGGTCATGCCTGATTTATAGACAAAATGCCACAGTGAAATCTGGGTCATGATGAGGAGCAGCGTCCATACTTGAAGTTCACTTGAAGAATTGGAGGCTGTGGACACAGAGGAACATAGTCCATGTGGGACAATGTCAGTTTGATAGGGATCTGACATCTCTGTGGCACTCAAATAAATAAAGGACATTTAATGACTAAGAACGCACTTTACCAAATGACCCTAAGACAGCAAAGAATTAGAATTAATTCAGCCTTGAAGGGAGTCCTGCTAACCTCACAGGGTACCAGGGAAACATGTTGTAAGCTGTCTTACTTGCTGAAGCAAACACCCCAATGCTAGAGCCATCCTAGTACACTTTGGGGGCTAGACTGATGACCAGTATATGTCCTGAAATGGTCAGTACTTTTTAAAAAATATCTTTTGGGTGACAAAGCAAGGACTCAATTTTATTTTTCCCAAAATGATGCTAGAATTCCACAGGCCCTTCCTGAATCTTTCCTTCTTCATTTTTGGAATCTTCGTAAGGAAGTTGCTGAGTGGGCCCCAAATATGAGTTTGTCACCCAGGGTAAGGAATGTCCTGTCCCTGAGCTGCCTGACTAATCTGGAGGAGCCATTACCTCTGCAACTTCGGCCATCCTCTTGCAGGGTCCCGGTCACACAGCTGCACAGAGGCCCGTCCACCTGGCTTGTGCAAATCTGCTCACAACCCCCATTGTCTTCACACCAGTCCAGCCCTGAAAATGAGCAATGGGCAGTTTAATTATAGACAGTTCCACCCTTTAATTCATACCTCAGGGAAGGCTTTAAAGAGAGGAGGGGAAAAAGCAAAGCCCATTCGTTTTTAAAAGCCAATGAAAAGATTTGCAGGATGGAGTGGGAAGTCAGCTTCTTACGCTGCTGTCCCCAATGCCACCTTCACATCCACTAGACCCACATCACAGGTGAGACACATTTGAGCCTCCAAATCCCATCGTTTCAATAATTTATAGTGTGTTTTAGGGAATATACGTACTTTTTCTCCTAATAGGTCCCACTGAAATGATCTGTTCTTTAGGTTCTTTTGTATAATCTGTTGCAATCCTGGAATTTTGCGGGCAATCCTGAAAGACAGAACACCAGAGGGAAAATTTCACACAATTAAACTGATAACTTATTCGTCACTACATTTCCACCTCCAGAAGAGGCAGTGGCTCCGGCCTCCAGCACTAGTGCTACTCAGATTAATTAGAACCAATGCATTCTTTATCACTGAGCCCACTGGGACTCTAAGCTTTATGTTGAGCAGAATTAAATATATTGTCCACACTGGAATTAGATTCAAAGAAGCTCTGTGCTTAGAAATGAGGTTTGTTGTAGCTCATCGGACACTAATGTATGCTGCACCATCTGTAGCTCCAGCCATAATTCACACGTTGGTTCTACAAACATGGGATAATAAAAACCTGGAACATTAGAGGTTAGAGGCCAGGTACCAGTGCAATCAAACCTTAGTGACATAGCCATACATGGTGGGGGCGTAAAATGGGCATAGAAGGGATGCTTGGTTTGCACTTCATCTTCATGTCGTCAATCCCTCTAGAGCCACAGGCTCTGTTATAAATGAGAACTGTATGATACTGAGCAAACTGCATTCTGAGCCTGGGAGTTTGGTTCCATAGTAGAGTAGAGCTCAGCCCAATGGTCATCACATCAGTTCCTTGAGACTCTGGTCAAGTGGTACTCATCCAGGCCAATTCTTTTCCCCAGGGTTGCAACTAGAGGGCAGATGCTACTGGCATCTGGTGGGTAGAGGCCAAGAATGCTGCAGACATTCATGACAAAATGTGACTAGTGCCAAGGGCCCTAGCCTAGTATTAAGCCAGAGACCAGCAGATACTTCAGAGGCAGAGGTGTCGGTGGGCATTGTTCCACTGTGTTCTTCCCAAAGATGACTGCCCACTCCTAAATATGCAGAGGTGATGCCATTCAGCCACCCAGCATTCCTGGTTGCCATGTTGGGAAAATCAGGACCATGAGAAAACATTCCGTTTTCATGCTTTCACTTACAATTTTACAGGAGTACTTTTCTGAATCACAGAGGGACACTGCACAGTGAAGATGAACTTCATCATAATCCCCAATGAATTTAAAGACGGTGACGTGGAAGCGGCAGGTTAGTGAGACTCCGTTCTCCTCGATGCCGATGGTGTTATCTTTAATGTTCTGGCACCTGTTCAGGACACATAATAGAATCTTTGCTTCACTTTTTTTGGTTGTTGTTGTTGTTCATGCATTAATCCCCATATTCATTTCAAAATTTTAAATCTCACGTAAAACCATCACAAATGATAAAAATGACTTTGCATTTGAAAGTGACCTCTGGACGGCATGAGTTTGTCATTTATTATCACTCCCTCATTGTCCGCTTTGAAGGATCTAATATCACCTTGAGTTAGTGTCTTCACTACAACTGAAAACTAATGAGGACAGGGACTGCACTCAATTTCCTTATGCTTCAGGTCCTCAGCCCGCCCCCTCATAATGCTGTGTTTCACTGATAACAATTTAACAAACACGAGATTGTTTCTTACTTCCTCTGTACTTTCTTCAGTTCATTATCAATGTTGGCAGGGGCTCTCTATTCAAACTTGAATGGGAACTCTTCCCACGCATTGAAATAGGTAGGAGCTGGAGGGAAAAGCATGGAGTGCCATGGAGGGTGCACTGGGGAATTGTTTTGGCTGAGGTGACCACCTCTTCTTACAGCTCCATGCTCAGGCACAAAGATTTTTGTTTCAGTTACTGAAAAGCTCCTCAAATGCATCCAAATCTCTTGTGCTCCATCATCTTCATGGAATGTTTTCCCTATTGGAAGGTATTTTTGTTCTCTTCCCATGCATAACTCCCGCTCTTTCCTCTGCACCAGTCTATCCCCATCTCCAGGTACACCCTGACTGAGCAAGCAGGAATGGGTTGTCATTCTTACATTTGCCAACAGTACCCATTTGAGTTCCTGAAGTGCAAGAATAAAGCCACCATCTCTACTGCGGTTCCAGCACACTGCATGGTCGGTCCGAATAGCACATTATAATCTTTGTTGAATGAATGAACGAACGAATGAATGAATGAATGTCCTGTCATGGGCTAAGGTGGGCCTATAAGAGTCAAGAGGCTCTTTAAACAATAACAATAAAGGTGATTCTTTTCTTTCTAGTGTTTCCTTCCCCCAAACCCACAGGATTAAATAGCTTAGCAATAATTAAAATTAAAAATTGAAGTTATCCCTTCAGCACCCTCACACCTATTAAGTTTTGTAATTAGTCTTCTAGGCAAATTACAAGATGATGTTCAAGACAAGAGTCTCTGAAATGCTTTGAAAGAAAAACAACTTGCCCCGCTTCTTATCCTTCTTCATTTGGATGATCTAAATCAGCTCACAGGTTCTGAAATGCTAGCAGCCTCCAGTCTTCACACAGACCTTTCTTCTGAGTCACACCATCCCCTCTCTTCCAGGGAGATGGCTTGAAGTTTAGGTAATAGATATGGAGTGGAGGGAAGGGGCCCAGGGGACAAGGTACAGCTGTCTGAGTGCCTGCTTAGAGAAAGCAAACAAGCTAAGCACGAGAACTTTCAGTCCCTTGACAAAGACCACTTGTCCTCCCCCTGTCCTTAAGAGAAGCCAGACGTGGCCAGTGTTTTCCAGGCTTCTGAGCTCCTGACATAGCTGGCATCCCCAAACTCCAAAGTAATTCATTTTGTTGCTCATTCATTGACAGTGAGCATCAGTTTTCCCATAAATTCAACAGAAAAAAACAAATAACCACAGCCCTCCAAGGAAGGTTAGAAGAACGGATGGATTCAAATCTTCCCAAATGACAAAGTCAATTCCCACCTAACAACATTTAATTTGAAGGCCTTTATTCAAACAGGCCCTGGGGTAAGCTGAGATTTATGAACATGTTCGCTGGCTTATTCCCTCTCTGGGTCAAGTTCATTAAATACTGTTTTAAAAATGCTAAATACCACATTGTCCTTCAAAGGAGACACAAGCTCTATAATCTAGGTTTACATTTGTAGAAGGGCTCAGGTCTTAACTCTTTTACTTTGGGAACATAAAGGGTGACAAGAAACATGAAGAAAACAGAAGCGTGACATTAACAGCATCAAGGACTAGAAAAGAGCAAGGTAGTCACCAAATCCTTCCCTTTATCTCTGAGAAGGCTGAACACCAATTCAAAGAGACACATAATGCCTCAGTGAGGACTTTGAAAAAGATCCTACAACACAATAGCAACCTGTGTCATGTACCATGCCTGGTCCGTTAGGGAGCTGTGTGTCCTGATACCCAAGAAAATTCCTTCTCTGCCCCTTGTAGTTGAGTGGCTGTGGATAAACACTATGCTTAACTTCTCAAGCTTGTTCCATCTGCAAAACACCATATGTCTATTACTTGTTCAGAAGCAAAGCCCTATTCTTTTGCGGCACCATTCCTTTTGCCCCTAAACACAAAGCTAATTGTAGTATCCATTAGCACCTCCCACCCACCACAGGGCTGGGAGCTGACCCAGCCCAGGCAATTCCACTGGTCAGTTCACCAAAAGGAGGACAGGCAAGTGATCCAAAGACAAGTGAGTTATATTCCTCCTTTGGAATCACCTGAGTTGGAATTAAAAATGCTCTCTCTTCTGTGCTGACAATGATGTAAGTATATAAGGGCAACATTGCTGGTGACTAATAAGGTCAAAGAGAGAGAAACAAAGACAAAAGACAGAGCAAGAGGAGTATCCTGACAGCTACATTTACTCTTGTGATTTGGTTTCATAATCATTAAGTACCTTGCTCTTTTGCATAAACTAATTTAAATTGGCTTCTACCAATTTTAATAGAATTCTGATTAATATAACCACTTGCTTTAAGAACTATTGTATTGGGTGATGGAATTGTTCTAAAATTAGACCATGGTGATATTGTATTCCTCTTCAGATTTACTTAAATCACTGAAACTTACACTTAACACAAGTAAATTTCACTGCATTTAAATTATATAGGCAATAAAGCTGTTGAGAATGAATTATTGCAAAACATTATATGCACAAATTGCCTGACATAATCATTAAGTGTTTTTTTAAAAATTAAGATAATTATTTTTGGTTGTTTGGTCTGTACTCTTTTTTCCTCATTTATTTATTCATTTTATTCATTCGTTTCTTCAATAAATGTTGTGGTGTAACCAATATGTTACAAGAAATAAATGAAGTCATAGGCATATATAGTGGAGAATAAAAAGAAACCTATTGAGCTTATAGACTATTATGTTGCTATGATTTATATCTAAATGCCCTCCTAAAGCCTCGTAGAATCACAAGTGGTACCTTTGGAAGGTAACTGGGTTATGGGGGCTTATAGATGACTTGTTAGGAGGTTGGGTATGGTCGTAAGAGCTAGGTCACTATGGCATGACCCAGAAGGTCATCTCTCCTTTCCTGTCTCTCTCTTTGCTTTCTGTCCACCATGGCATGAGCAGCTTTCCCTCTTCAGTGCCCCTCTGCCTCTACTGTGCTGTTCTGACTTGACTGATGCATGCGCTTGAGTAAACTTCTCTTTCTTCAGTGGTAGGAGTCAGGCACTTTGTCCTAGTGACCAAGACACACAGTATGTCTTACCCACAGTTTCACTTTCTACAGTTTCCATCAGCTGTACAAAAATATCAAATGGAAAATTCCAGAAATAACTCACAAATTTGAAATGGTGTGCCACTCTTAAGTAGCATGAGGAAATCTTGGGCTGTCCTGCTTTATCCTTCTAGGACATGAATCATACTTTGCCTAGTGTGTCCCTGTTATCTATGCTACCTGCCACCAGTCATTCAGAGGCCATCTACTGCTGTAGTATCCCAATGCTTGTGTTCAATGACCCTTACATGGTAGTCTGCCACCACATGTATTGCCTGCATCCCATACCTCTGCCATCCCATACCTCTGCCATGTTACTGGGGCAGCACCACGTTTCACATTGTCACAAGAAGATGAAGGGTGAGTATAGTACAGCAAGATTTTGAAACAAGAGAGACAGAGTAACTTTTACTGCAGCATAGTATTAAAATAGTTCTATTTTATTGTTAGTTACAGGTATCAAATTCTTACTGTGCCTAATTCATGAATTAAACTTTATTACTGATCTGATATGTCAGAAAAAGGGCAGTATACCGAAGGTTCAATACTATGTATTTACTGAAGATTATGGAATGTGCTTCCTCCAGAAAAGAGGGGGATAAATGTATTATGATTTCTGTTTTGTTTTGACAGATGCCTTATTCCTTAGCTATTAGTTACCTTCATTGCATTCTTCCATTTCCATACTCCTTTCGAGTTGAAAGTTAAAGTAACAGGACAGAATTCCCTGCTCTGTGATCACAGTGAGAATAAAGCATCTTATAGTAACTGCTACATGACTTGAGGATCTGCCATCGACTTGTATGGCTATAAAGCAAGCTGCTTGACTTCTCCTATAAGTGTAAATGAGGTTTCCAAAACCTGCCTCGCAGCTTGTAAAGATTAGATGAACTTCCTAGTACAAAATGCTGTTTCTATTGGTGCCAAGAAATGCTAGCTCCTATTGCTCTCCCTAAAATGTAGACAGTATTACACTAAAAGCTCTGAGACTCTCACCCGTCAAAAGGTCACTCACCCTCCTTCAATGATGAAGTACCGGAGTTTGTCATTGCTGTCTCGGGAGGGGGTGGCATAGCATTTGTTGAGTGTGAGGATCAAATGGGTAGAGTCGGCCCCAACTACAAAGACTCCTACATACAGCACATCTCGAGTAGTCAATACCACTTCACCCTGGCGGTAAGGATGTTTGTAGGAGGCATTTTTGTAGAGTGCCATCTTGGTAGTGAAGCTGCCTTCTTGGGTTGGAACTGTTAGGTTAATGACACTAAAAGAGAAATGGTCAGGAGGGCGAGAATTGGGGAAAAAATTATTTATTTGATTACCTATAATTTTTCAAGCCAAGCAAACAGAAGGAAGGCAAAGCACATAGTAGTACAGTCTAAGACTATGCTGTCCAATATGGTATGAACTAGGTGCAAGGGGTTTACATTTAAATAAATTAAAATAAACACAATTACAAATTCAATTCCTAAACCCTCTGAACCACACTGCAAGTGTTCAGGGGCCACATGTAGCTACCGTGTTGGCTCGTTCAGATATGGAACATCTCCAGCATCATAGAAAATCCATTGATACTGGAGTTTAGAGCATTTAGGTTCAGGAAACAAGGATTATATTTTCTCTAGTGTTTCAAAGACAAATGCGATCAGTTTTGATTATGCTAACCTTAACTATCCAGGAAAGACAGAGCAGTAAGCACGGCTCATGTAGTCGTTTACCTTAACATGGGCTTCACGACAGAATCCAAGGAGATCTTGATATCCAGCTCATAAGCACAAGAAAATTCCACATTGATCGTGCGGTCCCTCGTGATGATGTTGCCTGTGTTGTTGGCGCTTTCAATCCAGATTGTGTTTTTATACATGATGTGAGTGGCATTGGACTGCAGACCAAGGAGAGGTCAGAAATCATTAAATCAGGGAGGGAGCATGTGGCTTGCATTTTAAATCCATATCCCTGAAAGTAGAGAAATGGTTTCATTCCATATGTAATCCAGAGGCCAGTGTAAATCAGTGTGAAGTTGGCCTCAGCATTTAGGGGGGAAAATACCATAACAGATGCCAACGGTACCCTTCAGTCTGATAACCTTGATTGCCCACAGAAAGTAGATTCCATGTCCCACCGAATCCTAACTACCACCAGCCCTCAGTTATCTCTGGGCACCTGAGCCGGGGAAAGCATGAAATACTGCTGTAGTGAGGTAATATAAATTGAACTGGAAAGTCTTTTTTCAGTCCTTAATTTAAAAACCTCTCCTCCACTAAATCTTTTACCAGACAAACCTGTAAGTAGCAAAATGAGCGTGAGGGTTTCAGCTCCTTATCCCTTTCACCCTCTGACAGAAGTGTTAAGGAGCACAACGAAGAAAAGACACATCACAGGAAGAGAAGCAAGACGCTTCGCTAATGGGCACATTAGCAAAGAAGTTGGGACCGTGTGGTATTTTGCTAGGCTGTCAAATGATGTTTGCGACATCCTTACTCCCCCAAATAGCTAAACCAGGCTATATTTACCCCAAAGGACAATAGAAGCGTAAGAGGGGTAGCAACAATCTGGAAGACACGCAGAACAAAGGATGACAGCAGGCATCGCAGGGCAAGGAAAGAAACACATAATTTATTGTGCTCTTTCAGTTCAGTCAACCACTTAGCACCAAATGATGGCTGCCCCTGCTGTCTTTTATTTTTTACATCCCTTTTGCTGTTCTCCAAAGAGCATATTTCTAGCGAGACCACCCTGATTCAGGGACAATCAATGTGCAAACACCAGGAACTGTCACTTCCTCTGCCAGACGCTCTTTCCTGACCCATTTTCTCACCTGCACGATGTTCCCACAATTCCCTTTGGTGTTGTTGATCTGAAAGGAGATAAAATCTTCTCCCTCAATGTGGGAACACTGTCTGTCATTGATCCTCACACCCTCTCTCTCAAAGCCGAGCTGGAAGAGCTTGCATTTTGAAATGGACACTTCCATCTGGGACGCCTTACAGGTCACCTCTGCGTCAATGATGTCATGTGAGTCTGTGAAAACAGTTACCACAAAACCAGTCGGTAGGAGCCAGTCTTGCCACAGCACAGGGGTAGGGGAAAACATTCCACTACCATTCTTTTAAAAGAAGCAAAAGATCTGCACTCAGAGACTGCAAGCATTGCTAATTAAGCTTTGATCACACCAAATGAGTATATTACTTCATTCAAAGCAGCAGCATGTAGAGTCTCATTAAAAAGACAAAAATGCTAATAAAGTGCATTTTGTCTGTTCCTTGTAACCCAGACCTTCCTCCCCTGCACACTGCAGGGCAGCTACTTGGCTGTAAGTGAGCTACAAGCCGGCACCCTGTGGCCTGACTAAGGTGCAAGCCCCCGGGTAGAACAGCACTGGCCTGGCCACACCCGAAGCCCTGGCTAATCAAGCTCCGAAAACCTGGCGAGTCCCAGGCAAGCACCAGCAATTGGCTGTTTGACACAGTGATGGACCCATTGACATTTTCTGAGTATGTAAACTCTCGACAAGAAGCACTACAGAAACAGAGAAATATTTGTAGCTTCTGAGGTGACACAGCTGTCCCTCCCATGGAGCCTTTTGGTTAATTAGATTTTCATTCTCAAATGGTGTTAAATTTAGCACTGCTCTGAGGTACTCAGCTAGGGAAAGATGCGGAGGCTCAGGCTCACATCCGGTAGGCTCAGACTCGGAAATCACAGTCAGGAACACGACCAAGAGCCCTAATTATTAGTTGCTTGCTTCAAACATTTTAGTTGCACCTTCAGGACCAAAAAGCTCTAGGCCAGATAAAGCTGACTCCTCTCTAGCCTCCAGACACCTGGCCCTCTCCTCACAATTTCTTCCTGTTGATGTCCAAATGACTAACTTTCTCATAAGCCTAAAAGATCAACTTGGATCTTTGATATTCATAGTGGCCTCTCACGGAATCGGCTGATTCCATTTATATACTGTACAAATTTGAGGGTTACAGCGTATTGGAGAAAAGGATGTAGCTGTGAGGAGATGAACACTGGCCTACTTTGAAGTGGTCAGACTGCTTCTTTGTTCTGCTCCAGTGCCCTTGAACGTTTCGCTGTTTGGGTTTCTAACCAATGGAGTGGGACACATTAAAGCTCTTCCCTGGAGCTTTCTACACAACTCCTGCCAGGCTCCCCTCCACGGGCGTTTCAAGATGCGTAGTGACACTTGTCACTCACTGTTTCCATAGGGCGGTGGCTCGATGCAGCCACATAGCTCCCCTCCGTTTTCCAGCTCACAGGTTCGGTTGGGACAGTCCACCCCCACACAAGGATCTTCAACCACTCCTGCTAAAAAGGAAAACACAGAAACACAACGTGATTTTCACACCCACACGAAGCGGCATCTGGGTCCACTCAGGACTTGCCACTTTAGTCCAGCTGGATATGCTTAGACAGCAGCTCAAGTTACAAGACAAGGCGGCCTTCCAGCAAATAATAGCAGTAGCAAGTGGTAGATGCTTCTTAAGGGCCTGGCACTGAGACGCGGGCTTCCAGAGAGTTAGTACTTTCACACACGCTCCTCCAGCTAAGTGTCATAACCCCATTTCAAAGCTAGCACTTGCTCCAGATCACCAGGAAGGCACATGGTAAAGACAGAATACACAGACACTCTTCCCTGCCAAGGTATACCAGGATCACTGCACCTGCCTTCCCATACTGTAATTGCTCACATTTATCTCTCTATAATTATACAAAGAGTAGGCTTACAATCACTTATCTCTATATGGCCAGCACCCAGCCACCTCATAGTTAATCCTCTGTAAATATTTATCAATGATTTGAAACTTAAGGACCGTTAGAATTCCGGAGAGGTTCCCTGTAACAGGACTATTTGGTTCATTCTCCATAATCAACTTCTTAATATTTTATAAAAACAGATGAATCAAAACCACACATAATCCACCGGCACTGGCTTAACTACTGTTTTATCAAAAGGGTAGAAGGATAAGTAAAATATATTTACAAGTGTATACAATACCTGACACCCATGTTATTAGAAACAATGTTTCTATAACAGACTACTCTCAAGTTTCAGCACCTCCACTAGAGATGCACTAATTTAGAGCCTTTTGTTAAGAGAAAAATTTTTACTTAAATCCGTGCTTTATAAATTCCTTATTTAAAGAATCTCTTTCTTGTCAAGATTGAAGAAGCCTTGTTCATCACCATGGTTAGTGCTAAAGAAAAAAATGTTCAGCATGTGCTAAGTTAGCACAGAGAATTTTTAAAAACAGTTTTAAAAAGATACAAAATTTCAGTTAGGGATACACTGAGGAGCTCTACCGTACCTCCTGGTAATCATTAATAACAGTATATTCAGATACAATAGACTCGAAAAGACTACGGGCGTCAGTTTTAAGCATTCATGACAGAGATATAGTTGCATGCAGAAAAAAAGAGGTGAGAAACAAAATACTGCTCCATCTACCTCATGTGATTCAGCTGCCACAGCCCTGTGATAAATAAGTCATTGAAGTGGAACACAGATGGCCCGGTGCCAGCCTGTCTTAATTTCTGGGAAGCCATCAGCGTCGCATAGACATATTTATGTGTAAAGGCTGCCTGTTACTAAGACCCTTTCACCCACCCAGGGGTTTCAGTATGTAACATGGTGCCAACCACACGGCAGCCAGTCAGTGAACAGTGCAGCTAATTAACACAGTACGAGAATTTCAAGGGGAATCTCAGAGCGAAGTGCAGAGTTTAGAGTCCACAGGAAGAAGAGAAATTTTCTTATTTAAAGCCCATCTGCCAATTGGCAATCAAGATGAGCCTTTAGACAAAGGGAAACTTTGACTATATATATATATATATATGTATATATATATATATATATATATATGTACATATATATATATGTATATATATATATATATGTAATTTTAAAAGTTCAAAACACTTCATTTTAAAGTTATTTGAGGTGTTTCTTTTAATATAGCAGAATAAAATATTAAGTTACCACACAAAAAATTTCTGTCGATTTTCAACAGACTAGCAATCTGCTTGACTATTTTTTAAATCATTAAATATATATCTTAATTAGTTACAAAACCATGTGTTTAAATTCTGAATACTACATTACTGTACTTGATTGGCTTTAGTCTGTACATTTACCAGTGTGCATGTACAGTCTTGGATTGGCCCTGTATGCACACTGGCTTTGTCTGCATGCACACTGTTTGTGTCTGGGACACACATTCTGTTGGCTACAGTGTCACCCACATTCATAGGAATGGCCATTTATGTATATGGATATTCATGTATATATATGGCAAGTTAATATGTGTTTTAATACATTTATGTCCATCTATTTGATTAACATAGAAAGAAAATGAATAATGGAAATACCAAAGACAATGAAATAAAAAGATTTTTGAGACAAGGTCTCACTGTGCAGTTTAGGCTGGCCCTGAACTCATTATGGAGCCCAGGCTGGCCTCCATGTGCAGTGATCCTACTGCCTCAGCCTCCCTAGGGCTGGGATTACAGGCATGCACCACCATTCCCAGCCTGAAATAATTTTCTTACTAAAAAAAAAAAAAAAAAAAAAAAAAACTCACAAGAACCTGTAGGCCTTTATTGTATGATCTAGTTTATGGAATCCCTATATAAATCCATCTGCAGCTTCCTTCCAACTAGCAGATAAACCAGCTGAATTTCAGTTCAGCTTGCCACCCGACATACACCTCCCCTTTCAAAGATGGGCTGTGACTCATGCTAACGAGAGAGAGTTAAGTTTTTCAACTAACATTAATCATAAGTCTTATGTCTCTTTTCTCCTGCAACCAAGAGACCCTCATCTCCCCAAGTTTTTGGCTTTCTTTTTTGTTGCTTTTGTTTGTTTGTTTGTTTGTTTGTTTTCAGATTCCACCACTGGTCAGGTGGGTTAGGCCACCCTGGAAGTGCTCCTCATTGCATCTTCACTATAGTTTATAACACCCCTCTCTCCATCCCTGGAGGCAGATAAATGCGAAAGGATGGAGAGGACCAGTCATCTCTAAACGAAGCAATGCTACCAGCCAAGAGTCCACAGAAACAAAATAATTATCTTACAGCAATTCTCCTTCTCAATCCACTCTGTGCTGAGGGTGCCGAAGGAGCGGCAGGCCTCCCCGTAGGCGGCCAGGGAGCCACACAGCTGGAACTTCTTGTGGTTGTAGCAGCCATCCAGGTAGCAGGACTCATAGAAGGGGAGGGGATCGAGCAGTCCGTAGCAGGGCTGGAAGAAGCCCTTCATGTCGGTGAGCTTCAGGCAGTAGCCGTCACCCTGCATTGTCTGGATGTGGACATTGTCGCACGCAGCTGCATACTGCGAGAACTGCAGCTCGTTACAGCTGGGGGCAAAAGGGCTGGTCAGAATCAGCGAGGCAAAAACAACCGTCTGAGATCCCCTGTGGCAGGTGGGACCACATCTGAGCATGTGTGGTGCACTGGCCCTGAAGTCAGCATAACATGGCAATTCCCACAATAATTAGCTGCGTGAGCTTTGGCGTGTCAGGTACCAATGGTCTCTATCTACCCACGTAAGAAAATAAAACAATAATTCCTACTGTTTATATAACTGTGATACAAGTAGAGGTAAAATGAAATAATAGGCTGATAGCCAAATGCCACACAAAGGTATATAATGATATAATAACCATAAATACTGTGATATAATTGATTTATATCATTGATATAGTCATTGACATTGATATCATAGCCATTCACTGATATCATTGATATAGACATTGAAACTGATATCATTGATACAGCCATTGACAGGTATGGAGAGAATAACCAATCACAGTAGCAATAGTAATAGTAATAATACTTGGCAGAATTAATGATTTGAAAGGAAATCCAAGAGCCTTGTAAACTGGTTCTAGTTTAGGTGTCAGAGACCAAAAGTAAGTTTTCCCTAAACTGGTGCCCAACTGGTTATAGTTTATAAAAGAAAAAAGAAAGGAAGGGAAGGAAAGAGTGGAAGGATACATGTAGGAAAAGAAAATGAATTTAGATCCATAATGGCTTAAATGTTCAATATTGTCTTTTTTTCTAAAGAATTGTTTTCTTTTTGGTGGTGCTGGGGATCAAACCCAGGGCCTCATGTATGTTGGCCAAGGTCTCTACCACCGAGTTGCATCCTCGGCCCAAAATTGCCTTCTTTCTATATATGAGTCACCAGATGTCATCCCAGAGAAAGCAAATTAGGATTCTTGCAATCTAGCACTGTCTGGTCACTTTCCAGGTACCCTCACGTAAGTAAGCCACTGTCTTAGCTTCTGTGTCACCAGGCAGAACCTTGGACAATATCTGGAACACACTGGTCTAGATATTGTCCAAGGTTCTGCCTAGCTCTTTGTCCCATAATTCACAGGATAATCTAACATATAATACACATTCAGTTTACACTTGGGGCAAGGTCAAAAAGGGCTTGAAACATCATTTCTACAGCTACATATTTACCTGATACCTTGCATATAAAACTTAAAGGGTTCAAGCCACTTTGAAAACAAAGAAAACCAGAAAACAGAAGCCTGTCTCTAATTCCAGAAAGCAATCAATATAATTCCACAGCCCAGAGGGACCCTAATTTAAAAACCTTTGAAATAACTTGCTTGGTTCATTCATCTCAGCTATCCTGAAGTGGTTCTGATAATAACCTTCAGACACATAAGCTTTTTAAAAAAGGCTTTGCTCATTCCCACCAACTTCTGCCTGTACCACCCCGATCAAGTCTCCTAGTAAAAGCAAAGGGTTGCTTTCCTTCTTCTGAATCAGCTCCTAATTCTGCCTCCAGCAAAGGGCAGCTAGGACCCAGGCACACACCTGGTTAAAACCTCAGAGTTCTAATCCGGGGTACACCCAGCTGTTTAGCCAAGGGCTGGATGACATGATCATTTAGTCAAACTGCCTAAGCCCAGCTCATTCCTATGCAGTTCAATAAATTTCTGGGGACAGGCTGGCGATTTAGCTCAGTGGTAAGCGCAAGGTCTTGAGTTCAATCCCCAGTACCAAAAAAAAAAAAAAAAAAAAAATTTCTGGGGTCACTGATGTGCCTATTTGCAGCATCAAAACTCCAAAGCTGTGCTCTGTAGCAGAGAAAGGTGAAGGATGCTAAGGGACATGCACTCAGCGGTCTGAACTGCACCTTTGCTCACCTCTTCTGCATGCCATTGGTTTTCCAGCTCTGAGCAAGCACCACGCTGCTCACCACCGGCTTCCCCCGCAAGGTCACGTAGTCATCAGTCAGGTCCCCATTGAAGTTGCCACAGAGGCCGCACACTTTGTTCTGGAGCCTCTCGCTGATGCTGATTTTAATGACATTGAAGCCATTGTAGTGTATCTGGATGTCAGGGCTGGTGTCGATTACCAGGAACCCCTCACTGCTGTAGATTTTGGTTGCCAAACCAGTTATAAAGGGAACATTCACCTGGGTGCCATTCACCTGTCGGAGGAGGGGAAAGGAAGTCATTATCCTTAGAGCTGAGGTTGACTGACTTTTCCATGAAGGGCCAGGCTGTTGCAGGCCCTAGGATTGTTACGATAACTACTGGGCTCTGTTCTCCTGGCCTGTCTGAAGCCACAGTCAATATGTAACTAGATGAGGGTAGCTGTGTTCCAATAAAGCTTTATTTACAAAACAAGCAGTACATGGATTTGACCATAGGCTATAGTTTGCAAGGCCCTGCTCTCCAGCTTAAGGGTTTATACTAACTTTATTCTCTGCAGTTCCCTCAAAGGAAGCAAACTGTGGAGAAGAGGAGGGAGAAGAAAGTGAGAGAGAAGAAAATTTTAGAACAGTGTAACTCATAGTTGGTGCCTGGATATTTGTGTAAAACTTTCCCTACCAAAAACCAATTACTGAAAATGGCATTCTAATCCTGTACCAGAGAAAGCCCAATGCAGTTAAAATGAGTCTGAGGAATACTGTCATATTTATGACTTTCTTGTTTATAATGTTCAACCTTGAGGTCCCCCCTCCACAGTGAGGTCCTACAGGCACAGTATGTTCTGCATTTGTCATTTTCCTGATTTACAACATTTTCTTTTCTTAGCCCTTGGGATAGAATATAATGTGCATTTCCCATACTTAGGAAGAAATTGTTTCTCCCACACACACACAGGTTAATAGTAACTTTTGTTTCATAAAAAAGTAGATGTCTTTTTTAAAAAATGCCTTTGCTATTTTGGCCAGGTAGGGGTATTTTATTCAGCAACAATGTCAATTTTATGATCTCAAGTGGACACTTTCACTTTCTTGCTCCTGTACCACGGGCCAATGGAGTTGTGTCCTTGTGGGCCAATTTACAACAGGAATTGGAATGTCAAAAACAGTACAGCTTTCACTGAAGTTAAAAACCACTATTAAAATCCAGATTCTCCTCTTGAGCTTGTAAAATACAGCCGGTCTTTTCCCTAATGCTGGACACTAACCTATTTGATGATTCTACAAATAAAGGTGCACTCAGGCTAGTTATTCAAGCTAGTAGTGGAAAGCAGATATAGAAACTCAATTTCAAAAAAAAAGTTAATGTAGCTGTCTCCCCATCACCCTATCTGTGCCCATAGACATGGGACCTGGTCCATCAGCTGTGACCACCGTGGTTCAGCCGAGAGATTGGAGCCACTGTCAGTTCATCAGAGCTGATTATCTTCTTAGGGGGAAGAGGAAGAGAATTCAAGTCATGTATTAGTTACAGGGGTGGGCAGGAGCTTTGCATTTATTTACACATAGCCCTAAGATTCAGAGAGAAAGAGAGAGAGAGAGAGAGAGAGAGAGAGAGAGAGAGAGAGAGAGAACACTAGGCAACAAGCCTAAGAAGAGTCAACCTAAGGAAGGATCCCCGTTTTGGCCTCCTTTCTTCCCTGTCTCCTATTTTCTTTCCCATGGCCTGTCACCATGGGGTCTCTGCAGTGGGGTCTCTGCAGTGGGGTCTCTGACAGTGGGGGATGCTCGCATAGGTTTTATCTCGGTAGTTCTTAGTTTTGAGGAAGAATGGCAGCGTTGAGTGCTGGCCTAGGTACAGGTAGAAGAGCCAAGAGTAATTTTAAAGCCTGTTAAAAACAAACGAGATGCTTTTGGAAATTAATCCAAAGCATAAGCTGATTTGCGTACCATTTTATCACCGGAAGCTCTATTTCCACCCATGCTATTCTTACAGCCCGAGACCTAAGTTTCCTGCAAGGCCTTTGGAATGACGCTCATTCTTTAATGCTTTGAGATCTGGCCTTCTGTGTACGGCCAGCAATCACCTATTTATTATCCTAGAACTTGCTTAGCAGGGAAAACCACAATACACAGACCATTAGCCAAACCCGCGTTTCCCAGGAAGGTCAGGCGGGTCACCTTGACCGTGTTGCGGTCACTGATGAGAATCTGCTCCTCGTTGATGTAGAAATAGATGGGCGAAATGATGGTGAGGTTGGGCGAGGACCACTTGTCGAAGTTGATGATAAGCTGGAAGGAGATGTCGGGCAGTTTCTGGCAGATGGTGGAGAGCACGAAGGCGCAGTTGGCCGGGAAGCGGAGGAAGGCGCCGTCGAAGGTGCGGAAGACGCCGCCGCCGGCCGCCAGGCAGTAGGAGGTCCTGGTGCTGAAGCAGCCGCGCACCCCGTTGCGCAGGGCGCACTCCTCCCCCGACTTGCACTGGCGCGGGTCGCACTGGATCAGGTTGCGCCGGAAGCAGCGGCAGCGCCGCGTGCAGTCGCTGTTCCAGAACAGCTGCTTGGGCTGCAAGAGAATTGTTTGCTTCAAAGCCAGCCTGCGGTCAGGAGTGGGAGGGAACCCAGAAGCCAGTGCCTCTGGACCCAGGGCTGGAGCTGCGACAGGGCGCAGTCGGGAGGCGGTTTCGATGCAAGCGCCACGCAACTCTGAGGCCAGATAATACGCAATTTAGACTTTATAGGTTTCAATCAAGAACTCTGGAATCTTTATGGCTGGGTTGTAGAACTAATCACTGCCAACCTGAGTGTGCAGCTGCTACGGAACTAAGTGAAAAGGAAAAATACACTGGAGATTGCTTTTCCTTTCCCCTTTCCCTTTCTCTTTCTCTTTCCTTTTCCCCTTTCTTCTTTCTTTCCTTTTCTTTCTTCTTTCTTTCTTTCTTTCTTTCTTTCGTCTCTCTCTCTCTCCCCTCCCCCTCTCCCCCTCTCTCTCTTCCTTATTTCCTTCCTTCCTCTCCCACTCCATCGTCTCCCTCCTCTTCCTCTCCCTGTCTTTCTTTTTCAACCAAGAAATCATGTTTAACAAATGCAGGCTCGCTTCAAGGATGAAATTTAAATTCACTCGAGAGTGAGAATCCAGCCCTTCAAATCTTAAATATTCAAAAGAAAGTAATAGCCAACTCTTAGAATTAACCATCCCAACATTTCACAGTACTCTCCCTTCCTAGTATTTCCCTCATGTCTTGTCTCTTGTGTCTGACTTCTATTGCAAGTAGCTCCGTTTCACTAGGTCTTGAATTGTGAGCAATCTATCAGCCAGGCTTTGGAGAAGGGCAGTTTTCGTGCCCAGACAGACTACTTTGGTGTCAGTCTCAACCCTGTCACCCTACATGTGCTATCCTGAAGAACCAGAGTGCCAGTTTGTTCAGCTCTAAGTTGGAAATCATAACCATATCTTGCAGGGCAATTGTAAAGGTTCAATTAAGATGCGTAAAACATACTTTCTGGGGCAGAGAGGGCATTTGTTAAATAATAGCTGCTATATTTACATTCATCCTCCTTTAGATGCTGAAGAAATTATATGAAACCATTAAAATACCTGAAACATAGTATACCCTCCACTGGAGACGAATTATTTTCAGGCAACAATCTCTAGTAGACATAATTCTACTTGGTGACGTTTGTATCCTTGATCTTGTACTAAGGAAACTGTTAGAAATTAATCATGGTTGTCCAAATGGGGGGTGGCCTGGGTAAGTATACTATGAAACAGAAATAGGGGCACACGATGCATTACAAGTTTAATATCCTGGTTGAGTATCCCTTATCTGAAGTGCCTAGGACCAGAAGTGTTTTAGAATTTCGGACTTTCCAGATTTGGGAACATTTATATATAATGTACATAATAGGTAGATAGATAGATCTTGGGGACATGATCCAATCTAAAACAAAATTCCTCTGTCTATTTATACGTACCTCTGAATGTTAGCTGCAGTTGACATATAGAGTTTTGACAAAAAACTAAAAAAAACCTATGTTTCACATACATTTTTATACATAGCCCCAAGGTAATTTAAAACATTTTTTAATATATTTTTGTTCATGAAGCAAAGTTCCATGGCATGGGATTTTTTTTACTTTTGGCATCATATCAATCCTTCAAAAGTTTTGGAGCATTTCAGAGTTCAGTTTTTTAGGCTGGAGATGCTCATCTTATATCAATTTACAAAAACAGTGTTATCCAGAAAATGTGTTAATGCCACAAAAAAAATCTGTGATGTTGTCTTTTCATTGTTTTTTGCTTTAACTATAGATTTATCAAAACTCTATATGTCAACTGCAGCTAACATTCAGAGGTACGGATAAATAGACAGATAGAATATTTCCATCCAGTGCACTTCAAGACACCATTGTTGATTCTTTTGTCCCTAAGGTGAAGCCCTTCCCAGAACCACATCTTCTCTTCTTCCAAATCCATAACATATTTCGGGTGCCAGCAGCCTTACAAATTGACTTCATTTCTCTTATCAGATTTACAGAATAACTGAGTGGTTGGTCTGGCCTCTCTCTGATAAGAACTCAGACATTACATTGGTGGAAAGAGAAAAACAACTTGATGTATGTGGATATGATCAAGGGTAAATAACTCATCCACAGGAGAACTTGGTCTTGAAACTAGCATTGCAAGGAAGTGGCTGGCCCCATGCTGCTTTCTTTACCTTAATTAGGCATGACAACGACAGCTGGGTGATTACCCTGTATGCTAATGGCTGGATGTGTTCTCTCTTTACTTCCAAAGAAATGTACAATATAAACAAGCCCCCAAGCCTGTTTGAATTGTGGCAAGTGGATGTGGATTATTTATTCTTTGAGTTCACTGCTTCCCAGATATAAGCGGGTGTCAAAACCCACTGATTTTCTGATGAAAACCAGATAATAATATTTACAGTAACAGTAGCTGCTGAGAAGTGTACTGTGCCTTTTTTGAGAGTGCCAAGAGCTTTTATATGCATCATTTCATTAACATGCTTGAATTTTTTTATATACAAAATGCTTCTCAAGAGATTAACAACAATAGCAGCTACCAATTACTGAATGACTAGGTGACAAGTACCAGGCCAGGCACCTACCACAGATTATACAATAACCCTACTGAGTGGATATTTTTAACCCTGCTTCATTTGGCAGGAAAGAGAAGCTCGGGGAAATGACACAGTTGGTGCAGTGTGACACCTCCAGCAGTGGTGGAGCTGGGATCACATCCAGGTCTCATTTGCTTCTGCCACACTGACACTCAGCATCACAGGTGAGGAGTGCATGGTGCAGTCGGTGAGCATATTTTGGTGAGTTCCGGGGCCAGGGAGCAGTTTACAAGCATGCGCTGTGAGTTTTAAGCCTGGTCGTATCTTCTCTCAGATTACAAGAAGACAGAATTATTATTATTTTCTCCTACATATTTTGCCTCTTCGTTTACATATTCCTCAGGTTAACATAAACACTACCTCTCCCAAGAATTTAGTTCTACTATTTTATTATACTTCCTTTCTGCTTCTAGTATAGCACTTAAACACATTTTCAAATAAAATCAAAGGTAACATCTGCATTACTGTTGTTTTATTTTTTCCCAAGGTAAAGAAGATTCAGTTTTTTTTTTTAACAAGTCAATGCATCTTTGCTAAAAGGAGACATTATTTATTGTTTGCATGGTTGATTTCCAATTCAGATATTTCAATTAGATTTCCTTTAAATGCTACCATTCAGTTTCATTTAAAATTGATTAGTTCTGCAGGGTATTATTTTTCACTTGTTAATATGTTATTTTGTAATATTTCTCTTGTTATTTAAAGCACAAGTTTTTCTATCTTGAATAGAATTTTAGTTTCGTAAGGCAGGGAACATGCGTTCTCATCCGATACAATACCACCATCGCAGTGGTTTACAAATAGCAGGTATTCAGTTTCTGCAGTTGTTAACTGTCTGCTTACTCACAGGAGGATTTGGCATCACTTAAACAGGGAATGGACTTGAGGCATAACCATAAACAAAGAGCATCTCTAGCAAGGCCTTTTCTACCTCAGTGTCATGGCACATTAGAAAAGATTACAGCGCTGGGGTGTATCTCAGCAGAACAGACCTTGCCTGGTATCCCATGGGCCCTAGTTTTGATCTCTAGTACAGGGTAGGGCTGCAAGGGTGGGAGATTAAAAAGTCTAAACAGTAAAATGATTTAGGGAGCTGATATGTCTTACTGGAAAACATCGATGAGAAGCCTCTTCATCTATGTTTAAGCCGCCATAAAGAGAAAGAGGGTGAGATGTCAGGACACAGCAGAAAGCAGCCCAGACCTAACGCTCTGGGGATGATACCAGAGTGATAAATAGCACATTTGGAGCTGGTAACTATAGCTCACTCTCTGTGAGTTTCAATCGCCAGGAAGGGAAGGTCACTCCTCCAGCCCCGAGCTCCATATATTCCAGTTAAAACATTTCCTTCACTGAGACAGCTACAAATGTCAGAGTCACAGCCACCATATTTCCAAACAACAGCCTTTCAGACTCAGACATGCAGGAGAGGAATTCAGAAGGGCCTCCAGAGAAAGGCACTGGACAGAGGAAGAGGCCTTGCCCACTTGGAGGAGAGAGGAGGGTGAGGCTTGAGGTTTTTCCAAACCCCACAGTGAACAAGAGACTCCTGCAAGCAGTGCTTGACCTCTCTGCCACCCCTCCTGCCTGTCAATAAACACCACATTCTACCCCATGGGGTGGGAAGACTGGTTAACCCCAAGCACCTTGGAGTGAAGCCTGGGGACTGGCAGAAAGGAAAACTGGGGCCTCCCATCATACCTCATAGTATTTGCCGTCTGAGTAGCAGCCACAGTTGTGAGGCAGGATGCAGCTCTTGCCATTGAGGACGTAGCCCACGTCACACTGACAGCCTTCCACACAGTAGTGGTTGCAGTCACTCTTCAGGCGGATGGCAGCACAGCGGGGCTGGCAGACGCTCACGCAGCTCTCATAATGGCTGTTGGGAGGGCAAGTGACCGCTGAAACAGAAGAGACAAGTCAGGACTTGCCCAGTCTCACGCAATAGCTTTCTTACCGCCTTTGCTCAGGGAGATGGAGGCCTGGGGTGAGGCTGGCCACTGGTCTTCACTATGCTTTCTGCTTCTTGGAAACCTCTATGACTCACTCAGGCTTAGATCATGGGCCAGTACGCAGATGAAAGTTACTGGATGTCCTATCATCAGCCTTGGTTTCTGAGATCTCCATTACCAGCCATCGCCCACATGGACCTCCACACGGAAGTACAAAGCCAGTTAGACGTGTCACGTACACCATTCCTGACTGGAGGTCTCCACTCACATTGATCTCTCGTATCCATGCCCTTCGTTTGTCCTCTCAACCTGTCCCAGTTCCCCATTCTTCAAGCCTCATCTGGAATCTCATCCATATGACTCCCTCTTTCTGGACCAATGCCACGTCATCATCACCTCAGAACTTCCATAGAACATTTCTTTAACATTAGTTGATCGACAGGAGACCCCTGAGCCCCACGATGAAAATGTGTGCTGTGTGAGTGTATGTGAAAGCGTGCACACTGACTCGTGTTGGTTATGGTCTACCATTTTCCAATATATCTAGGTGCATTTACGGAAGCTCGCCAAGCTCATGGGTAAGAACACAGGCTCTGATAAGTGAACCAGGTGAGTTGCTTAGGCTGTCTGAGCCTCAGCTTCCTTGTCTGTAAGATGCAGACGCCAATAGCATCTACCTCGTGCCTGGTTGCAGGGGATTAAATGTAGAACAGTGCTGGGAACTAAGGTATTCAATAGATTGGTTTGTTCAAAGGATTTATAGGTGCTAATACATTAATATATACTCTAAGTACAATTATAATTACATGGGAACTAACATATATAATAAAACGTAGTATCTATCTGGGGGCTTATTTTTTATCTAGTGGCAAAATGCACTTTTGGAATGCACAGATTTATGAATTTGAACACATCTATACATTCATATTACCACTGTGACAATATACTATATAATTTTAGAAACAGTCCAAAAGATAATATCTATGTGTGGTGGAAAATGCAAAGTACAAAGCAAAGGCAACTTCTGAAAACAAATTATAATAAATTCTTCCAGAAATTTCCTATGCGTATACAAGCATGTGCGTACATCTTCTACTTTTTGAACACAGTCCACAGACCTTTCCGCTCACTGATTTTTCGTGACAACCTTTCTTCTCACACAGCTGCACACTGTGTGTATTTTATGTGCTTAGGGGATGTGGCTGGGAGGATCACGGCACCATAGTCCTGCCCCCTTAAGTGAGCCTCCAAAACCAGTTCCTGGAAGTGGAAGTTCTGAGTTGAAAGCTACATGCATTTAATTTTTTGTTGTTGTTGTTTTGGTGATGCTGAAAATGGAGCCCAGGGCCTCAGGCTAGGCAAGCACTCTACCATTGATCCACACCCTCCCAGTTGCTTACATTTTTGACACTTGCCCCTCAGCTGCCCTCTGGGGAGACTGTGCCAGTGTGTCCTACAAGGGCTGAACAAGGAAGTTGGTTTTCCCACAGCCTCCCTTACTGCTTATTACCAGATTTTCTGATTCCTAGAAATATGAAAGGTGGAAAATGCTGTATCTGCTATATGCAAAATTAGTTTGCATTTCTTTGTGACATTGATCATATTTTCATTTGCTTATAATCCATTTTTATGTCTTTTGCTGTGAATTATTGTTCTGTATCCTTTGTATATCTTGTGTTGTTGGAACTTTTTTTATTAATTTGCAAAAGTGCTTCATAAATTAAAATTTATGTATTATAAAATACATATGTATTATAAAACATTTATCACTTGACTTTGTTCCTTTAAAGATTTTTCTATTTTTTTGAGTTTTGATTAAGTCTTTGTTAAGTAGAGATATAAAGTTTTAATATAGTTAAATTTATTAGGTTTTCCCTCACTGCCTTGAATATTTGGTCCTCTCTACTGACAGATTACTTAAAAAATAACAACAAAAACGCCTTTTTTTTCTTCTAGCACTTTTATAATTCATTTTTCCATTCAGTTTTGATCTTTATTCTTTCAGACTGTGTTTTGCAGCAAAGAATAAAGGAGGGATTTAGCTATTTTTTTTTGCAGCTATGCTCTTTACCCCATTATTATTTGCTAAACAATACATTTCTTCCAATGATTTGAAATGCCAGTTTTACTATACACTAATTTCCCTTTGGGATTCATGCCTATTCCCTTTTAGCCATTCTTATCTCATCTTGGCTGGTCTTTCTATTCACATACCAGCAGCATCTTGTTGTATTTTTATTAGTTAACTAATTCATGTACTGGAATTAACACTTATAGAAGCTCTATAATACATTTGAATATCTGGTTATATGCTCGTTGCTCTGTTAAGTCTTTCAAATAAATCTTATTTCTTCAACAAAACTGTAAACTTCTTATTTTATACTTAAGATTCTTCCACAACACCCAAAATAATGCTGAGAACATGTCAAACGGTTAGTAGGCATTTGATTCTCAGGAGCAAATTTTCACGATTTCACACTGGTTTGCTGCTTCCCTTTCTCCTTCAGTGAAGTCTCAAGGGCTGTGTATAACAAATAGGCTCCACACCTAGCTGTGACCATGAACAACAGCAGGCCAGGAGACAGCCTTCGCATGTGTGCCCTGGGGGAACGCAGGTATGAATGGACTCCCCCAAGAAGCCATCTAACACAGTAGAACAGAGGAAGGCTTTGGAGTCAGGCTGCTCTGCGTATGATTCCTGAGTCTGCCACCAACACAGGCATGTTCCTTACCCTCTGTGAACTTCCGTCTTCTCATCTGTAACATGGGCATCATACTCTCTCCCTCATCAAGTAGTTGTGGAGATAAAATGCGGTGCAGTTTGTGAAGCCCCTCAAACTTTCCTCTTCTTTCCCATGAAGGACAAAGTGCCTGGTACTTCAATGATAACTTCTGCTGGGGATGGTGGTAACAATCATTGCAGTGGGAACTTACTAAAATTAGTCAACAGAATTTATTGGATGGGCAGAGAAATAAGAAAAACCCTAGTTGCCATACTTGGAACCCAAGACTCTGAAGCAACAAAAGGTTCTTTTCCAAAATTGGAAAAGAATAACGATTGGTGACCTTGACT
The DNA here is from genome assembly GCA_004027295.1 of Dolichotis patagonum. Taxonomy (NCBI): domain Eukaryota; kingdom Metazoa; phylum Chordata; class Mammalia; order Rodentia; family Caviidae; genus Dolichotis; species Dolichotis patagonum. The sequence continues at coordinate 250,616 of PVJX010000184.1, read as the reverse complement.
GACCATCTCCCATGTGTCACGTGCTAGCGTGCAGAACTAGAGAGGCAGCATTGCCCTGGGAGAGACGTCCAACTTGCATGAAGTTTTCCAATGCATTTACAAATAAAGTAGTAGGTAATAAATTATCCTATCCACAGGGATGGCAAATCATTGAAAAACATTGACATTCTATCTTGTTACCAATAAAGCACAAGTTTAACGGCACTCTGATTTGACTCTTTTTCTCCTGAAAACACCCTTTACAACGTCTCAACACGTGTTGGAATGGACCGATTTTTAGTAGAATGATGGGTGTATCAGTCCTGGCCCTGCTCCTCCAAGGTCAAGGTCAACTCAAATCTAGTTACACATGACCATGTTCATGCCAACTGTCTGTTGAATGACTGATGTAGGGCTCAGTATCTCACAGTGTTTCTCTGCTTCTGGAATTCAAAATGGAAAACTAGGCAGCCTCCAACCACACCTTGCCCCCACCCTCAACCCACACAAAGTATATACTTGCTCCCTTAGCTTTCCTTTTTGCCATTCATGACCAGCAACTCCCCAGCTCTATCTTCTGATCCTGGTTCTGAAATGTTGAAGCAGAGGAAGGTCAAAAGGGCCTCGTGCTGGAAACCTTTCTTAGTTCATTGTTGGCCCTGATGCATCAGCCTGAGCCATGCCAGCAGCAGCAGGGAAGGGACTTGAGACTGAGGCTGAGGCAGGCTGACTTGGCTCTGAATGCCCAGGATAGCACTTCCAGGACTAGTTTAGCTAATGTCAGGGAAGGCAACCAACATTTGGACAGAACTTTGGGCAGAGGAAAGGGCAGTGTTACACCGATAGGCAGGACAGAGGGCAAGAAAAGTGTTCGTCAATGCCTTCACCACCAGCCAGACTCCATGGGAGTGTGGTGACCTTCCTCCCTGAAGGGAAAGTTACTGGGCCTGCCAACTCAATCCCTTTTCCTTCCCGTGAGGGACAAAAAGCAAAGCCCATCAGTTGAGTTGAGAATTCCTCACATTCGCCCCATGAATGCATTTGCCTATTCATTGTAGTTAGAAACAGTGATTCCTGGCATACGTGATGACTGATCCCAGCCACCCAAGAGTGCAGTCTGTGACCACGTGTGGTTACAGGAGAATGGGGACCCTTCTGTATAGGTTTCAAGAAGAAACATGCTGACCCTTCCCTTCCAAACCTGTTTGTTTTGTTGTTACTGTTGTTGTTGTTAATCCTGTGCCACTTTTAGACCTGTAGGTCCAAAAACTGGTTTCCAGATTTAGAGGAAGGCAAGCCCTGCAGTCCCACTGTGATAGTCCCAGTGAATCCCAAGAAGCACTGGAGGTTTCTCCAGACCAGGCTTTTTAAAGACACCAGAGGACAGTTTGTGTGGACAGTCACCCCTACAGTACCTCCCTTGCTCAGGACTCAGTCTGGATGAAATGGTGCTAGAACCTTCCCCATTCCTCCCTTCTATGTTTTCCCGACACTCCGCCACAATTCCCATGAATCCAGTGATCAGATGGGGATTGTAAACTGACTGTGTGGACATTAAATCATAATACTATTTCTGGTTTTTCATCCAAATTTCCCTTTTCCAGGATGAAAATGGATGTTTATTCTCCGGGAACCCTGCTGGGCACCTTATTTAGAGCTTCAGGCTTTCAGCATGAGAACTTCTAAAAGAAATTTGCTATAGTTAATGGGATTGAGCAGGAAAAAGAGACCGTGGAGGGTTAGCCAAAGACCAACAGTGGTTTCTCCTTCTGACCTCTTTTTTTTTGCACATGCTAAGTGTAGGCAAATATCTCAGCACAAGTCCACTATTATAGAGTATAGGCTTTGGGGTTAGAAGATCAAATCCCGACTTTGCCACTGAGATTATATGACTGTAAGCAAGTTATTTAACTCCTTTGAGTCTCAATTCCTCTTTGCCTAATTGGGTTATTGAAAAGAATAAATGAGATAACGTTGCTAAAGTGCTGTTGCACTGTGTTTGGCTCAGAGCGAGCCATTATTATAACCACACCACTTAGCATGCACCGTGTGTGCTGATACTCCAGTTATCTAAGTTGATCCTCCTGACGTTTCTGTAGCATCTAGTATTATAGGCAGCGTTATCCTTGCTTTTCAGAGGGGGAAACTGAGCACTGGAGGACAGAAATGAATTGCTCCAAGGTCTCACAGATCCTGAAAGACAGAGTCAAGGCAGAATCCAGGAGTTCTAATTTCATGTCTAATATTCTAAATATTCTGCTACGTTTCACAAGCACAAGGACTGGAACATGCCATCTGTGAATCAACTAGAATGGTGCACTTAAAGAAAGCACATCAGCTATCCATCAGTTATGGACTCATGAGGTTCTAGGATAAATTAGTAAACTAACCAACTAGCTAACTCTTTCCTCATTAGTCTCCGGTTAATATTTCATTAGGCACTTGATGAATCCAAATGCTACATATGGTGCTCTGTTTATGTATGAGATTTTATAAATTTATTGTCCAGAGAAATCTTTGAAATGAGTGGCACTAATCCCATTGTATAGATAAAGAAATGGAGGCTCTGAAGGATCACATATTCTGTTTCTAATAATGAATTTAATTCCAAAAGGTGTATTCTTTGATCACTCTATTCAATTTGCACTAACATTTATGGAGTTAGAAACTGGCCTCCCACACCAATCACGAATAAGAAGCTACAAGAAGAAGTGAGAAGGACTCACAGCAGGACGTGTAGTTCCTCCAGCCAGTCACTGCAATCCCCTGGGTCTGGCAGGTGCTAGCATAGTTCTGCAACCAGCTGCAGGCCGTCTGTACCGCGCCCCCATCGATGCATGAATCGAATAGGCAGTTCTTGTAGAAGAAAGTGGGGTTGACTTTGCTGTGGCACTTGGAGAAGCCAGAATTCTGGTTGGGGATCAGGCTGCATAGCTGCTGTACCTTGGAGAAACCTTCCACCTTGGCACAGGATGGACAGCGATCCCCACAGCCCACTTGGCAGAAAGTGTCCCTCTTCACCCAGCTCTGCCCAAACTCATTGATACTCAATGCAAGCAGACCCATGGGCATCTCCAGGTCATCATCTGGGTTGCCATTGTAGCGACCACAGAGGCCATAGGTGCTATTCTGCATGCTACGTGGAACCGTGATGGATAGGAAGGTCTTCCAGTCATACACGACCTTCAAGCCAAAGTCGGTTTCCACCACCACGTGGAAGCCAAAGGAAAAGATGTTTATCTTCCCTTGCCCCAACTTCAAGGGCAGATACAGCCGTTCATTGTTGACCTGTATAAAAAAAGCAAAGGTAGAAAAACACAGCCAGCCCAGTGCCACTGTAGAAACAAACAGACGTCCCCTTGCTCTATTGATCGGTCTCTAGAAAGACAAGTCCCCAAAGAGAGCTGGGGCAGGTTGCATGCAACTTTGCATGCAGTGCTGTTTATGTCAGTCAACTATTATTATTAGGATTTGAACAGACTTAAATGACTATCCTTTGTATACTAATATACCCATTTATTTCAGAGCCTTCTGTTTATATAGCATTATTTTCCCCCAGGAGTTCAAATTGTTTCCTCCAAGGTAATGAAAGGGTAATAAGAATTCAATTAAAGTTTAGACTACAATACCAAAACCTAGTATTCCTGCATTTCTATTTCTAGCTCTACTGTGGATTTATTTTAGCTAGACAAGTCCCAATTTATTAGTAACTTTGGGATTTTTTTTTCCCCTTGGAGGATGACTTCACTTTGCTGGTCCCTCTGCCCGGCAAGCCAGTCTTCACCAGTAAGATCCCTCCCCTCCTCCAGACCCTGGGATACGGCCAGCTGTCCTGCAAAGCAGAGTCTTCTGATTCCAAGATCGGGCTCAGGATCAATTGCTCCCTGCCTAGGTGAGCAGATCACATTGTGTATGTGTCTCTTGTATCCTTCTCTGCTTTGGGCCAAGATCGGACATGCACTTGCTGCCTCTGTAGTACACATCACAGTGAGGCTCAGATTATAGACAGCCACGCGCTTCTGCCTCACCTATGAGACTATGACCCCCCTTAGGGCAGGAATTGCATTGCATGGATTTTTGCGTCTGCTTTCCCTGTGACTCCCCAAACAGCTGCACAACAGGATGCCACTCACCCAAGAGCGCTCTCGAAAAATATTTCCTCCATGTATTTCTAACTTTACACTAAACTCCAGGACTGCTCCTCCTCTGAACTCTTCTGATTTAGATGAGATACATCTTATAGCCTGTGGCTGAGTTAGAGCAGGATGACAAACACAGATTTCCAGCTCCTCACTGCAGTCAGGGTAAACGGAATAGGTCTTCCTTGCAGGGAAGTGGGTATTTTGAGAGTGCTCTAAATAGAAATTCTTTCTCTCAACTCCTTTCTCATTCTTTTAGCTGATATTCGTCCCAATCCCACAGCCCTTGCCTTGGTTCAATTTCCTCGTCTTTCACCTTGATGACTGAATCACCTCCTAACTTGACTCCCTGACTCCAAACCTGCCCTGCTCTCTCTCTCCCTCACCCCTGCCATGCTAACATTTTAAAAATGCAATTGAAAGCAATGGAATCAACACACTCCTGGACCTGATTCACTGCCTGATTTACTCAGCAAGTCCCCCTGGGCTCCCCAAGAGCTGGTCCAGCCCCTCCATGTCAGCTCACTCCCTTTCTCCACTCAAGCTCCATCCTAGAATGTACAGTTTCCTAAATGGACCGAGTTGTGACATCCTACTCCGCCATTTCCTGTGCCTCAAGTGCGGTGGACACCTTCTGTGTCCCTCCCAGAATCCCTAATCCCCAGTCACTGTAATTAGATTAATGGTAACTCAGCTGGTCTGTACCTTGGGGAGCCACTTTATAGAGGGTTGTGAGCCCTCACTCCCAGTCCTCACTCTGATCAATTCTGGGGACCAATTCTGCACCATGGGTCAGGCTCAGAGCTTCTGGTAGCCCAGGTAGACGCTGGTCTCCAGTTTAGAACATATCCCTACCGCACCTCTTCTGGTGGTTCTTTCCTCCCTTTCCCAGTGGCAAAACTTACTGCTAGGAAACTGTCCTAAGGCAGCAAGGAAACCTTTCACTGCCACCTTTCCTCAGGGGAATGCCTGCCCTTCAGTGCCCAGCTCCTCCTCTTCTGTGAAGATTCATCTGGGCAGAATGTGGCCATTCATCCAGCAGACATCAATGTGGCCCTACTCTTTGCCAGGCACTGTGCTATGCTGGATTAAGTACACAGCCCTTTCTCTAGGAGCTCATTGTCATGTGGCAGAGAAAAACACACACACAGATAATAAGAGCCGGTGATAATAGCAGGTGAATAGATACACAAGCACCAGACAGTCTGGGAAATGAATCAGCTGGATCTGCAGAGACAACACCCACACCAGCTCCCAAGGGATAGGCAAGGATTGACTCATCCAAGAGGGCCAAGGGTGACGAGAAGGGAATTCCGAGGAAAGGGCACAGCCCCAGCAAAAGGCCAGCTGACGGGGAAGAGGCCCTAATAACTATGAAGAATTAGCATGAGGTAGTGCTGTTGGGGCATAAAATATGGCCTCATGAGCAGCAGAGGAACTTGAAGATGGAGAGCCAGGAGGGCCTCACATGCCGGGTCACACATGGCAAAGGGGCTGTGACATAAACCCTGAAACATCCATTCTTTTTTTGTCATTTGTGATTTTAATAAGAGAAGTTAAGCAGAACAATTATGCCCAGCGTAGATTCCCTAAGGCTATAGCAAGGAAAGTGGCAAATAGGAAACAGAGATGCAGGAGTTTGGCCAGGAAGGGAGAAGAGAGACAGGAGAACAGCGGAGATAGACCAAAGTCAAGGCTTGTTTTAGAGTGAGGGTGCTCATGGGCTACAGAAAGTACAGGGCTGGGGACTCTGGAGGGGTAGGGATGACAGGGAGGCGAGATGGCTGGGACAGGAGCAACAGAGCGCAAAGGAGACGCCTCATCTTCTGCACCTGGAAAATAGGGCACAGGATGCAAGGAGGAGTCCTTAGGGGACAAGGTGCCTGGATGAGTGGACAGGGAGGGAGAATGTGCTGCTGGGCACAGCTTTCTCATCCAGGAGGCCCAGAGACAGAACACAGTCACAGAACACAGACAGGACAAGTCACTCAGGAAACTCGAGGCTTTGAAGAGTCTGGTCCTCCCAGAAGACTCACAAGCAGGAAAGCAAAAGCTATGTGTTCAAAGGCTGATGTATGCCAGCCCCCGTTCCTGTGAGCTGAACTCTTGGCTACCTGGTGTCAGACAGGAGGCAATACCACAGAGGAGCAAAATAATGAGATCAAAGCCTAAGGCTTGTGAATTCTGTCACTGCTGAGAAGAAGCTGAGAAAGGCGCATCCTTGACTCTAACAGGCTCAGCATTTCTCTGTCTCCGATGCCCCAGAATGCTGCCTCCAACCCACTCCACTGCCCCGACTCTCTCGCTCTCTCTGTCTCATTTTCTCTCTATCTCTCTGTCTGTCTCTCTGTGTGTGTCTCTCTCACTTCTCCTCTGTTTCTCTCTCTGCCTGTCTCTCCCTGTCTCTGTGTGTCTCTCATTTTCTCTGTCTCTCTGTCTCTGTCTCTGTGTATGTCTCTCTCACTTTTCCTCTATTTCTCTGTCTTTCTCTGGCAGTGAGAAATGGAGGGAGAGGGAGCAGAGAGAGGAGGTCAGAGGAAAGGAGAGGTTGGTATGGCAACAGAGCTTGATGGATAGAGGAGGCAAGTGCACAGGAGGACAAGAAGAAGGCATAAGGATGAATGTGGGCAGGTGTGTTCCAGATACTCAGGTAAAGTCACCCCTCAGTGTCCACAGGGGATCAGTTTCAGGGCCCCTGCAAGTGCCAATCTGAGCATCGGAGGTCCTTTGTATAGAACAGTGTCATATTTGCAAATAACCTACACGCATCCTCCTGTTCGCTTTAAGTCACCTCTAGATTACTGTCTTATGGCACCTGATGCAATGTACCGTTATGTAAGTAGGGTTTTACTGTATTATTTAGGGAATAATGTCCAAAACGATCTGTACATGTTCAGTATGGTTACAGTTTTAAGTGGGTTTTCACATTAGTTGAATTCGTGGGTGCAGAACCCGTGGATGACCGTATTAGAAATAAGATCACTTATTAAATTTCCTGGAGTTTTGCTTTAAACGGCTGATCCTGATTTCCTCCCGCAGCTTCCTCAGCCCTCGTACTTCACACTTCGCTGCCCCCTGCGTCTGCCGTCTCACTGATGTTTCTCTCCCTGGACACTTTCATCAGGCTCTCAGCCTGGAAGGCGTGCTCCTTTTAGGTGCCAGACATTGTCACCTCTTCCAGGAAGCCTTCCCTGAAGCCCCAGACTGGGGAGGCAGCCCCGCCACTGTGTGCTCATGGCCCTCTACGTGGAACATTTTTATGACACTTGGTATTACACTGTCATTCACTATCAGCAGGTCCAACTCCCCCCTGGACTTTGAGCTCTCTTAGGACAAACTGCATTTGATTTGTTTTTCATTTTCATGTTTCCTACCACTTTTGAAGAAATTGTTCTTTCTTGGCAGAAAATTGGCATCGATATAAGCTTGAGGAACTGAAGTGAGCTACAGCAGTACTCAAAACCTCACTGTTTCCTGCTGGCCAACAGATTATTAATGAATGAAAAGGCACAGGCTTTGAGGCCCCGTGAACCTCACGTTGTCCGGGACCATCAAGGATGTGGATGTGCTCGCGCCTCAGCTTGGTGGCAGGCAGGAGGCCACCTCCTCAGCACTGGCTGTAGACAGCTGAACGTGCTCCAGAGTGGTCACTTCTGCCCCTCACTCTTGTCACTCTGCCTGTTCTCTGGATAGCATGTTTATGTCTAACCTCTTTTGGTTAGTGAATTTCCCCATGACCATGGAGTTGTTTAATACAGAGAGCGGTCAGAGTCATAGAATGAATCTGGTGTCTTGAGGAGTAACCACTGTCACATCCTCCATTTGTGAGAGCACTGGCAGGGACCTGGGACCCCAGGCTGTGTTTTGTCCCGCACTTCGTTTCACACTGTCATTATGATAGCCATTATTCTTCAGGCTCAGGGAGAGATGGTGACTAATAATAACATCATGGGAGAAACAAATGCAAATCACTGAATAAGCAGATCCTGTAATGCATATTAATAATTCAAAGTAACTGCTAAATCTATCCCACAGGTCTCCTAAGAAAACAACCCTCAGTGCATTGTGAACTTGGTCTTCTTGTTGGGCAATTGAAAGCTGTCTACTCTGTTCCCATATGAGGTGCTTAGGAATTCTAGGCAACTGAAATAAAGGGACCCTGGCACCGAGTCCTCCTGTCCCTTTAATCTACTCCCCCTTTTTACCAGTCTCTCTCTGATTGACCCCTGGCGTGGGTGAAATTATGTCCTCAAAAAGAAATGAGATATGTGGTTGCCATTACTAAAACTTTATTTGGAAAATGGGTATTTATAAATATAATAAGCTACAACAAACTCATATGGATAATAAAACTGGCCCTAATTCCAATGTCTTCTTAAAAACAGGAATATGTAGACACAAAGAAACAGGAGAGAAAAGAAAGAAGGCACCTGAAGATGGAAGTGCAGACCAGAGTTATGCTGTCACAAGGCAAGGACACCGAAGGAGGCTACAACTGTCAGCAACTAGGAGAGAGGCATAGGGAAGAATCTGGCAACCCTGCCCTCACCTTGAGCTTGAATTTCCAGCCTTCAGGACTGTGAGAGAATGAATTTCTGCTGTTTGAAAGCACCCAGGTGATGCTATTTTGTTACAGCAGCATTAAGAAACTAATACACGCCTCACATTCCATCTGTCTACACAAGCAAGAAATCAGCTACGCAATTCCCGTGGTTCTTGACTTCAGCAATGAGTGCATCTCATGAGACGGGAGCAAGGCACACACTGGGAATGTGATTAGCCCGATAGGGCTTAACCCTAACGTGGGAGGAAAGAAAAGGAAACACTCAGAGAGTGAGTCATCAGTTACTAGGAAAGGAGAAAACCAGTTCCTATAACATGAAGAGAATTAAGAGTCATGAGAATCCCATGGTTGATGAGCAAACAACTAGAAAGAGGTCAGAAAACACAATATGCAAACTCAAATAGCCGTATATGGAAAAGCTGACAACATGGAGCACAAGGCAGAAATGCAATTCATAATAAACTAAGGGGACAGGAATGATGAGCAGATAACATTTTAAAACAAAAGGGAAAAAATGCCAGAAAGATGGAAGAGTGGTAAATGTGAAGGAGATAAGTAACACATAAAAATGTGTAGGCCTAAGAGTGGAACTCCATCAGCTATGCAGCTAAAAGGAAGAAAGGACAAACAGGATGCAAACCTCACTGGAAACACAACCAATACGTTTGTTCTAACCTATGATGAAGGTGGGATTGAGGGAAGGTATTATAATGGCCAGATTCAACTTTTTATGTGTCTGCTGCATATCTTATGTGCCAAGAAAGGAAAGCGTCAGATACTTTCCTAACTAACCTCTTTGACACATTTATTCTCTCAGATTGCCAAAGAATGACCAGGAGCAAAAGTAAACTCACATAAACCTTGAAAGAAAAGGGCTATTACATCACCTCATTTGTTCATTTGGCAAATGTTTTGAATGTCACTATGCACAAGACACTATATACTCATTCAACATAAAGATGAGTTAGGTGTGGTTCCTGTCCTTAAGAAATTTATGGTTGGGATTGAAGGAATTAAGCAAGACAAAAATCCAGGTTAATATAATACTGGGTACAGGAGTAAGTTGCTATGAGAAGCATAAAAGAAAACGCTGGGATTTAGGTTCATAATATCCAAGAAAGGGAGGAAAAAATGGATGCTGTCTTTGGTGTGAAAAAGGACGATTTTCCAAAAAGTATAAAGAGAAGATTATTCAAGAAGCTGGGATCTTGTCTTTGCTAGAGAAAGTTAAGCAAATCCCAAATAAAGAAATCAGTACAGTTGCTCAGGAAACTCGGGCTCCAGGTAGGCAGCTTAGATGAGTTTATCTAAGATTTTGGAGATGAAAAAGAGTCCCTTTGGAGATAGATGAGTTATGACAGAGACCTGTGAGGATAAAGTCGAGAAGCCCAAAGCCCTAAATCAGCTGCTCCAAAATGCCAAAGCAGAGGCAGCTGGTTGCTTGTTAGTGGTTTACACCGTGCTCATACGCGACAGTGGAGGGGAAGGCTGGGCCGGGCCTCTCTCCAAGGCCGCTGGCATCAAGCTGTTCAACAAGGGCTCAGAACTCCCTCAGCATTCACGACCCAGGGAAGGTTCTTTGGGTGACAAAGATGGAAAGCGTAGCAAAAGAGCCCTGAAGCCCACGTGAGTAAAGAGGTTACTCACTCCAGATAATCTAGAGGTGCTCCAGTTGGAGACTCTTAGCCACAGCAGGCCCTGGGAGCCAAGGTGGGGCTGCAAAGTAGGGGGGGAACCAGAGCAATCAAAGGTTATCCCCATCTCAGAAAAGAAAGAGAGTAGATGAGGACAGAAGTACCAGCCAGAGAGACCTCATTTGGGCCCGGCATGAAACCTCTTACAGACGAATGACACAGCCGGAGGCCAAGTGACCAGCCAAGGTCACAACACAGTGGTCACCAAGCTAGGAGAGAATTTAAATCTATGCTTGCTCTAACACACACTGCGATGGCATGAAAGGTGCACTTCTAGAGGTGACTCAGCCCCCAATTTGGGGCCTGTGTCTCAACCAAATCCTTTTTCTCTGAGCCTCCATTTCCTAATCTGTAAGACAAAGTAGCAGACATTTTCCAAAGTTATTCTCTGCTCTAACACGCTTTGATCTACTTTGGATTCTGGGCTGGCCTGAAACAGCTGCAGCCTGGCTTACTGACCAGCACCCCTACCTTCACTTCCCCGTCACTTCCTTCTCAAGCGTGGCCAGGGATCACTCACCAGCACAGTGTGCTTATAGGCCCGGTGAACCACGATGCTGTAGCCAAACACCGTCACATCCACCTGTTTGACCCACAAGGCCAGGGATGGGTCCCGGTCCTCATTCTTGGCTGTCACGATGAACTTGGGGAAAGAGTCTGAGCTCATCCTGCTTCCTGTGGTACAAAGGATGAGTGGGCAGCTGGTCTGGAAGTCGAAGGGGTAGCCATCAAAGGTGAGGTAGTGGCCATAGCCTGAGATGATGCAGGAGGCATCGGTGCGGGGCTGGCAATAATATAGGCCATCGTCGTCCATGCAGTATTCGTCATCCCTGCAGGGAATGGTCTCACAGTGGACGCTGTTATCTGTGCCATTGCAATAGCAGAAGATCTGGCAGTCCTGGTCCACCCAGAAGGTCTCATTGGTGGCAAGCTGGTGTCCCTCGAAGTTGCAGCCACACTCACTTCGGGTGACACACTGGCTGCCTTGCAGGGCGTAGCCCTCATCGCACTGACATCCCTCAGAGCAGCTGTCTACGCAGATGGGGCCCAGCGCCAGTGTCTCGCAGGTCTCTGTACATGCCATACATTCCTCGAAGTGGCTGTTCTCCGGGCATTCCAAAGCTGACGGTGGTAGAGAGAAGACAGAGTCAGAGACAGAAGGGTGTGTGCGTGTATATTTGTGAGAGCCTGTTTGAAGCTCATGATGCCCACTCACTGAGTTCAGCGAATGCTTTGTGACCAACACCATTATCACCTTCCTTTGGGGTAGGCAAAGGCCCAGTGGCCACTCATAGGCTCTGCTTGTGCATCTGGCTTCCCATGTAGAAGTTTCAGAGACTACAAGCCAGTAATGAACAACTTCAACAAGCCAAGCACCATCCTACACCTGTTGTGTACCTTATTTCAATCACTCAGACAGTAAGGCAAATCCTATCATCCCTGTAATAGGTGAGGAAATTGGACTACAATGATTTCATTTGTCTTCCTAGAAAGAGCCAGGGAGAGACTAAAATCCAGGTCTCCTTACTTAGACTCTGGAGAGGAAGGGTGGAGAGCTAGAAGGAAAACACAGCTTGGGGCCATAGAGATCTGGGAACGCTGCTCTCTTAATGCAAGTTTGTTGATGTCTCAGAGCTTTGGATTCTTCTTTTATTAAATAAGGGCCATATTTACCTCATAGGATTGTTCTGATGATTAATAATTCAATATATCGAGTCTACAGCAGAATCTCAATAAATAGTCTGTCTTTTCCCTCTTCGCACCTCCTTTTCTTACACAGATTGACTTTACATCTTTGTCTTTCATTTTTCTACTCCAGCACCCTCTAGCCTACCCCTCTGTACAATGCTCACTCTCTTCCCTGCCTGGAAATCCTCTCCCAAGCCACTCCCACCCAGCCATCCCATTTTGTGTCAAACCTACTTTTTAGAAGCCTTCCTGAATAGCTCATGTCTCTGATTTACAAAGCACAGCACATAAAATAACATTTACTCTTCACCATGGAATTCTAGGCCAGCATCTCGCTTCTCTATGTTTGTCACCACTTGACTGGGGCAATGAAAGACTCCAGGAGCACAAAAGAGAAATCTACCTACAGGTTTGTGTAGTGTAAAGTCTACGCAGTTCTACACTATCTCCTGGGAAAATAAGACCCAGCCTTTAGAACTTTCTCTGACTCTTATGCTATCATTCCTCAATAGTGCTTTATAACCCAAGGACATGAAGGACACTACAGAGAAGTAAACTGCATGACAATAACAGCCCTGTTCACAAGGACCAACGCAGCAGCTCTGCACTGTGTACTGGAAGCCAATCATTTTTTCCTCTGGGCTAAAGGACTCTCTCCATTTCCGTCGACAATACTACCACACGGCTTTGGAATCAAAGACTAGCTCAGCGCTGATTATATATGTCTGTATAGAGGGATTTTCACATTTGTCTCTAAATTATGAATGTTAGAACACTGACTGCAGGTTTATAGTGATAGCAAATAACATGACTTATTTAAATGCCTCTTGCTTTATGACTTATTGTGTTGTCTGAAAGTCTGGAGCATGCAGACATGGAGTCATAAAACTTCCCCCACCCCCTGAAATGACTCTGTGAAATTACTTAATTGGGCAGCCTGGCTCTGCCAATGAGAAGGATGGATGAAACTATCTGAAGCCAGAAGCAGTGGTTGTCTCTCCCTGGGTTCAAAGAAGGAGGTGTTTCTGATTGGCAGCTGTTGCTCGGTTTTATCTCCTTTCTCCAAGACTCAACTGTATTAACCCCTGAGTACCTGGAGAGTTGGTGAATCCAGCATGCACACTTTCTCCTTGTCAGACCCAAGGGCACAAGCTCTAGCTGAGATGTCCTGGGGATGTCTTAGGTATGAACATTGGCCCTCCACCTAAAGAAGCCATGTTCTGAGTGGATGCTTCCACTTCATCTCTCTCCAAAGAGAGGCTCAGCAAGAGCTTCCTCCAGCTTTGGGGTCCAGAGGAGACATAATACGAAGAGCTCCCTCTGGACCCCAAAGCTGGTACCAAAAAGCCAAAACAAAACAAAAAAATACAAATCCAGTAAAAGAGAGGCACTATCCCCTTCATGCTGGGCTCACTCGGCACACACAGTGTCACCATGCTTTGCCTTGTGCAGTACAAAAACAATCCAGAGACACTTCCTGCTGGGCAAGAGTTAGTCATCTGAAAGGAGTGCACTGACATGGTCTGTGCACAGGGCAGATATGGTGTAGGGAGATTCGGCAACTCACTGTCATGAACAAAGTACACCTAGAAAGTTAGGTAGGTAAGCGGGAGTAGAAACCATGTTAGATACGGACCAAAGGGAATACCGAAGGTGCATTAAAGGGAAGGCTTCGGGGAAGTTTTAAAGGGCTCCCTAGATGTGGCGGTCAATAGAAACTGCATGGCTTTCCTGCTGCAGGAACCTTTATGAAGCGCATGCTCCCAGAAGTCCAGCTTTAGCAGTCACAGCATCTGCTCTCAGTCCCTCCCCTGGATGTGTAAGGCTCAGCAGGGACATTCTGTCCTCCTCTGAGGTGACAGCCATCAAACATGTTCACTGGACTTCCCAGCAGGGTGTATGTGTGTGTGTGTGTGTGTGTGTGCGTGCGTGTCTGTTCTTAACCTCTGTCTGCTGAAAGTGTCAAGGGACAAAGTACAGACACCCCAAGAACAAAGGATAACCCTGCCCAAATCCTAGTTTCTAGCAACACTCCCCACCAAAAGGAATCAGTGTTTCTTGTAGCAATGGCTGATTCCAGTCTGGAGCAAGAAGGTTAAGGTATGAGTGTGGAGCATTTTGTTACATCAGAAAGCAAGAAAGCGCCAATTCACGTACACAAACAAGACAAAAAATGACATAGGCATGCAAAAAGACATAGCAGCTTGAAGGGGCTCCCATAGGCCAAATCTGAAACATTCTTAACACCAAAAATAATAGTTAAAACATACCATGAAATATAAGCCATGTTATAAAAATAGGAATCCATATCCACACTGATAAGATGAAAAAAAGAAGCAGAGAGCAGAGGTAATACAAGGATGGAACAATAGTTAGACAGCAAGGGAAAAGGGAGGCCTCTTGCGTACAGTAGAGTTGCACCTGCTGGTTGGTTACAGTGGAGAGAGAGCTGGAGGGTGGTCACAGTCAGTGTGTAATTATCATGCAAGAGATTGATACAAACAAAAATCACCAGTGGGTACCTAATCAAGGAGGCGGATTTCAAAGAAGAGCAGGATATTTGCATAGGCATAAGGCATCTCCCCACAGTGTGCTTGCTGGTTTCCAGGGGAAACCGTGGTGACTATCTGGTGGAGATGTCTGGCCACACCCTGGGTGCAGATCAGCGTCTACATCATCTAGGAAGGAGGCCAGACCGAGCACGACTCCCCTCGCGCTGGGTCTCACGAGAAGCCATGCGTGGACTGTGCAAGGGGTTGCATGGGAATGTGCAGCTTCTGGTCATGAGGAAACACCAAACCCAAAGGAGAGCAGTTCTATTCGTTCTTCAGAAATACCAAAGCCACAAAAGATAAAGAGAGCTAAGGAGTTATTTCAGATCGAAGGAGACTGAAGAGAGATGACCATAAAATGTACTGACATATGATCTTACCCTGGAACTGTACTGAGCCACTGGGGAAAAACTGAGGCCATTACTGAGTTGATTGGCAAATGGGAATATGAATGCTAAATCATTGTATTGACGTTCAATTTCCTAAGGCTGATAACTGTTCTGTGCTTATATAATAGAGTGCCCTTATTGTAAGGAAATAGATACCGAAGATTTATAGGTAAAGGAGTATAATAATTTGGACTTTAAGTGTCCCCTGTGTGTAAAGGTCTTAGACCCCAATTTGGCACTATTGGAAAGAAATGGAAATTGTTTAGAGCTAGGGTCTAGTGAGTGGTCTTCTGATCCCTGTGGAATGAATTTGAAGAGGATAGTTGGATCCCAGGCCCTCTTTTTTGTCTCCCATTTGTTCCTGGCCATGAGGTAAATTGCTTTGCTACCCCAAATGTTTCCTGCTACGGGGCCAACCAACCATGGACTGAAACCTTGGAAACCATGAACCAGAATAAATCTCTCTCTCTCTCTCTCTCACTCTCTCTCTCTGTTTCTCCTTCTGTCTCTGTCTCTCTGTCTCTGTCTTTATCTCATTGGGGATTGAATCTAGGGCCTTTTCACTTAACTACATCTCCAGTGCTTTTTTTAAGAAACTACTTTTTTGAAGCAGAGCTGCAATGAGTCACTAAGTCTGGGCTTGAATTTATGATCCTCCTGTTTCAGCTTCCCAGAGTGATAAACTACAGGCATGAACAAGCATGCCCAGCCTAATCTTCTTTCTTTATAAGTTGATTATCTCAAGGATTTTATTAGAGTGACAGAAAGCTGGTTAACACAAGGTACATGATACATGCAACTTATTTTCAAATGGAGAGGATTGGGGAAGAACAAATGGTTAGCAATGGGTCAGTCTAAGTAATAAACAAATTTTTCAATTTCTATATAGCTTTGAAATTATTTCAAAATAGAAAATTAAACTTAGAAAGAAAATGGGTGAGAGCTAAACAGAAGCCGAGAATGAAGTCTCAGTGATAACCGTGGTTTTTGCTTAGGACTGAACTTTTTGGCAGGAGGGGATGTGTGCTGAAGTCCAGGGAAGGTGTTTCTTCCCCCAGGTTCGGGTCCTGCCTCTCAGTCACTGCTCTTCCCTGCTGCACTACTGCTGATAAGCAGGGTGTTCTGTGTCAGGCCTTGCCAGCAGTCTTTCTAATGACTACAAGTACTGTCACCGCCCTAGCAAGAAGGGTCAGATCCTCTGGGAACAAAATGAAGAGCCAGCAACAGGGACCACACTTGATAGCGCTTGTCAGGTTTGCTCCAGGGAGTGGTAGGAATCGCTAAACCCTGAAAGGCTTCCCAGCCAGTCACCACCTCCGGTCACAATGAAAGGGCCCTTCTCTGTCAAGGGGAAAGACGCCTGTGGAGCCATCAGCTTCTAGATAAAACCATGAGTCAACAGGACATAGCCGACCTACGCTGACAGAAGGTGTTACGCCGTGAGACATGAGTGACGGTGAGGAGCACTCCAGTGTGGGCTGACGGACCTGCTGGGCAGATTACGAAAGGGTTACCCTGCAGTTAGATAGTCCTTGACGTCAGTCCTGCCAGTTGTGAGTCAAAAGTACATAAAGTTGAGCTGATCGTGGTGGCAGACGCCTGTAAACCTAGCACTTTGGGGAGTCAAGAGGATGGCAAGTTTGAGCTCAGCTTGGGCAGATTAACGACTCAGGGAAACGCTGCCTCAAAAATAAAAAACAAAAAAGGCTGGCACTGCAAGGGGAAGGCCCTGGGTCCCATCCCCTGTACCGAGATAAAGCAAGAAGAAAGTGTAGTTAATATGCAGTCCTCACCCCACCTCTCCGCCTCCTCCCCCGTGGAGCAGCCCCAACTTACGGCAGAAGTCGTAGGTCCGCCAGGGACCCACCTCCACATCGGCGTTCTTGCAAGCACTTGCGTAACGTGCCACTGAGTCACAGAGCTCGGACTCGTTGCCCCCACTCTGGCACAGACGGAAGAGGCAGGTGCGGTAGTAGGCGGTGACGTTGACCACGCCATGGCACTCCAGGAAGGAGCTGTTGGAGGGGTCGTTGATGATGCCGCACCGGGAGCGGCTCCGGTAGAACTTGAGCAGCTCCGAGTCGTTGCTGCAGGCCTTCAGCAGGTCCCCACACTCCCCGTTGCAGATCTCCTCAAACGTCGTCCAGCTCTCCAAAAACACCGCCAGGTTGTCTGTGCACTTGCCATTCGGGAGGCAGAACTCATCGCTGGCATTGGCGTTGAAGAAGCCACACAGTCCCCCGGTGCAGTTGAAGTATGCTGTGGACAGTCGGATGGACAACAGGCCGACGTCTGAGTACTGGACAGTCACTACGCCCTTGGACTCCACTGTTGTACTGTTTTTGTTTCGATAAATCTCCAGCCTTCCCGAAGGATGGTAAAAAGGCAATTCCACTTCCTGGCCATTCAACTGAAAAATCAAAGCACTTCCATCAATTCTGGAGACACTCAGAGCACCTGACCATTATTTCTGAGGCTGCGGAATAAAGCCCTACCTCTCCAGCGACCAGTTCGTCAAATGCCAAGCAGCTGGAAACCACTGACCGAACCCCAAGCACTTTTTCATGGCTTTCTTGGTGTCTTTCATTTGAAACTCTGATTTGCTCTTTACTCATGTGTCGTACACTGTAATGTAGCCCCACTCCCGCTCCCAAAAATCCAAACTTGAAATGCAAGCAAAAATTGTCTCAGACAACAGCGCTCTCCGCTCACTTTCCTGGTCCTTATTGTCTTGTGTCCCAGCCTGTTTAGGCACCTACAGTATCTCTGTTTATCCATCCACTGCCCAAGCTCTTGTGATTTTTCTTTTTTACTAAATTACTCTCTCCTAATATGGCAAGAGGAATAAGCACAGCTCTTTTCTAGCCGGTGGATGTGCACTTTTTATCTCCTTGGTCTATACTGTGTTGATGTTTGTTTTCTAAACCACACTTCAAGTGAGCCCGTGAAACATATGTGAAACTGGGAAAAAAAGATTCCTCTCCTATAACCCAGCTCTGCTTCAGTTAGCTACGGGGCACTCAGCCCTTGGGGATCTTCATGTGAAAAGGAAGATTTTCTCGAGTTAATGATCTATGAGTCTAGAGGCCTCTTGATGGGTATTTTAGACCTGAGAAAAATACCCCCATTTCTGGCAGTCCCATCTACAGGTAGTAGATTTATACAACACAACAGTTAAGAGCACAGATTCCAGAGCCTGCTCGGGCTTGAATCCCATGTGGTGGTTGTGTGGCACTCAGGGAAGTGACTTAACTTCTCTGTGTCTCACGCTTTGCACCTGTAAACTGAGGGTAACAATCCTGTCTACTTCCTAAGTGTGCTGCTGCTTAGGGAGGGCTTGGAATAGTGCTTGGCACGTAGCTAGCGCTCTGTAAGCGTTTGCTGTTAGGGCAAGTGATTCCTGCAGCCTCTCTCCCACTCAAGAAATTCTAACTTCACTCCTTTTCTTCCCCTGATAGTCTTATTTGGTGTTGGTCATTAGAAAATCTGTTCTGTCTCCTTTTTAGAATTCACTCACCAGCAGAAGCAGAAAGGCCAACCCATTGCAAAGATCGAGTTCCTTCCCTTGGTGAGATTCATCCGAAGACACTCGAGGGACCAAACCATCTTACCTTGACTTCCGAAGCCCCAACTCCTCCTATCTTGACCTCCTGGTCAGCCACCAGGATCCGAAGACCCCGGAGCCAAGCTGGCCCTGCATCCGGTTTCTTCTTGTTGATGTCTATCTCTAGGTACTCCGCACGCTCGGGGCAGGTCTTCAGGAGGGTGTAGGAGAACTCGGAGGGGAAGGCATAGGCGGCGCCGTCGAAGGTGTGCAGCACCTGGTTCTGGCTGAGCAGACACACGGTCTCCCGCTTGGGGAAGCAGCCCTGATAGCCGTCCTCCACGGCGCACACCTCCCCACTGCGGCAGGTCTTGTTGAAGCAGTAGACATCCCCTCCCTCCTCACACAGGCACTGCACCGTGCAGTTGGCTGTGGCCCAGAAGAACTCCCCCATGGTGTAGTAGTGGCCATCGAAGTCGCAGCCGCACTCGTGCAGCGGGACACACTGGCTGGTGCTGAGGACGAAGCCCTCGTTGCACTCACAGCCCTCGGTGCAGGGCGTGGCGCAGTTCTGAGAGGCCGTCAGGTCTGAGCAGGTGTCCGGGCAGCTGCTGGTGCACACGGAGTAGTGGCTGAAGCTGGGGCACTGCACCGTGGACACTGGTGCGAGGGAAAGGGAGAGAGTGGTGAGTGCATCCGGAAGGCGGACTCCTCAGAGTCCAACACACAGCGGCCAGGAGAAAGAATGGCTGCCCTGAGGGCTTAGGGGCCACTCCTTTGTGAACAGACTTGAGCGACATCTGCACAAACCGCCTCAGTGGCTTTCCTGGTAACTACCGAGCAACATGGCTGGATTGTGAAATCCAACCTGAGTTTGATCTTATCCGCTGAAACTAAGTTTTCAGTGCCCATCTTCCCTCAGTAGACCACTTACTCAATACAGCATTATTATTTGGTGATCTCCGACCATCAAAAATGGTTTTAGAGCTTCAGTGGATGCGCATAGGAGCTGACCTGATTTTAACGATCATGCCTCCCTCTTAGAAGGAAATCATTTCCAGGAGCAATAGAAAATGTGGCTGTTAGAGGAGTGGTTTGAAAATATGAAATTCCTAACAAGGGGGTACTTAAAATACCTCAGTTTGTCTAAGGCAGACAATGGAAATGAATTCCCTGGGTATTAAAAATAAGAAAGTGCACCAGATACCTGCAAAGACTGTGGGCCTTGGAAGGCAATTAGGTGCCTTCCGAAGGCCCTTCATGCTTTAGATGCCTACTATTCTTGTTTTAAGAACATCTCAGTCTACATAAATGTTTGGATCTGCCCAGCAGGCAGGGACCTAGTAAACTAGTTCTCTGAGTTAAATATAATTCATTGCCCTGATGTGAGAGAGAGAGAGAGAGAGAGAGAGAGAGAGAGAGAGAGAGAGGCAGAGAGAGAGGGAAAAAAAGCATGGAAGATAGGAAAGTAGCACCACTAGGAAAAATAGCCATTGTATGTAAAAATTTAGTTTGGCAATTTGGATGCTTTTGGATTATATAAGAATCAGAAAAAGGCCATATTCAGTCTCAACCTGAATTATAACACAGCTGCTCTGGGCATATATAGGCTGGTCTGTTTCATAGCAAGAAAAATAACTGCTGCTTTGCAGTTTGACCAATACTCTAAGATTTGGATCTGACACATGATAATTTATGTGAATCCAGCCTATACTTACAGGGAGGATATCTCTCTCTCTGGCCTTAGAATTTAAAGAAACTTTAAAACCTTCTTACCTCCAGAGCACTCTTAAATGCATGGATTATACTGCCTGTTTACTCATGTGAGGGAAACCAAAGACTAGGGAGGAAATATAATATTTTTAGTGTCGAATTTTTTATATAACTAGGAGAAGAAAGAGAAATTGAAATGGCCTAGATGGAAAAAAAAACTAAATGATGCAAAATGCTTAATCCAAAACTGTAATTCAAAAGAATCTGGACCCCCCCCCCAAAAAAAAATTGGGACTAGTCTTAATAATGCTTCACCTTTCAAAAAAAGAGCTCCTCCTCTGGTACACTCTGTATCCTATCTACAGCCCTTTCTTTGACCAGCAGTACCAAGTGAACCAAAAAGCTTCAGAGCAAAGGACACAAACTCTACAAAAGGGACCAAAAATGGAAGACAAAGAGCCATGGAGCTACGGCTACCGGTTCCGTTTGGGAAGTAAACTCTTTTCCCAAAGGCAGGCACTGACCACCCAAGCCAGGGGTGGGTACACTAAGGCCACAGCCACAACCACCTCTGGAAGCCCCACCTTTTGCCCAGCCCTAGGGCTGCCTCCCCGCCTTGAGCCTTATTCCAGCCACATATCTCCTGCCATCGTTTCTGTGTTGCCAGACCAGTTGGGTTCATCATTGCTCTCTTGGCTCTGCTATTGGGTGGGGTGGAGGGAAGGGGTCCTTTTATAGTTCATTCTTTGTAATTTGTGATATTTCTGCCTCTTCCTCACCCCCTCACCCTTAGGCCATGAATCTTAACAAGGACGTTTAGAGGAGCCCTAAACCCTATCCATGCCCCCAGCACAAGTGAAGCCTTTCGCTGGGATGGGATGCCAGCTTACCACACCCCGTCTGGATTCGCCAGTCTCCAATTGGGATGCCAAGGGCTTGGCACACGAGGGCATAGGCTTGGATGGCTTGACAGAGGAGCGTGCCATTGTCCCTCACGCTACACAGGTCATACACACAGCTATGTACGAAGGCTGTGGGGTCCACAACAGTGCCACACTCCCACAGGGGGCCATCAGTCTTGTTGAGGAAGCCACAATAGTCAAAGCCAAAGTAGAGGGCTTCGGTGGCAGCATCACACTGGGTGCAGTTGTCCACACAGCCGGGGCCGCACTTCCAGTCCTCATGGTAGACACGCCAGCTCTCTCCCAGGTCCAGTACAGACATGGCCGGCCTGCCGTCAGGGCGCAGGAAGTCATCCAGCGGGTTTTTATTGTAGTTCCCACAGAGCCCACAGGTGGAGTTTATATAGGAGCCTGGGATGGAAATGGAGGCGTAGTGCTGGCCATCAAATGTCACTAAGAGCCCAAAATCCGTTTCCACAGCAGTAGACATGCCACTCTGGTAGATTTTCACTGCCCCCAAGTCTAAGATGACGGGCAAAGAAGTCACTAGGTCATTAACCTGCCAACAACAGTAACAGTAAAAGGCAGGTGAGCAGGTGCCCAGGCAATGGGTGCCGGCAGAGGTTAAAAAAGGAGATCAGAGCAACTCAGCATTCCAGGGAGAATGGTCACCCAAATGTCCAGGCTCTGGGAGGCTTACCTCTTACTACAGCAGAGGCTGGAGAGAATGCTAGGAGAGAGCTGGTATGGGCCAGCCCAGCACTGCGCATCTGAGCCAGGACAGCTGTGGCATCTCCTGGGCCTCTATAGGCTCCTCCGGATATAGTGGCTGCAACCCCCGCCTGCTGGCTCCGG
The DNA here is from genome assembly GCA_004027295.1 of Dolichotis patagonum. Classification (NCBI taxonomy): domain Eukaryota; kingdom Metazoa; phylum Chordata; class Mammalia; order Rodentia; family Caviidae; genus Dolichotis; species Dolichotis patagonum. Next base: position 228,596 of record PVJX010000184.1, on the reverse strand, counting down.
CTTGAAGCCTTTACTGCCAAGGTGCATCACTGTACTTTTCCTCTAAAGATTACTAAGTACCAAGTTGTGACACATTTTCCAGGACTCCTAACTGTCACAGAGCCTTCTTCCAGCTGAAATGTGAACTGTTGAACCCCATAAAGCTTTGGGGTTCCCTGGCACCATTCTACATGCGTTTTACCCTGTGACCTTCTCACATCAGCGCCATGGCATTTAATCACTCAACAACAACAAGTCTTAACACCTGCTAAGTACCAAGCACTATTTCAGGAGCTGAGAAGTACATGAGTAAAAATAATAATTGTCCCTAAGGGGATCTCAGCCTACCGAAGAAGAACACAAATGACACTGATAGTAGACAGTTTTAAATATGAACTAATATATGGTGCAATGAAAGAACAGTAAGTGGACATTTACTCCAGCCTGGGGGAATCAGATAAGGTTTCTAGAAATAGTTAAATGTGACCTGGGTTTTAAAAAATAAACACAAGTACTCAGAGGCAGATGGGCAGGGCTGCGTAAGAGCGAGAATTTGAGGATAAGTGAACAAAGACAGAGGGTTGAGACACTGTGTATGTGGTGTGTGTTTCAGGGATGGGGACTTGTTGTGGGGGGGGCTGTTCTGGACTGCAGGGGAAACAGGTGGCCAGAGATGATGCTGGGGACACAGGCTAAGTCCATTTTCCTGCAAATAGCCACTTACATCTTTCTGTGGTCAGGCACTGTTGTAAGAGCTGAGATTGGCAATGAGCGAAACAGACTAATGGTCCAGCCGATGGACTCTGTGTTTAGCTGAGAGACTAAGAATGTATGAAATCAATGAGTAAAATATTTAATTACGTCAGAGAAGTGTTATGCAGAGAAGTCAAGCAAGGAATTTGAATCGTGAGTGCTAAGTAAGAGAGTTTTTGATTTTCATAGGAAGGTTAGAGCAAAGCTCCATGGGGATGGGACCTCTAGGAGGAGGAAGAAGCCACGGCAGGACCCAGGTGAGAGGGAGTCTCAGGAGGGATCAGTGAGCCTGAAGTTGCAAATATCCTGGTGCATCATAGTGGCAGGGGACCCAACACGGTTGGAACAGAGATGGCAGCAGAGGGCCGTGGTAGCTGACATCAGAAAGGCAGCCAGAATAAGGAGGGCCTGTACCTGTCTGCAAAGACTTTGATTTGAGTCTGAGCAAACCACAAAGCCAAGAGGGTGTTGAAAGCAAAGGATCTACATGTTCTGACTTCTACGTTAAAAATCCTGGCTTTGGGTAGAGAACAGATCCTGGAGGGCATTTTAATCCATGTTAAAAACAAACCAACACGACACAAAATTTGGATTTCTATTCTGTCGGGAGAGCTCCTAAGCATCTTGAAGCAAGACAATGATATAGTCTGTTGTTGCTTTGTTGTTTTTGTTTTTTGAGACTGGGTCTCATTGTGCCGTTCAAGTTGGCCTCGAACTCATAGCGATCCTCATGCCTCAGCATCCTGAGTTCTGCGATTAGAATGACATAGTCTGATCTGCATTATAGAAAACCCACTCTGGCTAGCTTGAAAACCTTATTGAACTAAGACCAGAGTAAGAAGCAAAACCCAGACAACTGCTATAGGTATCCAGAGGGTAATGAGGTTGAGAACTCAAACTAGAGACAGACATGAGAGAGAGATGAGTTTACCGATCCTAATCAGCTGGTGCTGGTGATGGTAACAGAAGGAATGAGAAATGGGGAAGAAAGAAGAATGAGTTCTAGACATCTAGATAATTTGAGCAAGTGCCTTGAAAAGCTTCCAATAGATAGGTCTGGTGTTCTGCTTTCCATTTACCATGCCAGCACCTACAGATACCCAGGTTCATGGGCTAGGAGGCAATGATTGATCCTAGCACAGTGCTCAGTGGGCTGGACCATCAGAGACCGTCACATCAACTTCCATCTGCCTCTGAGCTATACTGGTTTGGACATATGGGGAGGACAAGGACCTGCTGGACCACCATTTTCATTTCTGAATTGTGCAGAAAATTAGACAATAGACCTTCCACACATCCCTCCTGAGATTCGCCATGGCACCAGTGCACATGGCAGCCCCTCCACTTCCATCACACAGGAATTACTGGACCTGGGCCTCCAATGCTCAGACAAGGGGTCCCTCAAGAACTGTTAGCATGTCAAGTGCTTGCTCATCTCATCTGTCTAGCCCAGGCCTCACCTTGAATTTAGCAATGGTAGACAAATGTCACTTCTTTGCTTTCCCCTTCTCCCTGTATTCTGGTCATTTTCACCTCAAGGATTTGTCCCAGGATGTGACCATGGGCAAGGTGAGGAGAAAGAAGAGGAACCATAGAAGCATAAGTCTTAGAACCAAAAGAGATTCCAGTGGAGATAGCAATGCGGAGCCAGCATGTACAGAGTGCCTGCTGAGTACCTGGACTTGCACCGGACATTACACCGGACATATAGCTACACTACTTCATGCTCATGATAACCTTAGAAAGTCTGTATTAGTCTCCCATTTTACAGATGAGGAAATTGAGACTCAGGGCTAAGGTGACTCACAGGTGACAGGACCTGGCTGCTGCTGGTCAGACTCTAAAGCCTGTTTTCACCCATGCTTCCTGCTGCCACTACCCCAGTCAAATCCAGGCAAAAGCTCAGGAATCCTGTCTAGGATACACAACTGCTCCCATTTTACAGATAAGATCAAGATGAACAAGGCCACTTGGCTGCCAGTAGTGGTACAAGGATTTGAGAAGGTTGCACACTGGACTCTGAGCTCTTCATCACCGTGAGCTAGCTGGCCTTGGCTCTCTGTCGAGCGGAGGTCCCTAAACCACGAGGGTTCATGTGGAGGAGAAGCAGGAAAGCCTGTGTTAGCTAGAAGGAGACATTTTTCAGATCGTGGATTTTTAGTTACGCTGGCTCTCTCTGGGCCCCGTTAGCATACACAAGCTTGAATTGTTTATTTTCTTAGTTGAAAACAGTTCAACATGGAAAAATCTCTAGACAGAACACATCTCCTAACCCCAGCATATGGAGTCATGATTGGAGAAAGGGGGTCGCAGTTTGTAGTTTGGAAGAACAGATCTCAGTGTCTATTCCCAGCCTGGCACAATGTGGTTTAAGAAGTCAGCTGCTTCCCAGGAATCTCAGGCTCCTTTCTGCTCCCAGCCCTCTGCCTGCCTGTCCCCACATTACCTTAGGTGGAGGCTCTGCCGTCCACCCAGCCTCTCTCCCAGCAGAGCAGGTGTATTCAAAGACACTAGAAACCATTTGGCAAAAGGAAAAGGAAGCCATTGTTAGCTTTCGGTTGGCATTGCATAACCTTTTCTTTCTGAAACATTTATATTCACATCCACATCTCCCTGGCACTACAGAAAATTGAGGAATCTGTGCCCTATGCCTGGACGGTGGAATAGAGCCACGCAAAATTAGCAGAGCTGCTAGGCCTGAAAGAAATGACAGAGCCTCTTTCTTTCTACAAAAAACAGTCTGACTGTGAGCAAAAAGGAATTTTAATCAAAATGGAAAGCAGGAATAAAGCATGAGCCTTTCTTTTTCAACTATTGATATCATACATATCATCCGCACAATTCAGCGAGTAAGGAAAGCTAGTGAAAAATTTTTAGCTTGAAACGTTAGCATTAATCCACTAGGATAAGGCTAGTGCTCAACAACATAATATAAATTTAACACGGAAAAACTCCAAACTTCTGGGCCTGAATTCTCAGCTTTGATTTGACATATGATGCTCTCCCTAGAGAGACTAACCAAATAACAAGCAAATCGGCATTTCAGTCACAGTAATAGCTCATTTTCCTAATTATGAGGCCGATAAGCTGCATAGACCTAGGAAGGGCACAATCAGAACAAAGTAGAATTAGTTCCCCAGTCCTGCCTTTTGTTAAACATGCCACATCAATTAAAACTACAACACTTCTTTTTTTAAAGAAAGGAGTGCCTGTATTGGCATCTGTTCTGGTTTGTAATCTCTGTAATGACCTCCATGCATGAGGATTAAGGATTGCACAGGGGTGCAGCAATCAACCCCTTGTGGTTTTCGTTATTATTGCCGGAACAAATACATGGTCACAACAAGGACTTCATTACCACAATGAAAACTGGGGCCTCCATGAGGCTTTTATTTCTCCTCTTTTGTCAGTGCCCCTGCTTGAAATCCAGGTGGACAGCAATAGGAATCATTTGTATAAGCTACATAGGCCAGCAGAGCCCCAAGTTCTCTGTTAGTTTAGGTGGCAGTAAGGGATTCTGGTAGAGGGTTTTTGGCGAAGCTTTCATGGGACTTTTCCACACAGCCCTCACTAAGGAATTCACCAAGGCCATTTCAGCACCTCCTCAGGTGGTATCCCTGGGGCTTCCAATAAATGTGGAGGTTTCTCTGCAAATAAAACAAGTGTTGGGGCAAACAGGATGGGGCTGAGATGGGATGAGGATTAGCAATCAAAGGTTATACTGAATTACAAGTTTGTCCTTTGTGTATGTACCATGTCCATGTGATTACAACTTTGTAAGCCAGATCTACAGGAAATTAAACTTACCCATTTTTCCTGTTACTTTTGAGCTGTGTGTGTGTGTGTGTGTGTGTGTGTGTGCGCATGTCTAACAATGAGGGAACTAAGAATATACATGTACTTTAAATTTAAAAATGGATAGACGTGCTGATGAGAGATCTTAGTGAAGCTCTTGTACCCATAAAATTTTGCCAACATATTACAAGATATTCTCAACGCAGGCAGAGCATCCATCTACCTCTTTGGTACCATGGAAAGAGAAACGGTAGAACTAGTGGACAGGAAGATGTCATCCTCAAGCTGAGGAATCTCCAGTCTTACCATCTCCCCATGAAGGAAGGAAAGGGTCTCACCTTGACTTTTCCATAGCTTCCCTTAGGGATGAGAATCTTGTAGCCATTGACCTCAACAGACAGCTCCTTCACCCAGGAAACAGCCGAACCACCTCGGTGCTCGTTCTTGGCCTCCACACTGAAGAAGGGTAGGCTAGAAGTCTGCAAACACTGTCGGGCCAGCAGATAGGCACAGGAGCCTTGGAAGTGGAAGAGGAAGCCATCAAAAGTGTGGTAGTGTGGCTCCCCAAACACCACACATGTGCTGGTTTCCACAGGGCTGCAGTAGAAGAATTTGCCTTTGGGTTCGCACACCTCGTAGGGGCTACACAAGGCCTCCTGGCAGTAGATCTCATTGTTGAAATCCAGACAGCGGCACTTGATGGTGCAGTTCAGATCATCCCAAAACACTTCCCCTCGACGAAGGAACTGTCCTGGGGAATAAGGACAACAAAGCCAACATTTACTGAGCACTTACCCTCTGTGCCAGGTATTGGGCTGCATGCTTTACTTCCATTATACTATGTAATCCACTTAAGTACTCTATTGGTTAGAGATTATCACCCACATTTGACAAGTGAGGAACCTGAGGCTTAAGAGCATTTGAGAAATTCATCCACAATCACTCAGCAGCTCAGTGGTGAAAACAAGACTCCAAGCTGAGTGTGTCTGGATCCAGAAGAAGCTCTTAACATTGTTAACTCCACAACTGGTGAGCATATCTACATTTAAAGAAAGACACATTGTCTTCATCATTGGGTAAGACTACAACACTCAGAAATCATTTTCTTTTCAGGAACATGGGGAAGCGTACTCAGAAAAAAGACCCCAAACACTCAGTAATACTGTTTGTTTATTTGCTAATTTGTTTGTGCAATCAACAGACATTTATTGGAGGCTTACTATGTGTCAAAAAGGCCAATAGCACAAATCAGGAATCAGATGCACAAATATAAATCCCAGATCCCTGGGAACGTTCTGGAAAGACCACTTATATGGCATTTTCAAAAGCTTGTAAATCCTACTGACACTGCTTAGACAGAACTTCCGTTCAAGTTACCTTCTCCCCAGCTCCAAGCCCTGATCGAATCCAGTACTCTCATTGTTTTCTTGAAAATTCTAGATCAGGAGGGGAAGGAGGCTGACAAAAGGGAATAGATTTAAAAGGTGTGCTAATTTTTTTAATATATCCACTGCTATTTATTTGGTAGACATTTCATCTTTAAATTGTTTTACTTTGCTTACATCATCCTTCAACTGAAATAGCAACATCGCTGGGCTGGGGAGGTCTAGACTTTAGGGGTGGGGTTGAGGGATCTGAGTGATGATTACAACTCGGCAATCAACTTCCAATTGACTACTGACTTAAATTCCACGTGTCTCTGTTTCCTTAACCTGTGAAACATGTACAATGCTATGTTCTTGACCCTTCCTTATGTGGCAGGGGATTCTGTGCTGGTAACAGAGGCAGCAGCACTAGTAGATCAAGGAAGTCTCACGGGAACACATCAAAGGTGCAGTATTAAGAAACATAAACACGTCATAGTATTCACAGAATCCTGGGTTTAACTCCTGGGAAGGAAAAAAAAGTGATACACTAGTAGCAACTGTAGTTTGAAAAGAGTTGGCCAAGATTTTTCAAGTATTTAGAAAACCGAATACCTTATGAATTGCACAAGGCTACGAGCTTAACCTTTAGCAAAGACCTGGTTACCTCAGGAATAGTACTATCTATATCTGTCTAACAGGAACACTCTCTGTGATCAATTACATTTTGCACCTGTTGAGAACAGTACCTAAAAATGACATAATGCATTTATTCACAGTCTCAGTAGGTCGTGTGCATCGGCCCTGAAAGCAGACCTTCAATCCTCAATACTCGCTGGCACTGGTTCAAGGATGCATACTTTGTAACAGCCTCTGTTCAGTATCATTTCCAGTCTCTGCTTTTTCAGGCTTCCAATAAGTGAGAGGAAAATGCCTTCAAATAGAGGAGGTTTGGATCAAAAGGCAGACTCTCTGTGATAATTTTGTTTATGAAATGATGATATAATAAACCAGCTCTATGGAACTGCATCCCCTGCTACAAGCCAGGCCAAGTCTCAGTCTCATTAGATTGATATATATCCAATGGTACGTAAAAATGCACAGCAGTCTGTATAAGGACACTGAATTTGTCCTGTGTATGGAACCCAAGCCCATAACTCAGGAGGCAGGAAATAAAGTTGGAATGGTGGCTTTGTACACAGCTGGCATCTGACCAACTCCACAGCTCTGCAAGCCAATGTTTTCCATTATCACAACATTTCATTCCCAGGACTCAGGTGAGAGGCTGTCGCTGCGAACTTGCATTGCAGGTCCACAGCCAGTCGGCCCCATGATGTTTGGACTAGGGAAGAGGTGTCTGGGTAAGAGTATTCAGTTTATCAGGCTTGAGGCCATGCCAGAACAAGAGAGATAACGAGGCATGGAAACACAGACCTAAATGATACTGTATTTACCCTCTATGAGCTAAGAGTGTACAATCTCAGAAATCCTGGTGAGCTTTGAGACTGGCTTCTCTCCTATCCATTTTAATACCAACTGAGCACCAAAGTATTTATTTGCTATTCTGAACATGAGAAATTTCTTTGAACCCAAAGGCACGCACGTTAGGGCAGAACTCCACACATGACCTTGCCTTAGGAGCAAGGCAGAGGTTTGATAAACCTCACCATAGCGCAAGGAGTGAGGGCAGCGGGCACGAGCATTTCTGGCCATGTGAATGACTTTTCTATACACAGGGGCTAAGCAACTGAGTCAAGAGAAGCTAAAGAGAAGCTAAAGAAGCATCTCAGAGATGCTGAAATACATGGGCTATGCTTTCTATCCAAGGAAAGGAAGAGACCTCCTTATCCCAATCTAAAGCTTTCTTGAAGATCTGAAAACACTTTGCCCAAGGTCTTCCTCTGTCTTTCCACATTAGCTTGCGCTGGTGTCTACCATAATGTATCTACAGTGTGTTATCACTGTTCCTGTGGCTGTCTCTTGCATCACAGTAGTGTCATGGAAGACTACAGTACTGTCACATTTAGCACCTAACAACATACCTGTCACCCCATGGCAGCTCTCAGAATGCTTTTTGGAAAGGCATGATGGCTGGATGGCTTGTTTGATGGAAAAATGTGTGGACAGATGGATGTGTGGGTGGAGACGGGTGGGTGGATGGCTGCATGGAAGGAAGGAAGGAAGGAAGGAAGGAAGGAAGGAAGGAAGGAAGGAAGGAAGGAAGGAAGGTTGATGGAGTGGATGGGTAGGTAAGTGGGTGGGAAGATAGGTGGATGGATAGGTGGACTTGAGTTGGTGGGTAGATGACAGGGGGAGGTGGCAGGGTGGTTGATAGGTGGATGAATGGGTGGGGGAATGGATGGAGGGGCAGGCGACTTTCTGCTGTTGCTGTAGCCTCTACTCCTGGAAGCAGAATTAATAACAGAAATCCTGTTTTCTGAATACTTTACTTTGAACACAAAGGAAGCAGGAATCTATAAATGGGGGTGCTCCTGTGAGAGTCCAGGGCTATCTTGCACATCTAAAGGGGTCTTGATAGTTCAGAGAAGGTTCCAACCCTTGGATGCCAGGAAAAAGGAAACCCACTGAAGTTCAGCAATAGCTTGCTCAGAGCCCTAAACTCACCTTTGATTTTCTCCAAATTCCTGCATGTTTTGTGACTGCAGGGAAGATTTTAGGAGAAGCTGCCCTTAAGACTGTGCTAATTTTTTCTTTCTTTCTTTCTAAGCATACTAGGAAGTGCTGATTTACCCTTGTAGGGACTTGGCAGCACTCCAAGATCACCCACTCCTGTGGATCTACAAAGTGTAGAAGGCAGAACAAGAGTAAGGAGAGGAGAAAAACTTAAGGGGGAGGATGGCAAAGACAACAACAAAAACAATGTCAAATGGGAGGCCTTCCCTCTATCTGACTGGCTAGGAAATCCTTCGAGGTCCTGGTCCACTTTGGAGTGGTTCTGAACTGTATTCACGCTACAGGCAAGGACCTCGGAAGCTGCAGTGCAGCAAATGCAGGGTTTCAGCTCCCTGGGTAATGGATGTGCATGCTAAAATTACCTTGATCTCCATCACGCAGCTGAGAGATGTCAAAAAAGTAAGGCATCAGAAACAAGCCCGCCCCCGGGGCTGAAAAACTTGCCTGTCAATGTAAACAAACCCTCCTTTGCCACAGAGAAAAGGAAATACTTTACCCCTGGAGGTACAGCCATTGGCTGGGTCAATTTCCTTCCCGTCAATTTTAAATGCCCAGCGGCCAGGAACATTGACATTTGTGGTCTCTTGGATATTCACAATCTCAGGGGTTCTTGACCCTGGGAGGCTGAAGAAATTGGTGAGGTTTCCACCATTAAATCCTGCCTGGAGGACAAACAGAAGATAAGACTTTTGAGCACACAGGTCAACCCATTTGTTAGCTGACCCAACCTTCTTATTTCAGAATCTAGCTCATCTGGAATCAAAAGAGTCCCCTTTTGCCAGGTGTGGTGGCACACACTTGTAATTCTACTCCTGGAGAGGCTGAGGCAGGGGGAACGCAAGCTCAAGGCCAGCCTGGGCTGCATATAAGATCCTACCTCAAAAGAAAAACAAAACAAAGCAAAAAAAAAAAAATCAATGAATAAACAAAATCAGAAAAAGAGACACATTTTCCCAGAGTTCAGGGAAAGCACCTGTCTCATTCATCCATGGCTGGGTCAAGACATCAGAGACAGGCAGTCTGGCCTCTTTGTCCCCCTGCAAGTTGAGTCGCACTTCTCTAGTTAAGCTATTGACAGGCTGTGTCCAGGATGCAGCGTGACACAAGCCAGTGCAGTCGCCACAGTCCGGGAGGATGCCTGGGAGAATCACCCACCTGTGCCATCACTCCGCCCAGACCTGTCAGGGGGTCCCCGCCACTCGCCGTCCCAGTGGTCCAGTTGATTTCGTAGTAATTGAAGAGAGTGAATGCGTAGGAGCCGTCAGACACCAGCACAGCCTGGAAGGTGTTCACCTGCACAGTGGACAGGACGGGCTCGTGACTCACACTCCAGGAAGGCTCTGTCCCCAGTGGCAGCCTCCTAACCCTGTGTCCCCTCCACACATCGCCACCCCTCATCCTCCCTCAGACAGCTCAGTGCTACTCTGCAGCCAGGCCTCGTGCTCTGCCTCCTCTCTGAATTCATTCTCGCCTCCAAGGGGAAAAGCAAGACAAGAGGAATTGGGCATCTAAAAGAGAACACTGCCTGAGGTAAACCTGGAGTCTGACTCAGCGCCCCGTTCCATCTCGGGCTTAGACTGAAGATTCAGAGCCTGTGCTGCTACGGCAGCACCTATAGATGGCAGCATGAGAATAAACTATGGGAAACAGTGAAGCCAGGGCAGGGGATGCAACTACCTGTTCCCCAAGCAGGGGTGGGCTGGGTGGGAGGGGAGGAGGAGACCGAGCCAGCGCTAGTCAGTGTGATTCGAAGGGTCCTCTGGACTGTGCTCTCTCCGTTCCTGGAAAACACTGCTAATCTTGACAAGATGCCTCTCCTTTTTGAAATGGAAGTTGGGTAGTGATTTTTAAAAAGCACTTTGTGGGAAGAAATTGCTCCTCTCATAGAGCATTTATGTATTACTTTCCATCTGTAAAATTCTTGGTGTTCGTCTGTAATTCAGACAGCTGATGTTTTTGGCCTGTTTCTATCTTGTCACTAAGAAAACTGAGGACTCAAAGAAATGAGTTGCTGGAAATATCAGTGACCCAGCCACAGAAAATGGGATTTGGACCAGAGATTCAAGTCTCTCTGCCCATGCAATGTCATTATGTGCTGTCTTAACTTCAAACTTTTCAGGACAGACATGTTATATAAATTCAAACAAGCCTTGTAAACAGTTCTCAGAAATAAGCTGCAGCAAACTTCCCTTTGCTCTTTCTCTTTCCTAATCCTCACCCTTGGACACATGTTTTTAGGAAATGCAAATTAAAATAGAACTAAAAGAAGAGGCCACATTAACCTTTCTCTATTCAAACACAGCCTTTTCCCCAGCTGCCTGATACCACCCTAGTTAACATTCTGTCCAATGTAGAGGAAGACCCGAATCCTTATCCTGTGTAATCAAACTGGGGCAGAGGATCTTGAAAGCCCAAAATCTCTGCATTCTAGAAGGTCCTAGGGAGGGGCAAGGTGCAGGTAAAGAAAAGCCCTTTTTGTAAAGGAGAACTTTTTCCTCTAGCTCCATGCCTGCCACAGCAGATTCTGTGAATGATAGAATTGCCTAACTATATGCCTTCATTCTTTGGCTCCATTCAACAAAAGCGGAAAGTGGGACACAAAGGTGAGTGGGGAATCAGTACAAGATTGCTATTATAAGGTTGCTAGTGAGGGCAGGTTCAAGAAATGGGTGCAAAGTCAAGGTTACTTAAGGACTAATGCTAGACCCTCTTTCAGACCAGAATTCTCCTTCAGAAGTGAATTCATTACCCCAAAATAAAGTTGGAAATATCTTTGGTCCAAGCAGCTCTTGAGAACAACCTGTCTGCTTTCCATAAGTCACCCCAACCAGCAGCCACACCACTGATCCCCCATGCTGCCGGTGACACCCCCATGTCTATGCACCCCCCACTAACACCGTTGATAGCTCTCCCACATCCCTATGGATACACATTTCTTCCATATTCATTGTAAGGTTTTTCTGGATCAGTTTTTTTGTAAAGCCTTATTTTTCAGTTCTTAAAAGCGTTTTTGCTTCCAAGGACTTCTTGTGACACCCAGAAGGAGGAGGCTGCTGAGGAAAGAGCTCAGGATTCACTCAGCAGACTCTAGTGTGCACCCTGGCTCTCCCTCTTGAGAGGTTTGAATCCTTCTTCTGTCACTTGTGCAGATTACTTTACCCTGAAAGTGGAGACAGTACGTATTTGTTGGGGAACATTTTTGGGTGGATTAAATGATACCAAAAAATGTAGCCTCTTACAGTGCTGAGCACATAATAAGCCTTTAGTAAATATTGATTTTCCTTCCTTGAAGTAATCAGCTCCTTGCTTTTTTATTGGGCTTCCATGATGCTTTCTTTCTGCCTCTAAAGAATCTCAAGCTCAAAGCGTAGTTGGCCAGATGATTCGCTTTCCTATGGATAAGGGGGAGCTCATTTCAAAGGCAGGGATGAATGGACATTTTTGCAATGCTAGAGAATATCATTTTTTTTCTCCAAGCAGCTCACAGCAATTAGAAGTTTCCTCATTTATCCTCACAGAAAGAGATCTCACCTAGTCCAGAAATTCAACTCCAAAGTACAAACCAGAAAGTATCTAAATTATCTTGCCATTTTTATTGCCAGTGGAAGATTTTTGAAAAAAATGGTGGTCAGCATTTGATGGGCATGTCTTCTCTCCCCCCCCCCACTGACACTAAAATTTATTGATTGCTGGCATCCTGCATTCAAACTCTGTAAGATATGAGGCTTAAAGGACATAAAACATCACCTGAAGAGTCGTTAGTGATCCATAACATGACAGAGGGAAATGTATGCTGCTTTCGAGGTTATTTCTAACCAATGCATCCACTGCTTCAACTTGTGTCTTTCTGTTCTGCAGTACCTCTTAACGATAAAGTGCTTCAAGATACTCCGGACTGAAAGCACTAAAACACAGTGTGCTCATTGCATTGTAGGTATGAATTGCAAGACCAGCATTTTTTCACCTCTCTCTGATTCTTTCCGTTCCACTCCTAAACAACTGACTCATTGCCAAGGATTTGGGGAAACAGATGGAATTAGAAATAATCCTAAGAAAGTGGAGGGCAGATTTCTGAGTGTCTTTGCTTACTGGGGAATTACGCATTTGAAGATGCGTGCGTCTGCTACTTCCAGAATCTCCACTGTCACAGTCACCCAGACAAGCTGTAGGCTTCTGTGAAAACTGCACGCTGTCCCTTTATGCAGAAAGTTGATTATCTTTACGATAATGCCAGTGATAATCTTTCTTATTTGACTTTTATTTGACTGCTCATTTGGGATTTCTGAGCAGATGTTGAAATTTTATTCATGAAACGCTTTAACTGCCCACTCTAATTAACATCAAATATGAATAATTTCAGTCTTGGTCACAACAGAGAAAATTCATAGCATAATAAAATAAGCCAGGTCATTGGTGCCCAAATCCAACATCCTACTTTTCCTTTTCTACCAGATTTTAGGGAGGGGATAAAAAGGAAATTATTGGTGGAGAGAATCATTTGTGCCTCTGGCAAGAGAAAAAGACCTGTGAGCCCTTCCCTGGATCCCTAAATCACCTGCTGTGGAAAGGGTTCTGCGCTTGAAACCTCTCTTGTAAGACAGGAATGCTACCTACTGCGGGAACATCGGCGAGGAATTCTTTTGAGACATTTGTAACGGACTGTGATGGAGTGACACCATCTGAAATATTACAGCTGACTGGGCTGGTTTGCTTTGATATTTCCCTCTGTTTCCCTGGAATGAGGGTGGCAAGACCCATTAGTTTAACTCAAGCAAACTGACAGTCCTCAGCTCTGCCAATTAGATTCCTTCACGGTAGTGAAGATGGACAAGCATTAGAGGTGAGGGTATGAAGGTGAAAGTGGAAAATATGAATTATTACAGGTGTGGTGCTGCTGCCTCCATAAAACGTGACTTCCTCCCATGTCACAATGAAAACCCAAGTGGCAGAGAAGGTTGCCATGTCTTTGAAGTACTTCCTGATGTCCTTGGTGGCTCGTTTCAAGATGGCAGGATCCATGGTCTCTCTGTAATAGATCTCGCCTCGAATCCCATTGTGCACATCTGCCCAAAAGGGAGCGATGAAGGCCCTTCCGTCGGTCAGGGGAAAGGACTCGGGGGTGAACTGGCTCACTAGCACATTGAAGGAAACAACACCGTTGTTATTGACCTAAAAAATAAGAGAGGTTTGCACAGTGCGTCTGAAACCAGGACAATGTCAGAGTCTTAAACCAAGACAGACATTTGCCTAGCTATATGAATGAAAATAAATTTTAAACTGCTGAATTAGAACCCCTAAATACCAGCTCCCATTGTTCAAATGAGGAGGTTCATTTACTTTTAGACACACTCATTGGTTTTCTTTCACTTTCAATTTGTTGTCTGCTTTGTTTCTTATTATTAAATCAGTCTCATTTTCAAGTTTCCTCTCCTATCTCTATTTGCTTTTGCCAAATGTTACTGGACTCTGTGTGTGTGTATCTGTCTGTATGTCTGTCTGTCTGTGTGTCTGTGTATATTGTATGCATGTACACTAGGCCAGCCTGAGGGCAGTGTGGGCAGTAAAGTACGTTCAGAGTCACAGATGTGAAATAAACAAGAAAACAAACATAGAGGCAAAGTTAAACTTGAGAATTGAGGAGCTTGATATTAGAGCTTGATTCCTACTTTGCAAGAAAGGAGAAGTGTCAGAGAAACATGAAATGGTCCTTTACTGAACTCAGATCTCAGGATGAGCCATATCCTTCCCTGGATGAGACTTCTACTGATGTCACAAACACTTCTGTACTCAGAACAAGGACAAGATCTACAGATGCCTGGTTCCACTCTGGCTCTTATAGTTTGACAGCTTTTTTGTATAATCACTGCACAAAAGTGGGCCATGAGTTCCTTTCTATTGTACTGTACATGTAAATAATTAGATTGTGGTGGGGTTTTTTGTGTGTGTGATTTAGAAATGGATTCGTAAACTTAGGATACATTTCTGCATATCACAAGCTAGTATGTCACCTCAGTTCCAATAAGACCTACAAACCATCCAGCCTGTCCCTGAGTCTGAGATGAACTGATGGAATCTGGTGGCTTGTATGGACATGGCTTCAGCAGCAGCAGAAATGCTTGCAATGGCAATCTTCACCATTCTGAGAGAGAAAACCTGGGGATCATTTCCTTCTACATTCCAGTTGTTTGTTATGTTTCTATGAATAAATTATATCACAGGTATTAACAAGGACCCAAGTCCCATAGGTTGATGGATTAAGGGTATATCAGCAGGCCTGAGAAGCAAGGGTGTGGAGTTAGGGGAGGAAGATGGAGGCCAGGCCAGAGATATTAAGAGCTGTTGTCTTCATGTAACAAAGAATAACCCCAGAGGCTTGCAAAAGATTGTACTACTCAAGTGGTAGAAACCTAAGGAACAATTTATACTCAAATAAGTCTGCCCAAACTATAATCCATCCTTCTGCAAGGGCAAGAATTCTTCAGACTCATGTCACATTGTACAGTGGAGGAGAAAGAGGCACTTAACTAAATACATTTGTTCTAGAGGCCCAGGAGGCTAAGCCTTCTAGAATGAAAGCCTTGCACTCCACTCTTATCTCCAAAATCAGGTCAACACACTCTAAAAGTTACAGTCAGCAATGACAGACGTAGACTGGAGCCCCTGCTGTGAGAACAGCATAAGAGCCATTTCAGGATTCCTGAGCGATGGCTTTGCTAGGGAGTATTAGGTATAATTAAAACACACAGACCCACCAAGAAAGCTCATGACGACTCACATGTGTTTTGATTATGTTCTGTATTTAATATCAGAGCGTCTCAAAATTTTGTGGGCATCATAATCACCTGAAGGTGCTCATTGGCCTGGATTACCAGGCTCCTCTCCCAGAGTTTCTCATTCAGAACAATAGATGTGGGGCCCAAGAACCAGCATTGGGAAAGGGTGTCCACGTAGTGCTGACGCTGCCAGTGCAGGGACCACTAATCAGGTGATAACCACGAGTTAGGTAACGCAAGAGGAACTATTTTCTAGTGGGAATCAGCCCTGAATCACTCACTGGAAGCTAGGGAAGCAGAGGTCTCAGATGTGGAGATGCCAGAGGTGGAGATGCTGAGCGTTTCATGTATTCCCCCCAGGACACAGAGAAGAATAGGATGTAGTGTGACCTACATATGTCTCCCTCAGCCCTTAAGCCCAAAGATAAAGAGAAACTCAGCTACTCTGAACCTTTCTCTTGATGTGGAAGGCTCATTGGTAGCAAACCCGATGATCCAAAAAATAAAAATAAAATAATAAAATAAAACTAACCTAGGAATGAAGTGCCGAGGAGAGCCCTGACAACCAAAGGAATAATTTTGTAGTGCATGTTTGACAATGCAACTTCTGGCATAGCTACAGACCTAAGGAAGGTGGCTGATTCTGCAGACAACTTTTATACAACAGTCAATTACCCATCAGCTCCGCTCCAACCCTGCCTCAAATTGGTAGGAAGCCTAAGAACAGCAGACGCCTAAACTTTTCATACCCCAGAAGGGAAAGGAAAATGCCATTGCTCCTATTGTGGTGCATTGTATCTTTTTATCTTGTTGAGTAGCAACAAGAACGCTCATGGCGCTGGCGCCTCTGCTTCACTTCTATGTTTAATCACTCACAAAAGCAATTTACTGCCCTGTATACTCCTCTCCTATGAACATTAGCCATTAAACATACCTTTGACTTTCTTAATCATAAAACCTGTCAGCTCATGAAATCTCAAAACTTGTCATTTTGGCTGCCAATAAATCTATTCCCGAAGCCCTGGAAGAGCGTATTAAAATGCTTTCCTGAATGACAAACAAGAGGGAGAGTCACAGAGCAACAGCTGAGCTAGTTTTCCACTTACGTAGACAGTGCGGTAAGGAACACCAAAGAAGAACACGGGAATGGCCAACTTAATCTCAGACGAGCTTCCATCGTCTACTTTGGGGGTTTTGGTGTCATTCTGCCAAAATGGGTACATGAGCTCCCTGGGCTGAGCTGTCAAGAGAGACGGTGGTTAGATAGACAGCAGCTCCCTCCTCTTTGGGCAAGCTGCTTCCCTCCCGGCCAGTATAACCAGATTCCCTGCGGGTGGCTGACAAGCTAAGCACAAGGCAGATGCCTTTGCCACTAATCCTACACCCAAGCCATGCACTGGGCACCATCTTCCCCCTCCAGAAGAGGGGGAAGGAGAGTGGTACCATTTCTCTTTGGAAGAAAGCTCTTCTGGCTTCCTTCCTATGCCCTCTTGCATTTTGGAGACATTAATGGTGACGAATGACTGGAAGGCTGTGGAATCACTGCTGCCTCAGTTCTCGAGTACTGGGAGGCAGCTTCCAGGTCTGGCAAGCAGGGGAGGGCTTGCCTCCTAATACAACAGCAGGGTGGAAGGAAGGTGGCTGTGGGGCTCCCTTCTAGCCCAAGAACTCTGGTATCACGTCTTTTTCTGAAAGGAGTCTCCTCACTCCTACTTCACAATAGGAAAAGATACCAAAGCCCAGAAGGAAATAAACAGCTGGAACCAGAACAAAAGTGGGAGGAGAGGGTTTGTAGTAACTGGCCTGAGAATGACCTTGATTGAGGGCCAGCCCTGAGAGGCTCTCTGCCCAGCTCCTGTTCACAAAAGGCAGAAATGGGATCCTCGGGGCCCAGGGATGATGGGCCCTTGAGAAGATCTCTCTGGAGAGAAGGTACAGGGTTCTCCCTTGTCCTTCCGGTCAAAGGTGAGAGTCATCACACGAGCACTCACAGACCCCTCCTGTTAGAGTGTCGCCACCTCCCTACACTCCTGTCTGACTCCTCGAAAGTTTCCCACCCAAACTCCTGTGACGTGTGGTTTGGTTTAGCAGAAGAAATGCGACAACTTTACTGAGAACCAGGTCCAGTCACATCAATAAAATAATCTACATTTCAAGCACTTTGCCTTTGTCTGCATCAGTTCTTTCTTTTCTTGAATGAAAACAGATCATCTTTTAATCTCTTTAAAAAATTACAGTTTTCAGGGCAGTGGCAGATCCATTCTGGGCTTCTAGCCACAGCTTCTGAGGCACCTGCTCCCAGGCACCCAGAGGCAGACACCTGTTCTCCTCTTGGCCCTCTCCATGAGAAAGTCCTAGTTCTCTGCTGATGGAGCCAATGGGACAACAGGAAGTGAGCAACAAGCCAAAGGCTGCCTTGCCTTCTGGGTGTCCTTTGGTGAGCAGAGGACAGCTATTGTACAGGGGCATGCAAAGTGGCCAGATAGGGGCCCAGTAGCACAAGGCAAATTACCAGCCCTCTAGTTCTGGATTGGAGAGCAGGAAGAGATCCACCTGCACAAAAAACTGATCCTTTGTGATGGTTAACATCAGAGGAGAGCAGGAAAAACCACCACAGTTGTTAGTGTACAGTATATGCATTGTTTCCTAGGCCCTAGAAGTTTTTAGGAAGCTGACCAAATCTTCACCTGTAGAAGGCACTAGCACTGATTTCACAGCCATGTGCCGTATTTTATGCTACAATCAGTATTTTAAAAAGGTCTTCTAACATTACTGTGCTTGAAATAGTAACAAAATCCAAATTCCTAGAAGATAGGAACTTTATCTTTCTTTTCATTACAATCCCTACTACACCTTTGAACACAGGCACTTATTAAATTTGAAGGGTGATAGATTTTCTTGAGTTAATAGTAGCAAACAGTCATGTTATGAGCTTGTCCTTCACGGAGAACATTTTAGGAGCTCCACTTTATAATTAATCTTAATCATTTTCAGGGAAAAGTTCATTGGGGTTTGGGGCAGCTTTGGTCAGTCTGCCTAAGGAATGAAAAACCTGTAGCCTCTCATGGAGGAGACAGAAAATAACGGCCACGGAGACTACGTCCAATTTCTCTGTCTCTCCCAGACATGAGGGAAGTTCTCCAATTTTCCTCTGACTCTTCCTGACAAGTTCGTTATTTTGTGCAGGAAAATATAGACTGTTAAAATTTCTCAACCTTAGCAATGCAAGTAATAAAGATATCTAATATTGTAAATACTGAGTACTTACTGAATGAAAAGTACTGCTTAACAAAAGAGAGTACACTTAAACTGCAGTAATGTCCATCTGAGAAGTCAGAGTGTGTGCGTGCATGTGCGTGTGTGTGTGTGTGTGTGTGTGCATGGGTGCGTGTGTGTGTGTGTGTGTGTGTGTCTAACCACTGGCAGCACAGCCTATCAATATTATCAGAATTAGTACAAGGAAGACAAGCCCTACCTATGCTTGCTCTGTGATAGAAATTTCAAATAAATATGTTTCTAGGATTTCTACTTTCACCAAGAAAACGTATTCTTTTTTTTTTTTTCTGGAGTGAGAGAGGGAGGTTGGAACCAGTGGGGTTACTGTGGGGTTTACATGGTGTATATGCTATAACTGTTTAAATTCACCCAACCTTAGAAAACTGTTAGGATTGCCCGTGGTCTTACAAAGCTGTTCATCTTAGACTTGTAACCATGCACCAACTGAACTTGACAAACAAATCAGCAAAATAAAGGTGCTGTCGTATTTTAGCCATAAAAGTTTAAGATCTGGGGGAACAGCCCCATTTTCCTGGTCTAAAATCCAAAAGTGGCAGTAAAAAGAAACACACGTGGCCTTTCATTTGCCTGGGAAAATGCTACAAAAGAGAAAAATAAAGGAATTGCTGAGAGGGATCATTGTCTTATTTCACTTACAGTTTTAGATTTTTGGACTTGTCATTGATCGGTGATACACAAGTGAGCAACATCTGCGTTGTTATAACTTTCTAATTTTGAGATAAAATAAATACATTCTTTTAAGTGTCCAAAGCAAGTTTAAAGCCTTAATGGAAACCAGTGATAAGCCACAGGATGTACACACAGCTACTCTCTATATTTTAATGGAAATAGTTTGCATTACCTTGAAGAACTTTGGAATATACAAATTGTGTTCCAACTTAAATAAGAAAAAGTGAGACAGTAAGTGAACATCATTCAAAGTTAGTGTCTTTTCCCCTTGATAACAGAATTTAATTTACGTTTGTTCTTGTTATATCTGTAGACACATGTACACCTGCCCTTACAATAATGGTTCCAACAAAAGTGTCTCTTTATAAATTCAAGAGCATGCTAATCGAGAGCTTTATGGAATTCTGTAGTACTCACCCTGGTGCCGTACAAGTGCGAAGATGAAAGAGACCCAAATTCTAAGTAATGATGAATAATTCATCCTGGAATTTTAAAAAGAAAAAGAAAAAAATCCCCAGCTTGCCAGAGTAAACAGAATACCAGGTGTGTTTGGTGGCAAATCCCAAGACACATCACAACCACCACAGAACAAATTCACATCACAACATCAATAGTTCTGAGTCATGCTGGAATTCCTTGAAGGCGAGCAGATCCTCCTAAGTTCAAGACTTCATGAACAAATTAGACCCAGAAGAAGCCAGTCTGAAAATGCAATGAGATTATGCAAATTGCCGAGTATTTTATAAGATCAGTGTGAGCAGCAAAAAGGAAATAAAAAGTATCTACTGTGCATCTGACAAAGCACTGAAACATAGGACCCAACTCCAAAGGTTTGGGTTCCGGTTGTTTCTAGAACAGAAACTCAGTCCTCTGTGAGACCTGACTCTCCAAAACTCCACAATGGCTTTCCTTCACAGTCAGAGCAATGCTGGTTGAAACCCCACGTCCTTTCTACAGGTAGGGGGATTTGGAGCTTGCTATCACCCGCTGGATGACATGGAGTTTATCACTTTCCTGACCAGAGTCACAAGTGGTCTAAGACTCTCTACTGCTTTTTCATAGTGAGATGAATGATAGCTACATTGGTAATAAAGAATCACCCCAGGGTTGATCCTTGGAATTATATTAAGACTAGAACTCAATGCACGAGTAAGTAATTAGTTCCAGCAAGTTAATTAAAGAAGGAACATCACAATGAACTTGTTTGCATGTTGGTTTACAATCAATTCAACTGGTGGCTTTACTCTCCATTAGAATCGAGCAAGGTGTGTGACACTCAGTAAGGCTGAGATGCAAACACACAGATTCCAAGCTCAACATACCCCCATATAAGAGCCAAAGCGAGTGGCTGCACCATGAAGTTTGTTCCCGACAATCTTCTTAAAGATAGAAACTCTCCTCTTATTATCTGAGGTCCTCATCATTCTTCAGCCAAACTTCATGAAAAAGCAATGAATTTATCTTGTGAGAGTTTTATTGTAAGTAAATCTTCAGTTGTCAAGTACGCACATTGAAATTTCAAGCATATATTAAATATTAGCCAGTTCTGCTGGGAACAGTGCAAGGATTTCAGCAGAAATCACACGCAGCTTTAGCCAGAAGTAGGTACCTTGCAAGTTGAAGACATAAAAGCCTTAGGGAAACAATACAGAGAGCAGGAAGGAGGATTCATTTAGATATTTGTATTTATGAAAAATGTCACTAACCTGTTCTGTAGAAACTGGTAGAATTGAGTCAGAAATGTTAACCCAAATCTTGGTAAACCGGGAAAAAATTAAGTAAAACAAAACTTCATGTCAGTCCTCCTCAACTTGCTGCCAATTATTTGTGATCCTTGAAATGATGTCTGAATCCTGTACTCTTAAAACCAAAAATTCAGTAAGTTCTACGCTAGAGTCAGGTTCGTGTTGAGTTGCAATCAGGTTTTTTTCTATTGATTAAGGAAAAGTAAATCTAAAGATCAGTTTCAGGATTGCGTAGAGAGGTTCTTTTCCTGAAAACCTAGACCTTCTCCCCCCCCCATAAAAAAAAAGTAGATTCAGATGGAAATGTCAGGGAGTTGGAGCTGAAACCTCGGTTCTTTCTGATCAGAATCACTTTGCACTGAAAAACACAAAAGAAACCCCCCTTCTCCTTTTGTACCCAAAAGAAGGCAACTGTATAATGTTACAGAATTAGCATCGACCGGCATGGGATTAAAACTCCAACAAAGACTCCTGCCTCCAACATTTAAATGAAGTTGGTTTTCTACTAAAGTCTTTTTTTGGAGGGGAGGTGTATCTGCTCTCGGGCCTTCCTCTGTTTTTCACAGTTATGCATGAAGTATTTTTTAAAACTCTCCCAAACTTTTCTAGTTTTTTTTTTTCTCCTTTTTCTGTCCATTACACTGCAGTGCAGCAGGACAGAACAGGGCACTTTTTAGGCTAAACCAGAGGAAGTACCCAGTGGGAGACAATCTTTCATGAGGGAAACCCACACAGGTCCTGGACATCTCCACAGTGCCCACGTATGATGCTGGTAGAGGGCAGGGAGAGAATAGACCACCTTCTTATGGAACAGGCAATACGTGAAGAATTTAATGCCTCTGGGAACAAAGGGGAAACTTGTTAGATTTGATGCTTCCAGGTTCCTGTGAACATGGAGTGAGAAAAATTGGCCACAGGGTAAACTGCCATTCCACGTTTAAAAGGAAATTGATTTAGAAGAAACAATTTGAACACAGAAAAATAAAATCTTGTAAACAATGTGAATTTAAAAATCACTCCAAGAAAGAAAAAAAAAATGACTCCAATTTTTTCTTCAACCAGACTTTTAAATTCTGACTGTAGAAAAAATAATCTAACTCAGTTAAGTAAGTCTAAGTTTGAGGAAGCTGTCCTACAATGGACAAGAGTATTTGGGGAACTAATTTTTTTTAGCCTAAATTATTCAATGTTTCTTCAAAACTCTGTGGTAATTCAATAGATATTGCACAATATACTTATTCTCTCACCAGTAACATGAATCCTATTACATGTGTTTATAAATGTCAAATGGATATTTTCCTCTAAAATTTAGAATATTAGAAGATCTAGACTTGAGAGTGCTTAGACAAAGTTAAATCAAACCCAAGGCTCACCTAGAGAAGCATTTTCCTTGCCCAGACTATATATTAATGTTTTAACCCTATAGACCACCTCAATCTCTTGAAGCAAAATAATTTCTCTACTTAGAAAACTGCTAGGGGTGTGCTAATTGTTTTGGTCTTCTTTTTTCACTCAAAGATCTCTGTATCACAACCTTTTTGATCCATAGTAAATGCTGCAGTCTTCTTGAGGCAGGACCACTGCTGGGATAAACACCATGTGGGCACCACCAGATATGAAAAGTGATAGCATAGATGACTGGGATTCTGGCTGAAAGTGAGACCCCGGTCCTGGAAGACAAGCTGGTCTGACTTCTGAGCACTGGGCTGGAAGGCTGGCTGGTGAATACGTCCTGGTTGTACACCCAGAGGTCAGAAACAGACAAACGACAGAAACTCTTTTTATGGCATGTCAGCAGAAGGAGGTATGTTTGAAAGTGTGAAGTGAGCAAAGATTTCTGCCAAGATTCAAACCAGAGATAGGTGGAGTGGGTGTGGCTTGGAGCTACTCACCCAAGATATCTGAGCCTTATAAAGATGGCATAGGTTAATGCTGCTTTTTTATGCAAGAGAAAAGACATTGCAAATAAAGCAAATTCCTAAGAAACAAGTACAATGGGTAAAATACCTTCATTTTGCTTTGTTCTCTTAGGTTTCCTACACATTTTCTGGGAAGGAGATAGTCAGATTCCAGCTAGTTTGAAATGCAGTAGTCATGGGTCAGAGTGAACACAGAGACATGTCACTTAAATTCTCTTCAAAAGAGGTGTGGTGAGACATGTGGTTAGGCAATGTTCTCAGGCTCTAACTCATCGGGCTCAGTCTTGGCACTAGAGCCAGTAGCACACTCACTCTTTGACCAAAATCTGGGCAAGGTGGCGGTACAGTGGCTTAGCACATTCTATTCTAAGCAGGACTCCCCCATGGAGCAGTTTTTGCTCCATAGATCTCTGTTGAGTAGCAGTCTCTGCCAGGCGCTCAAATGAGGCAACTCTATTATGCGACAACAGGGCCTGCTTGGCTGGGAATTCATATACATATATGCATGCACGTGTATAATGTATTATATATCTGTGTCCATATGTACATATTTATGTATACTGCATATGTGTATATGGCATTACATATACTTATATATGCATGTGGCATATGATCAGTCAGTGAGAGATCACATACACAAGTATGGTCACGTAAGGTGATGTGAGCTAGTGGTGTTGTAGCTGTTTTAATTTACATTAGGTGAACTTTGCTGTTCTAGAGCTTGTACAACAGTGAAATTGTCTAACAATGCATTTTTCAGAAGGTATTTCCATTGCCAAGCAGGGGGATACACATGCATACGTACAAATACACTCCAAAAAAAATGGAGCTATCTAGTAGATCCCCTCAAATGTTTTTGATTCCTCAGGTTTCTCAAAACTTCAGGCCCTTCAGATATGTCTGACTTTAGACTTTACCCCATTAAGAGCTAAAATTTCTCCCAACACAGGAAAACAATAGAGAGGAATTTTGCCCATAAGGCAACAGTTCCCTTCTCAAAAGCCTCTCCCATCTCCCTCCTGACTGCCGGGCCCATAATCAGTGTCAGGTTGCAGCATAACCCTGCTAGATTCGAAAGGTAAGAGCTTAAACCCTTCCTGCAAGACATAGCCCGTACATAGTGGCATGTGATGGGGAGCAACACAAGTACCTAGGAGCTGGATTCTGAGAGTACTTGGTCCAGTTAGCAAGGTGATGACACAGAATAGCATAGAGCTCACTGACTCGGGAACACTGTACAGGCTTTAGCATCATGGTGAGGACCCCAGGGGCAGGTACAAACTCATTGCTGGGGAAGCTCCCAGAAACCTAGGAAAGTGATGGTTCACACTATTGTGAGGCTGAATTCTGGGAGCAGATAGCAGAAGGAGGATCTGAAGACTCAGGAAAGAGAGCATGCTGGAACAGATACACTACATGAGTCTGCATTTTGACCATCTGACAGTCACATTCCATGGAGGACCCAGAGCACAGCCATGCCATCCACACAGGCCAACGGGAAGATGCTGGTGCAGGACTCACATCATTAGCAAGTGCAGCAACTTCAGTGGTGACTCCCTTCTGCAAGCTGGGGCGGAAGTCAGATGGTGACCACAGAGCATGGCTTTCTGATGGCAATGGAGACAATGGGTCCCTCAAGCAACAGAGGCCAAGTGACAGCCTCCTACTGCCTGGAGGTTGTCATGATTTTCATAACGATCTAGAAGATCAGAGTGGCAGCCATAAAGATCTCTGGAGATGGTTCAAGTCAACATGGGCATTGCTTACTGCACATAATTTAAAAAGAGGAAGAATGGCTGAGCAGAGGCTAAGAACTTCTGTCCCATTAAAAAGTAATGATCGCTTTTCAGTTTCTGGATTGGAGCCAGTTTTCAAATCTAGACTCTGTAGACGAAATGGCAAATGGTCCCCAAAGAGAAGGATCCTGCAATCACATGGCAAGTGTGTTCTTTAATGTGTCTCTCAGGCATCCTCAAAAACACCTGTTGCCATTTAGTCAAGAGTCTGTAGTCTGAGTACAAAGGAATGGCTGGATATTTTCAGGACTATTCAACAAGGGGATTTGGGTTAACACTCATATTCAAAGATCCTGTTTGAATAGGAATATAGAATCCAGGCAGTTAAAGGAGTCCTGGCAAGCTGCATCATATGATGGGCCCTCAGGGATGCAGACCACCAGATGTGATTTTTTTCTAGTACCAGTACATAAATAAGATTGATGTATTTGCCAATTTGGGTCCTTGGCCTGTGGTATAGAGCTATCATAGAAAGGAAGGCAAGGCAGGTAATACTACAAGGTACTACATCCTGGGTTGGGGGTTGGACTGATGAAGACTAGTGTTAGTCTTAAAGAGTAGGTGGCCAATGATATGATATCACTATCACACTGGTCAGAACGGATGCTGGAGGTTTGCTTGTGAGGTACTACAAGCTCAGACCATAACAGCACCAATTGCAGCTGTTGTGCTAATATAGACTCTTTCTCTAGTGCAAATTAACTTGGCTTCAGGTAAATGATGTGTAGTCATTCATTTGACAAATACATTTCCTGCCTTTCTGAATCAGAAGCAAAAATCTAATATAGCTCATACCATATGATACAGACATTAACACACATCTGTGGATTTGTCCTGGGGTTATAAGGACAAATCTCCCACTGCTATGGTTTGAATATGATTTATCCCCGCCAAACCATATTGAGGCTGAGCTCTCAGTATGGGTGCTGGGAGGCTGGGTCAACTGGGAGTTGTTAGGGTGATGGGAGTAGAGTCCTTGCGAATGTATCAGTGCTCTCTGTGGGAGTGCATTCTCATTCTCACAGTCAGAGAAAAGTTTAGTCATCACAGGAGCAGACCATTGCTCAGTATTTGACCTATTTGCCCCCTCCTCTCTTTCATACTTGCTTCCTTGCCCTTCTTCATGGAGCAGCATGGGACCTCTACCAAAACTTGAGAATTTGCTGGCACCATGATCTTGGGTTTCCAGAACTGTGAGCCAAAATAGCCCTCTCTTATTTACAAATTATTCAACCCTAAATATTCTGTTATAGCAACACAAAAAAACCCACCAAGATACTCAGCTTATTTCATAGTACAGTGCAGAGACCTGGGCCATCCAAATCCACAGAACATCACCTTGATTCATGACATTAATAACATCAATTGTCTGGCCATGATAAAGA
Source organism: Dolichotis patagonum (assembly GCA_004027295.1). Classification (NCBI taxonomy): domain Eukaryota; kingdom Metazoa; phylum Chordata; class Mammalia; order Rodentia; family Caviidae; genus Dolichotis; species Dolichotis patagonum. The sequence continues at coordinate 202,427 of PVJX010000184.1, read as the reverse complement.
TATGGCTAGCAAGATGCATGCCTTAGTAAGACACATAGGGTTCAGAAGGTGGGAAATAAATCTTACAAAGCTTCTGGCACAATCATTTGAAAATTTTCATAGCAAGGTTGTTGGTTTTGAAAGACAATAAACATATTCCCAATGTGTGGAGCTTAGGGTGATATGTCTTGATGTGTTCTTTGGGTTGAAGAAGAAATATCCTGAGGTGAGAGTAGGTACAAACTAGAAGGTGGTGGTGATTCATGTAGCCAGCTAAACAAAGGCTTGGAAAGACAAAGATGGGAAATCCAGTAACAAAGAGGCCCAGAATGGAGACATGAGGAGGGACAGATGGGAACAGATACAACGTGTGAAGATCTTTGTATCATATGTTAACATCCACCAGCAAGCATCCATTATAGAAGAGAGGTATGTCTTAGTTACTTTTTACTCATCACTGAGACAAAATACCTGATGCCCAAAGTTGGGAAAGGCAAGGTTTATTTTTTACAGTTTTTGGAGGTTTCAGTCCATACTCAGTTGGCTCCAAGGCAGGGTGGCATGGCGGGGCCGCAGTTCATGGTGGCTGCAAACAGCAAGTGGAAACCGGCAAGAGAGAGAGAGACACACCTTCTTCCTGCCATTACATCACATCCTGGCTCCACCCCCTAGGAGGGTGTAGCACTGACAGAATCAATCCAAGCGCTAGACAAAGAACCCGTCACAAATGTATAATGCAAATACATGAGGTCTGGGGGCCACCGACATAAACCATGACAAGGTACTAGACGACCAAGTGGAGAAAATAGCTCAGCCAGTTGATGTGAAGCAGCCTTGTCAGTGTTGGTACAGTGGACATGTATAAAGTGGCCATGTCACTCTAGTGACTCAGACCAAACCCAAATCTTCAGTATGTCACTGCTCCGTGGTGAAATCAGCCGGCCAACTGATGACAAAATGTCATACAGACTCTTTTCTTCCTAAGGATAATGATCATAATATGCCTTTCTTGCCCAAAGGTCTCAGCCAGTTCCACTAAAGAGAGACAGGTAGGATGCCTGATATATTCTAATCAGCAAATTCTTTAACACAGGCCCAGTCTCACATTGCTTTTCCTGTAAAATGGATTTCCTAGTCATGCTACTTCACATGGAATTCTATGCCAGGAGAGCACTGAAAAAAATGGCTTAGGAAGCTGGTAAAGGGCTTGATAATATCTATGAAGGCACAAGGTGCTATTCTCCAGGACACCGTACACAACGAGTACACTGACTTTTGTGGAGTGCAGAGTCCTGGATTGCAAGACTACATGGATCCAGGAACCAAATCATGGATGCAGGAGCGGCCCCACCTGCCATTACTTTTGATAATTGCTAGGGGATGCTGTGGTCTGAGTATGCCCTAAAGGTCCCCAAGGGGGTGATGTTGGGAGGCAGTGTACTTCGCAGGGTGGAGGCCAACAGGACTTTCAATCGCTAGGAGTAAGAGGTTATTTCTCATGGGATCCCTTTGGTAGTTCTTGTGAGAGTTGTTGTAAAAGACTAAGTCTGTCTCTACCCATCCTGTTTCTTTCCAGTCCTAAGATGTGACCACTTGTTCCTACATTTGCTCCTACTGTGATGTGCTTCACAATTGCCCTCATTAGAGGCCAAACCAGCAGGGCTGCCCAAACTTGAACTTTGAGCTTCCAAAGCAGTGAGCTAGATTAATCTTTTCTTCAAAAATAGCTCACACCAGGTATTTCACTATAGTAATGAAAGCTAATACAGGGAACTTTATACTTCCCAAACCTTCATTGTTGTGTCTGTGGACTTTGAATTCCTGAATTCTTCTGAGGGCACACTTTCAGCAGGAGGCATAGCAATGCTGCCTGGGCACTTTGTGTTCCTTGTGTCCAAAGACTAGCAAGAAAGGACGAGAACCACCAACCTGTGAGGACATCCATCATACACCAAGTTTAAGGGATAATGCGTGGCATTCAGGTGGCCAGTTTTGCTCATCCTTCCTCATAGTCCCCTGCCCAGTCATGACTGTGCACTCTTCACCTGAACAGCATATGGTGACCAAGGTGGCCAGGATCTCAGAAACTCAGGTTTGAATGAGATCACTAGCTTTCTCTGGAGAGACAGAGGATGGGTAGGGACAGGCTAACATTCCTAAAATGGGATGCTCGTGCACTATGTCGACATTTCATTCTTGAAATGAGATTTTTTTAATCATGTGATATTTCTACAGTTTTTCACATTTATTAGCATCATGGAAATAATCTTAACTGTATGCTGCAAACATCAAGAGTTTAAATTGTAGAACAAATGCTTTTAAAATCCATCTTTTAAAAGGATATTATCTGCCTGCAAGTTTCTTTCTGTGCTGGTTTTATTCATTCTAGTCTGGGTTTAATATAATAAATATGAAAAATACAGTGTTGGCTGTTTGTAAACCATATTGTGCCATGTATTAATGTTTATTAATCAGCAGTATTTTCTAGATCTAAGGGATCTGTAACAGATGTTCATCTCTGAAGAATTTGAAAATAGTTTCAAAAACAACTGTGGTATCTCTAGCCAAGGAGTTTATAACATCTAGTTCCAAGTAGAATGCCATAACTAAATCTCAAAATTGGCCTTATTCTATTACCACTGTTAGCTTATTAGGAATCAAGCTGAAAAATGGTAGGAAGTGGACACACTGTATTTGTTATGTTTGCTACCCTCCAACGAGCACCATGGCGGTTCCCCTACAAGAGATTTCACTGGTAGGCAAGAGCCTGTTTTGATGAAAGCTTAATGCAGAGAATATGCACAGGATTTCAGGGTAACTAATCCATCACCTTTCAGGGGCACTCAGCTGAAGTAAGTGTTCACACATTGTTAAGGATAAATAGTACATATACCTTCTGCTGCAGAGATGAAATCTCACCTAACAATGATTAAAAATTACAGGTTGTAGAGGAAAGATGACTCCTAAGATAAATGTGTAGCTTACCAAATTTATCATGTGTTGAGGACCAGGACCTAGGTTTGCAAGGCCTCACTGGGAAGACAGCTATTTGGAATCATATAAGCTGAAGATCAGAGGTGTCTTTCATTTTGCAGGGATGTGAAAAATAATAAAACCAGGAAAAATGTTCATTTTACATAACCCCATTGGAGAACAATTTGGCAATATTTACCGAAATTACAAACACCTTGAGCTTTTGATCCAGCAATCTCACTTCTGGAAATGTATTCTACAGATATATTTCCAAGATATAAAAGAACATATGCTGTTTACTGCAGCAAATTGAAAACAGTAAAAAACAGGAAGAGATTAAGAAAGAGAAAAATTCAAATGTCAGTGAATATGTTACTGATTAAATGACTTATAGTACATCTACTATAAAAATATGCATATGTCATATTTAAGAATAAGGTGGTTCCCTATGTATGGTTAAAGAGAGATCTCCAAAATATACAGTAAGTGAAACAAACTATAGTGCATCATAGTGTATAATAGGCTAACTTTGTTGTAAGAGGAACAATCAAAAATACATTTGCTATTATTTGTGTAAATTTTGGGAGGGCATATAATAAATTAAGATCAAGTAGAAGCATTAGAATGAAATTATTCAATGGATACTTTAAGTGTGTAGTTTGACTTTTGAACCATGTGAATGTAATGTTTAAAAATTAAATGTTTTTTCAGACTTTTTTGGAAGCAAATTGAAATTTAAGCAAGCAAAATTTTAATACACTTGAGGCAGTTTTATTGTCCTTGTTCTATTCCATCAGTGCATTAAACCTAACATCTGCTCTCAAATGAATCTGGCATTTTGTAAAACATTTCTCTCTGTAGTCTGTATTCATTCATCTTTTCCTCTATTCTCATTCTTACTTAGACCTTAATTGCATTACTTAGAGTGACAAAGATATATTCAAGATGAGGAGTCTGTAAAAGAGTCTACAAACTGAAATTGCATTGCAGTTTTGTTTTGTTTTGGATCTAGGTCTTGCAGACCGTAACAGATAACCCATCTCTCCTAGTTTGTAAGCACTATTTATATTCTTCACAAGGCTCTCTCTTGACTGTAAAGGAACCGCAGTGATAGCCTCATCCTTCCCTGTAACAAAGCTGCTTATAAAGGCTCCACTGGACTAAAACTTTTTTTGATTAATACTTTTACATTCACTTGGAATACTGGGCGTCTTTGATATGAGTCTGACTTAGAATTGTCTATCTACTAAAACCAAGTTTTAAGGCTCTAGAATGTCCCTTGATTACAAATCAAGTTAGCAATCTTCCTGCATCAGCTCCCTGGTTCATTTATTCTTGTCAATCAAACCCATCACAAGCACCTAACATGGATTCCAGAGGAGCAGGGACAACAGCAGACATGTACCAACTCCAGTGTCACAGTGCTGGAATTGCCATAGGGACATATGTGAATCTGAATTTAAAGATATCAGTCACATCAGTGATTCCATTACACAGTAAATCAATTTAGTAAATCAATATGAAGGAATACCTCATTTTAGTGTTTTAGAAAAACAAAGACAAACAGTAAAGGTGTGTGCTGGGGGGCAGGGGGCAGGTACAGAGAACTTGGCAGCAGATACTGCGGCATGGATTCTGTAGCTACCTTACCTGTATCTGAACCTTGGCCTCATCATTACCAACGCGTGACTTTGAACCAGTTACTTAACCTATCTGTGTGTCAATTTTCTTGTTAGTAAGGAAATGGGGATGACAGGGCTGACTTTGGGAAGACCAAATGCAAACCTCTTTCCCTGAAGGGTTGGAAAGAGAAGTGTGACTCCAAAAGTCAACCTTTTTATATGCATTCAAATAACTGGAGAAAGTCATGGCATTTTTCAGTCCAAGAAGTATTACATGTCTAAATACATGTCTACATTGTAAGTACTCAGAGAAGCTCACAATAAACAGTGATTAAACAGAATCTGCCACAACTTAAAATGACAATTCTTTGAAATTTGAATAGGAGGCAGAAATAATCTTAAATTTAAACAGATTAGATACATTTGCACTTCTGAAGCATTCTCTTTTAAGAGAAGTTCATGGACTATGTCCTTTAAACACAGAAACAAAGTACAGTCTTTAGATCATAATTCTTCGTACAAACTTACCAAGAAACTATTGATAAGCAGGTAGCATTTAAATGTTCAAAACTCATACTTGTAGAAAATTATTTTTTCAAGGGAAAAAGCAGCTCCTAAATAAAAACTGGCAAATTTTTAATTTCACCAAAATGAGATTTTTCAATCTTACTAAAAGAAAAAAAAAGGTGGTACCAAGTATCTCAAAAGAGGTTTTGTCCCCAAAGGATTTTTTAAAAGGCAGATAATATTTTACTAACAGAAGAGCAACTACACATTTCTCTTGAATCTTTGCTTTGTGATTTTTCATCTTTAGTAAGATTTCAATGACTTAAAAAGTGATCAGACTCTTGTTGGTTTAAGACAATCTTGTGTTCAACCAGAGAACCAATGTCCATTTTGAGCTATAGAAAAATAAACATGTACCTTTGACTCAACACTCCAGAAAAAAAAAATCAGAACACAAAGAGAAAATGGACTTGGATCTTTAATTTTTTAAAGATTAACTATCTCTCTATATATATATTAACAAAAAGTGCAAAGATTAGACCTTCATGTTTAAATTATATTCTAAAATAAAATATATATTTCCATTAATGCGGGAGACAACTGGCAAGTAAAGAGCCTGAGAGAGCCCAGTCCCTCTCCATCACTCTAATGGACATACATTTCAGGGAAGCACCTATGGAAAACAGTACATCTGGTAACACAGATAGCTTCTCAATGTTCTTGAAAGCAGTCTGCTTGTATTATCAATCTAACATGAAATGCAGAAAAAAATCAACTTTATGAATAGAAATGACATTCCTTAGAACAGCATAGGATTCTGAATTCAGGCTTTACATGGCTTGGAGTCTAGCACTTCTCATGTAGCAAGTCATACTCTCACGTGCACTAGTAAAAGCGACCAGCTCTCTGTGCGGTTAAGGTCCTCTGCTCCTAACACTGCTGGTTTAGTCACGTAACTGAAAGTCTAGTTAAAGTTGAATTCTTTAGAAAGTAAACAACTTTTTAGAAAGCGCATCATAGCATTCACTCCTGTCACACAGAACCAGGCTGGGCTTAATTTTCAGCAAAAGGTTTTAAAAAAGGAGAGGCTTAAAACTTCAGCTTCCTTATGTATTTATGGAAATGGTGGCAACGGGTTGCAGAAACAACAAAAAATTTTTTACCAATAAAGACATATAACTCTGGACTTTTTTTTAAAAAAAGAAATCTGGGATAGTTCAACAATTCAAAAGCTGACTTCCGTGGCTTCAGCGGCTGTGAATCCACACGTAGAAAGGATCCCTTGGTTTTGATGTAGCTTTCTTTTATTCTTCTTCTTTCATAACTGAAAGGAATTTCTACTTTAGAAAAGGTATTTTCTATACACTATGCCTGAAGCATCCATTATGTATACAATACTGGCTACGGCTGCATTTTGCCTCATAAATGTCAACAATGTGCTCCTACTGGGTCTGGATGGAGTCAATATTAAAATACAGATAAGCTACAGGTAACCATTATGCAGCACTTGGAGACTCGAAGGTCCATGATTTCTTCTCTCCCTCTTTTAGGCCTGTTACAAAAATAATTTTGGTGACACGTGTCTACACAGCACCAGCTTTAGTTCGAAAGCAGCATCTTCACTCAGCCACCCAAATGAATCTGAAGTACACACAGCTTTTCTCCTTTACTTCTGTAACTCTGAAAGACCAGTATTGTGTTAGACTTTTTATTAATCAAAAATTTTTCCGCAACTTTAAAACCATCAATTACAATGCCCTAAAAATACCCACATCAGCTGAATTAAATGGGAAGTTCCCTCTACATGCAACTGTATAATAAAAGAATTATGCCTGCAGCCGACAAACACTGTGTTCCGTAATAACAGAAGAAACAGGTCTCTAATAGTAAAAAAGCATTTCATAAAACTTTGTCATATATAAAATATCTTATTGTGACCATTCCACTTATGATTCAAGCATAAGTGTTCACACAGCTCCTGCTCTGTGACAATCAGTGGTCATACAACTTCAAAAAATAAGACTGCATCTGTTTCCCAGGCTGACAAAACCAATGGGTTCAATTACACTGTTTCTCTCTCAGACTCATCTGTACTGATATGCACATACACAAAACACCCACAGCTTTAATCTTCATGACACTTGCCATACTTTTTTTCCTATTTCCAAAATTCTGTCAGGAAACTGTGAATGCAAAATAATTGTTCTTGTCTATACTCAGCCTGGATCTCCATTGCTCATTTTTTGTGATTTCGAAAGATAAAAGTCTGCAGCAGCAGGAGAACAGGCTTCATTCATCTTTCTCAAACCCTTTGGTTTCCATCTTTAATGTTACAGTGAATGTAGGGTTGCCTCAGAAGGACTGAGTCAAAGGCTTTATAGATACTGAACCTGAAGTACATTAAGAGAATAAACATCTGCCACACGGTGTAGGAAAATTTAAATAGTAGCAATAATAAACACAACTCCCCAGTACATGAAGAATTGATAATTGTCATCTAAAAATTTCCTAAGAAATTAAATTCATAGGAGGGGTGGAATCATTAACAAAGGTCAAAAGATCCAATGCAACTAGATAGTAATTGTATTATCTGAAAAATACTTTACATGTCTACCTTCTGCCTACCTGCCCTAGTTAAGTATTACTCAAGTCTTCCACTCTTAAACATGGCAGACCCGAGGAAGATATTTACTAAAGAAAGTCATTACATCTGATTTATGTTTTTTTGTTCCTTTGTTTTCTTTTATCGGTACCGGGGATCGAACTCACGACCGCACGCTTGAAAGGCAGGCGCTTATGCCGCTGAGCTAAATCCCCTACATCTGATTTAAAAAGGAACAGAGAACAAACAAAAAAGAGTTGAGGGCAAGTAAAGGACTGACTTTTAAAGGAAAAGTGCTTTAAATGTGCTTCTGCAAATGACTTGGGCGCAATTTGGAAGTTTTGACATTTATATATTAGGCAGAGTTATTCTTTTATGGAGGCAATTAAATTGAAATGTAAAACAAGAAGAACTGTTCAATTATTATATCACAAAACCCCACAAAATGGGAAGCAAAACCCCCTTTGATTAAGATTTCCCACCTTTAATGCAAAGTGCAAGAACAAAGGCTTCAAGTGGGTGACAGGCAAATCATGAAGCCCATTCACCTATGTCCCCCACTCCATTCCTCACACACAGCACAGATCATCGATTAGCTGATTCTCTGCTCTCCTGCCATGCATATCCAATATTCTACTGACTTCTTCATAAAATCCGGTCTCTATTCTCAATAGTTTAAATTAAACAAAAAGGAAGAAGAAATACATTCAATAGACAAAAATAAAATAATTCTATAATCTGACATATTTCATGTTATGGAAGTAATGATTTATATACTCTATAAAGGACATTAAAAGTGACAGAGTAGCATATAAACAGATCAGACTGCTCTACCAATACCTTCAGAATAATAGTAAATTTTCCTGGAGTTTTACTTTCCATTTGTTCTTTAAGATCCTAACAGAGTTAAAGGTTTTTACTGAGTACCTGAGATCAGAATCAGGTTGCAAAATGCTTAAAATACTCAAAATTATTTCAAAAGGGAGAAAAGAAAAAAATCACTTAAGTTGAAAGGTTAATTCTAAACAGGACAAAATTATTAGCTAAACGTGTGCTGACACAGGTCAAAGAGAAAAACTGAAACAAATGAAGATAGGAGGGAGAGGAAGGCAGACGGGAAGAACCGAGAGGGAAGTGCCGGTCCTCCTGTGAAGAGTCCCTGTCTCCTGATGTAAATACTGTGAGACCCTCAGAGGGGTTACGGTGTTCATGCTCTCTTCACAAGCACACCCAGGGGTGACAAAACCAAGCAGCAGATGAACCCCAGTGAACACAGTAAGAAGTCGGTGATTTCTTGGTTGTCTTTACGCAAGAGGGCGTATGGACTGCAGATGTGCCAATTCTGCTGACTGAGCTGAAGAAACCTGTAATAGAAAATATCCAAAACAGCCCCTACACATTCTAGGGGCAAAAATATATAAAATCCCTCCCAAAGGTAAACGAACAAAACAAAACAAAACAACAAAATAGCCTTCTCCCTCCTAAAGAAAACCACACTGGAAACAAATGCCCTGCAAGAGTTCTTATGTGTGTTTTTACAAGGCTGGTAGAGGTTATTTTGTTTTGGATTCCACATAAATTTTATCTCCATCCCTAATGCCAAAAGAATGCAAAGCCCGAGAGCTGTACTTCATTTCTTCTGGGCCAAAGGGTGCTTCCTGGTCAAAGTAGTAGAGAAGCATGTTGCTTGTGGGTAGCTGCACCAGAGTTTTTAACTGTTTCTTTAGTTCTGCAACTGTTTGGTCCAGACGAATGCTCATTTCTTCCACTTGATCATTAAAGTGGACTTCTACTTTTACACTGCTCTGGGGTCTTAGGTCCACTTCTGCCAAAGGCTCCAGCCTCCCATATTTTGTGATCAGTTCGTGATACCTAGAAGGAAAAAAGTGTCAGTTTAAACTATTAGCTCACGATCCATGGGCTTCTTCTGCACTAGAGGTAAACCACACTGTTATTCTCACTTTCTACTACCTTTCACTAATATTACCGCTCTATTTCTGTGTCTGTCTGCCTATATATATGTACCTGCCACTGGATGACTACTGTGGTTTCTGCGACCTGATACAGTTGCCCTGTTGAGGCCTCATATGCGTGAGGACAGAGGAAGTGTTTCTCCAGAAGACGGTCAACACCTGTGTTACATTAAGAATAAGCTTAGCAAAAAACAGAACCTAGAGAAGTAAACAGTACAAAGAGCAAAGTGCAATCTCCCCACAGAACTAGCTTTCCTGGGTGTCACTGAGAAGGGCGGATATCTAAGCAGGTGTTCTTGAGTAATAAAGATGGAAGGAGGACAGTGGTGTCTGAGATCTGAGAAGCCACACTTTGTAGATGAACTCATGTATGCTACCTATTAACTCAACTCTTGTCCTGAACCTTGGCCTGAATGTTCCAATCTAGCGTCAGGTGTCACACAAGGAATTTATGGATGAGTCAAGGATACTTTCTTGTGGGGGGAAAAAAAGCCCTGAACAAAGAAAACACATGTTCTTTCACCAAAGCATGGATAAAAAGCAAAGTATACCAAGAGAAAAGTGAATTACAGGCCTGGCAATTGGGCCCACAAGGTCGTTTCCCATGTGGAAAACCTTGTATCCATTTCCGATCTTGAAGGTCATAAGTTTAATTTTATTGAATTTTGTGCAGTTTCGTACATACCAGAAGGAAAAATAATGAAAAGATTTAATGTTAGTTTTATTATAACTAAGAAGCACCGAGGTTAATTAAGGATCAGAATACCACAGTCACATAAGACTTATTATTCTCAAACCTCTCCCATTCCACTTTTGGCTTTTACTCAGTAAAATCAGTGTCAAAACAAGGTTTGTAAGAACATTGATGACATGGTGAGACATCTGTGCTTAGAGATGGAGGTAATTACTTCCTTTAAATGGAGAAACAGGGTATGGTAAGAATAGCACTGTCTCTGCCTTCAGAGGCTTGACTCCATCTTATAATTAGCTGCGTGAGTTGGTAACTCACTCGATCTTCTTGCATGTTTTCTCATTAGTAAAATTAGATGTCTTGCCCTTTCTACTTTGTAAGACAGCCTTAAATATTAAATAAAATAGATTAGAAAACATAAATTTACTAATATAAATTAGAAGTTCATATACAAATACTAACCTATATCTCTGCTTCTCTGGAGCTTATATTAGTTAAGTAAACACACCCCTTAGAAAATGTAAGACTGAAATCTACTTAGGGGGGACTTCTCAGGAAAGGCTTGTTTGGTATGATCAAATGGAGTACAGAATCTGCTCCCAGAACTTCAATCAAAAACAGTATTTTTAAAAGGGATTAAAAAAAATCACCAGCAGTAAATAATAATCTTGTGGTCACAACCTTTTAAAAGGAGCTGAAAGCTGTGTACTGTTTGGTTCAGTTAATCAAAGATCTGCACCCATTCCCACAAACCACTACGGAGAACAAAAGCAAAGAGACAAAATTTTGAGCATACTGACTACAGCTTCCTTATTTAAAGAAAAGTGGACCAACGGGCTAAAGAGTCACCCAGATTATGTAAAAACCCTTGAGTGACAGAAGCTTCTATATCCCACTGCCAAGTGTCAAGATTTTACAGCAAAGGCAAAGAAATGAAAACAAAGCAAGACGAAAAGCCCAAACAGTTAAACATGAATCTACTCTGACTTGAAATGATCTAAGGCTCTAAACTAAAATGATGAAATGATTCAGTTTAAAAATATTTTCCCCACCCCCATCTTCTAGCACATGCTTGAAAGTAAATAAAGATAATTTTTAAAAACTCTCAGAAAAGATAGCAGAATCCACATGGCCAAATATCAGATGAACACTTAGCTCCAGGGATGTTCACCTTTCAGACTACAGATAAGCAGAAAGACCAACAGTACCCCAGGAGGATTTTGCCTGGGAGGGACAAAATAAGAACCAGAAAGGCTCAAGCAGAGCTAATTCATATTATGTTTCAGCAAAGAGACAGTCTGGATAGAAGTGCCCACTTCTTAAAAAAATTCATAATAATAAAATAAAATATGATAACAAAACAGAGTAACAACAGTTAATACACTGTATATCACAATTTTAAAAGCAGTTACAGTACAAGACATTGACAAAAGACTCCCTCTTAGAAAGAAACAAAGATAATAGCTCTTTTCAATGAGAAAATAAATATAAACTAGCAGTATAAATGAATCAAATTAATTGTTAATTGCTTATATGTTAAAATATTTTTGAAACAATGGAATAGGTAATTTGCGGCAATTCTTCAAACTCTACTTCCTATTTAACTTCTATTTTGGTCTTTATCTATAGGTGTATTTTTAAAGTTTCTCATAAGAGAAATCATGAGATAGTTAAGTTTGTGTATCTGACTAATTTCATTTAACATTATGTTGTCAAATTGCATCCATTTACCTACTAATGCCTCAAGTTTATCTTTCTTTATGGCACAGTAGTACCCCATTTTATATAAATACATTTTCCTTATCCATTCACAAGTATATCCAACATATACGCTATTTCCAAGATGTACTAAATTGTGCTATTAAAATTTGTGCTATTATAGCTATTAAAATTAAAAGCTATTAAAAACTGTGCTGCTATAAACATGGGTGTGCATGTAACCTTGTAATATAATGACTTTAACCTTTTGGGCTGATACTTAAAAGGGTTAACTAGATCAATGAAATTTCCATTTTTAGTTTTTTAAGGAATCTCCACACTGATTTCCATAGTGGTTGTACTAGTTTACATTCCTAGCAACAATGCAGAAGAGTTCTTTTGTCCCCATATCCTTGCCAGCATTTGTTATTATTACATTTTTTTAAATGATAGCCATTCTTTCTGGAGCTAAGATGGTATCTCAATGTAGTACTAATTTGCATTTCTCTGATGGTTGGTGATATTGAACATTTTTTCACCTATTTATTGGTCATTTGTACTTGCCCATTTATAGACATAAATAAGAAAGCAAGATACAAAAGAGCAACTAAGCACATACCATGGCAAAAAGAACAGAGAGGAAAACAATAAGTAGAAAGCAGAGGCAGAACTCAATCTAAAAGAAAAGATAATTGAGAAAGGAAAAAGCGCTATACTTGTTAAGTTCTTGAAATTATTAACTGCATGAATATAGAAAAATAAGAACTCAAAGACAAATGATAAGCTGTAGAATGAGATAAAAAGTAAGACTTCGGAGGTAAAGAAACACTGAAGAGCAAAACAGCATCATTAATAATCAAATAAATAAATTAGAAAGGATGACCCAAGAATATATTTAGCTTAGTTTTGTTCAGGAAGAAATTTAACAAACAGATATTCTGAAACAAAAAAATAATTTAAGGAATAGAATTTTCATGAGTCCTTTTAGGGGAAACAAAAATGAAATTATTCAATAATGATAAAGGACTAGTAAAAGGGCTTGAATCTAAATACCAAACTAAACTTTATAATAACTAATATTAGGACTCATTTACACTTGACACTGTAGTCAACTATATCAATCTCAAGCACAGGCACATTTGTACACAAAACTATGCCTCGTGTGCAGAAAGTAGCACAGTTGCTATAATGCGCAAGTAAATCTACAAATAACCTATAAATTGGAACACTGTGACATTCTATTGTTATCTCAAAATGTGTATGCCCAGAAACAATTCATGGCATTCCCAATGATCTTCTCTCTCAGTCTTGTATATTTTAGTAAATATTACTAAAACCTACCTCATTATCCTGCTTGGAAACTAGATGGTCATTCCATTGCTTTTTTCTGCACTTCTCTTGATCTAGCAATTAACATCTTACTAATTCGCCATCTGAGTAATAATAATTATGTACATCTCTCTTGTCTAGTTGTCTTATAAATTCATGTCACTATTATATTATATGCCATGTGATGTTATTATAATTTGAATTGTTACTGATTTCTATGGGTGTACAAGTTGATGAGCTTTCTTAATATCTATTCCAACCTCTCCTAGTAGGACTTCCTGTACTGGAAATATTGGAAAGCCCTAAAATCTACTGTCCTCTACTGCATTGCAGATAAATTTAGTGCCTACAAATCCTGGTCAGCTCTAGGTTTTGAAAGAGGTAGTGAGCCTAGTAGACATGGTATGGGGCAATTTAGGGCAGGCTTCCTAAATGCCAGACTTAAGTGTAAGCAATCTTGTTCTTGAAGTCAACAGGCCCAGCAGCAGCCACTGACCACCAGATCACAGCTAAGGAGATGCGGTCAGCACCACGGACAGCGCCTCTACTGTTCTTCCCTTTGCCTGTTACTGGTAGAGGTAGCAGGATCTTGGTGGGCCAGTTCTGTACCTATTCTAGGGAGGCAGCCTAGTCTGCTCCTCCAGGTCTGCCAAAGATCTTGTAAGCACTTTATTTGCTGTGTGAAATCCCTTTTTTCCTAAAATTGCTAATGACTGTTCCATGACTTCAGCATAACCTCAAGACAATCCTTGTCTGTATTATTGCCAAAGTAATTATTAGAAAACACAAATTTGATCATCTCGCTCCTCTTTTTACAATGCACAATAATCATCAAAAAGGCTTTTTTTACATGATTTTGGTAGGAAGAATTTCAGCCCCCATGTCTGGGAGTGCCTAATCTGAAATCAGAGATGTTTCTCTAGCTAGAAACAGAAGAAAAAACCAGGGATTTTCCAGCTGGCAGAATGAGAAGGATCTGGCACTTCACTACTGGCTTGAAGACAGAGCCGGCTATATGGAAAGTGTAAGCAGGAACACAATTCTCCTGTAATCTTGAATGAGCCTTCAGGGCGATTCTTTACCAGAGTCTCCAGTAAGCAAAACTGCTGCAGCTGACACTTTAACCTCAGCTTGTGATATCCTAATCAGAGAACCTAGCTAAACCACAAGGTGCCCAGAGTTCTGGTTCACAGAAACTGTAAACAGAATAAGCAGTTATTGTTTTAAGCTATGTTTACAGTGACTTGTTACAACGATTAAAAGCTAATACACTGAATATAAAAGTATTTTGTGTTCTTCCTTCAGACCTTTCCAACTTTATTTAGGGCCATCACCATTACCATTTCTGTACCTTCTTTTTGTTTAAACCTTAAAAATCAATGTTTATTCATTCATTTGGAGGTAGGGCCAGCAGATTTTGTATACAAGTTATGGATGTGGTCTACAAGTATCCACTATTAAATAGAAATAAAGTTGTGACTCACTACAGATACTGGATATGTTCCCCAAAAAGTTACACAAATAAAAACCAAGATATTAAAATAAGCTTTTACTCCCAATTTTCATATTCTCCAATTTGTCTTCAGGAAAAATTGACAAATATAAGAAATCTTGATTTTACAAAATGCCTACTAAATCTCAGAAATAAATTTCTTCCTAGTCTTCCAGCTTGCAAACTTTATTCATTATTCAAAAGTCCATCCAAACCAAACTATACCTGCAGAATTTATAGTACCTGGGTGTTTTTAGCATCAGGTCAATGACATCCCAAACCTGTAGTTTTATGAGGTAAACGGTTACTGATGACTAAGTATTCTTCAAAACCAATTATCTCAATTTACATTCTACCAATTAGTCACTTCACCTGGTAATTAACAAGTTATTGATATTTTATGATTCATTTTCAAGTGGACAAAATGTTACAAATCTACTTTGGAAAATATTATTGATAGGAATTCTGTAATCATAAAATACAATATATACTGTATTTGTGTTCACTCATAAAACAGTATCTGGTCCATTCCACCATGACTTTCTAGTGTAATCACAGACAAAATAAAATTTACTGCATACCACATAAAAGCCAGCATGACCTCATGGGCAAATGCAAGTGATAAATGGAAACTAAATGGTCACTGAAACCTAGTGGAGAAGACCATTTATGAACCAAGGGCGGTTTGGCAGCAGCTTCCTATTAAATAAAAACACCCAATTTGAGAAAAGGTTTTTAAAATTTCCAAGGTCATTGTTATGGTTTATATATGGATGTCCCTCAAAGCCTCTTGCTGTCATGGGGGGGTAGGCCTTTCAAAGGCAGCTGAGCCTAGCTTTTGTGACTGGTTTGCTGTGTAGTGCTGGGATTGGTGGTACGGATGCTGCACCCGCCCAGGGGTGGGTAGCCCACATACAATTTAAAGGAGGGAAAGAGGTGTGCTTTTCCCTTTTGTTCTTTTTCTTGTCACTCGTGGCCACCATAAAGAGCTGCCCCTTAGCCATGTCTCTGCTTTGCAGCCAGCTGAGTATGGACTGAAACCTCCAAGAACTGTAAGCTAAATAAACCTTTCCTTCCTTCATTTTTGGTGTCAAGTATTTTGTCTCAGCAATAAGAGAAAATATATATAAATAGGTATTCATATATATGTGTGTATGTATATATACGGGACAGATAATTATACCTCTAATTTCAGTAAGTTCATCAAAATGAACAGTTTATGCTTTCATTGTTTGATCATTTACAGATCTGTAACCTGAGCAACTACTTCTAAGATAACAATAGATAGCATATTAACTAGTGTTAATTTTCTACCTTTTAAAAAAAATTCTGTATTGTTTCTATTTTTTTTATTGTTTTGCTTTTTAATGTTAAAGAGAGAGAGAACAGTAACCAAGGCAGAATTTGGTACCAGGAGTGGGGTCGATGCCATGACTATACCTGACCATGTGGTTTTCAAGAGCCTTTGGAAATGGCTTGTGGGAAGTTTGGAAAGGTTCAGAGTTGTGGCCTGAAAGAGTAGGCCTGGAATGTCTTAGGCTATTCTGGATACAAGATTCTGATCAGAGCTCAGAAGGCCAGAAAACCAGTAAAGACCAGGCTTGAGATGTTTCTGCTGGGAAGAACTGCTTTGGGTGCTAGACTCCAGATGACGTGTGTTATGTCTTGGCAGAAAGTTTGTCTGCATTTGTCTATGTCCAGAGACTTTGCCTGAGATTGAGATTAAGGGTGACAGGTAAATCAAGCTGGCAAAAGAAATTTTAAGGCAGTGTAATGTTGAGGCTGTGGCATGGTTATTGTTGGGGGCTATTATGGTTTGTGTTCATATGCCCCTCTCAAAGCCTCATGCAATCATGGCCATGGCTGAATCTAGCGTTCATGGCTGGCTTTTCTAGCACTGGGATTGGTGGTGAGTGCTGCACCCGCCCAGGAGCAGAGCTGACATATCAGGTAAGGGTGGCAAGGAGGCATGTTTTTCTCTTCTCACCCTTTTGCTGTTGTTGCTTGCAGCTGCCATAAATGGCTGCCCCTCAGCCATGCCACCCTGCCTTAGAGCCAGCTGAGTATGAACTGAAACCTCCAAAAAACCTGTAAGCTAAATAAACCTTTCCTTACTTCATTTTGGGTGTCAGGTATTTTGCATCAGCAATGAGAGAAAAGTAAACAAGACAAAGCCTTTTAGCCAGATTTGTGTTGCAAATCAAGAGCAAACAGCCCAGCAAGATGATTTAAAGGAAGCTCCAGTGGAACTGTGGACTGTAAAGGTACAGCTGAGATCGCCATTGCTGAGTAGCAACAGAAGAATGGAAAAGATGGTCTGAAGGTATTACACAAAGCAGTGGGTCTCTACCCTTTGAAGCCTCAAAACTGCAGAAGTGAAAGAGTTTGCTTTGAGGAGAAAGCTGTAGATCACCATGCTCCAGAATGGTGGAGGCCACACAAGGTTCCAAAATGGTGGCAGCATACAGAATTTGTTCCTCAGAATGAGGTTCAGAGTGCTCAGAAATCTAGACACTCGATTCCTACAACGCAAAGAGAGGAAAACCCAGATACTGCTCCAATTGGCAGCAGACCTTGGCATCATCCATCTGGTGCTGGTTGTAGGTGCATGCAGAATACAAGAGTTCTGAGGTTAGAAAGGTTTCCACCCTGATTTCAGAAGGCCTGAGAGACCAGGCAGTGTGCCCCTGAGAGGGCAATGTGTGAAGATGTGAGTGTGAAGCTAAAGGTACAGTGGAGATTCCAGCAGTATGGAAAACCAGGAGTGTGAATCATCTAAGGAAACCTGTAAGGAAGGAACAAATCCAGCCTAAGAGAGAGGCTGTGGGAGCTACAACCACCAGAAGTGCTGTGAGGATGGAGTCACTCAAGCCTTTTGGAGGTCACAACCAGATTGCTTCAGATGCTAAACGTGGAACACCAGTACTTAATGTTTGCCCTGCTAGATTTTGGAATTGTTTTGGTTCCATTCTTTTGTGTCCCCATGTTTTTACCCTTTGGAATGGCAATGTTTATCTTGTGCCATTGAATGTTGAAAGTGTTTAACTTTATTTTCATTTGTGCAAGGGGTTACAGCTAAAAACTTTGCCTTAGATCTCAGAGGAGACTTGGGACTTGGGACTTTTCAGCAATGCTGAAACTGTTAGGACTTTGGCAGCTCTTAGAGATGGACTAAATGTCATTTGCATAAGGAATGTGCATGAGTCTTTGGGAGTCAGGGTGGAATGTTATGGTTTGTGTCTGGATGTCTTCTAAAACCTCATGTAGTCATGAGGGGTGGGCCTTTTGAAGGTGACTGAGTCTAGCATTTGTGATTGTTTTTTTTGTCTAGCACTGGGATTGGTGGTATCAGTGCTGCACCCGACCAGGGGTAGGTAGCCAACATACAATATACGGGAGGGAAGGAGGTATGCTTTTCCCTTTTGCTCTTTTCGTTCTTGTCATGTGTAGGTGCCATGAACGGCTGCCCCTTAGCCATGCCACCTTACCTTGGAACTAGCTGAGTATGGACTGAAACCTCCAAAAACTAAGCTAAATAAATCTCGCTTCCTTCATTTTGGATGTCATGTATTTTGTCTCAGCAATAAGAGAAAAGTAATAGAGTCATTAAATCATGAGTAGTTAGCCTCAAGCTACCAGCAGAGTGGGGCTGATGGCACTACCAAAAAGGAAAGGTGAATGAAGCCATTTTTCGCAGAGCTAAGCAAGATCTGCTCTCAATGTATGTAAGCAATCTTTCACACTGAAGTGTACTTGGCTCAAGGCAGACCAGCCTAATGTGACAAATCAGTAGATTTTAGTAGCATGTAGTCAAGTTTGAGCAAAGTATATTTCTTTCTCCTTACTGCCCATCCTTACTATTAATTCTCAAGAATGGGGAGCCTTTCAGTCATAATTTGTAAGTCTATGACTTCAGAATAAAAGAATAATATACTACTTTAAAAAAAAACTTCAGATTCCTGCCATAAATCTTAATCTAAGGGTAATGGATAGAGAAGGTTAATTCATTTGCAAGAGTTTTTTGGTGTGAAAAGGCTTCCACATTTGGATATCATGTCTCAACAATACATAAAATATGTATGGCAACATCCTAAAGAAAAATGAAGGGATTTATATTTCCAGCAAATCCTGCACCACAATGCTATCATAAAATATTCCAGAGACCCTCTATTTATCCTTACAACTGTTTAGACATATGCTCACAGGTGGCCTAAGTAGTAATCTTAACAATTCTGTTCATCTGTCATTCCTCAAATGCGTTTACATACTGTCTTAGTTATTTTTCTCCTTGCTCAGACAAAATACCAATATCCAAAATAAAAGACGAAAGGTTTATTTTGGCTCACAGTTTGCAGAAGTTTCAGTCCATAACTGAAACTATGGTGGCAAGGTGGTATAGTAGAGGGGCAGTGTAGACGAGAAACAGTCCATGGAAAAATAAGGCAGGAAGAAGGCAGCAAAGCAGTGAAGCAGCAAAGCCACAACGGCAGTCCTCTTTCTGTCCCTTATACTCCATCTGGGCCACCCACCTGTATTATTTACTTTTCTCATTGCTGAGACAAATCACCCAACATCCAAAGTCAGAGGAGTAAAGGTTTATTTGGCTCAGTTTGTAGAGGTTTCAGTCCATAATCAGCTGGCCCCAAGGCAGTGTGTGCGGCAGACAACCAACATAGTGGAGAAAACTACATGGCATTCACCAAGTAGTAGAAGGAATGAAGGAGGGTGAGACAATTCTGTTTCTGTCCCTTATACTGTATTCATGCTACCCTCCCCTGGGCGGGTGTAGTACTTACACCCTTAATCCTAGCCAAAACTATGCCAAAACAATCAGTGGACTGATTTACTGATCACCCATACCCTTGATTCCAGCATCACACTTTCTAGATACAGCCAACTCTGAAAAGCAGCCCCCCAGGACAGCATGAGGCTTTGATGGTGCATCTAGATACAAACCATGACACCACCCAGGGTGGGGCACCATTAAACCCAGCATTGCATCCTTAATCCCAGCATCATACACTCTAGATGCGGTGAGCTTCAAAAAGCTCCTCCTATGATGACAGGAGGAACTCAAAACTTTCAAGTATTTTCTGATTGCAACAATCTAGTCTCTTTTGCTGTAGTATTTCTGCTGTCACTTTGATATGGTTTCATATCACAGCACATAAAAAAAATCTTAGAAGTTTTCAACTGGAATATTAAACTCTGCAGAAACAATTGTGCCAGGGTCACCAATATTCTATTTATTAATATGTATTAACATCACACTTTAGAGGCAGAAGGAATCTTAGAGATCATTCATTATATACTTCACAGCTATAATGATTGGGACCTAGTTTATTAACTCAGAGCATCTTAGCTAGTGAGTGATAGGAAGAGTAGTCATTAGAATTCAAATCTTGTTCTCAGGCTATCATTTTTCTTAAGTGTCATCATCTTCATGGGTTGAAGCAATAAAGAATACTGTTCTAGAAACTCTTTTCTCCTTCCCACACTTCAAACACTCCCTTTCAATCTCTCTTCATGACTTCTCATTCTTCTTTTTGTCATCTACACATTGGTTATCCTAAAATTTTACTCCCAGATTCTCTTCTTCTCTTCTCTTTTTTCTTTATGGCTCTTTCATCACAGAGAACATTCTCTTTCATCACAGAGAACATTCTCTTAAGTCAGATGTTTTCCAACTGTCTTCCTCAAGGTTCTGCATTTCACCTACCTCCAGAATTTATTATTATCTCTCACGTATAGTAAAATATTTTGAATTGAACTCACACAGCTTTTTATCTAGACATAGGTCACTAAACTGCATTTGTTTCAACTCAACATTCAAACTCTGTAAAAATTACCAATGAATAGATAGTGTGATAAATTTAAATGATAGAAAACCATATAGCAATTAAAAACAACTCTGTATTTATCAAAATGGCTCCCTAAGTTCACATTGTAATGTGCTTCTCCAAACTCAGAGTAACAACAGACAAAATACAAAACACTGAAATTCAAGAATATAAAATATAGGCTCAAAAATGACAGAGCTCATTCACACACATAAAACTGAACATAAATACAAATATACCAAAAGATAATTGAATTCTAAAACCATGACTAGGTGGTAACAGTGAGGAACTCAGGTCTAGTGAGGCAAAGATTAAAATATACTCCATGGGAAAGAGGGAAACTAGAGCCAGGTTCACTGCTTGAAGCAGGACAGAGTATGAGTGATGTGAGATTGAGCATGAAGTAATGATAACAAAATCTACTGCAGATCTACTGTCTCTACAGCAGCAGTTCTAAGTAAAAGAAGTAACAAAGAAAAGCTCTGCCACACCAGGAATGGAATAAAATCATTAGCTGCCTATGTGACTAGGTCTGAATTATCTCCATAATTCTTGTAAGACAAGTTCTCCAAAATCCATTACAAGAAATCTTTCCAGACGATGAGTCTGGAGAGTTAGTTACAAGCAACTGTAAAACCACTAGACAAGGAGAAGCTCAAACAGGAAGACCTAGCAATCCTAAATGCAACTGTACCTAAAAACAGATATACACACAAGATAAATAAAACTGATAGGAAAAAAGTAAAAACAGACACATGAATTATAGCTAGAGACATCAACACTCTTTTCTCAGTAACTGACAAAACAATTTGGATACAGCAAGTAAGTGTTAATGACTTAGAAGACCTCAATAACACTATTTGATCTAACTACATTAAAGACACTACCCTGTACTATCAGAATACACATCTGTCCCCTAAAATGTGTGACATACTGACAAACACCATATAACTCAAAAACACAACACACTAAAAAGAACTGAAATAACATTAGCTCACCCTAATAAAATTAAACTAGACATAAGTAACAAAAAGATAACTGTAAAATCCTCAAATATTTGGGAAATAAGCAACACACTTGTAAATAATTCATGAGTCAAAGAGGAAGTCACAAGGGCAATTACAAAATATTCTAAATTCAATGAAAATATAATATATTGAAAATTACAGAATATATCTAAAGCAGCATTTAAAAGGAAATTTACAGAATTAAATGTTTGTAATAAAAATGAATGGTCTCAAGTTGATGATCTAAGCTTAAGAAAGTAGTAAAAGATGAGCAAATTAAACTCAAAGTAAGAAGGAGCAAAGAACTAGTAAAAGCTATGCACAACCAATGAAATAGAATACAGAGGAGAAAGTAGAGAAAAACCTATGAATCCTGAAGCTGTTTCTATAAAAGGTCAGTAAATTTGATAAATCTCTAACCAGACTGAACAGGAAAAGAAGGTGCTAAAATTAGGACTAAAAGAAGAACTACTATTACAATCCTTACAGATATTAAGGCTTATAATTAGTGATTTTTTTTTTGTACCAGGAATCGAACTCACAACCACATGCTTGCCAGACAGGCACTTATGCTGCTGAGCTATATCTCAGGTCTTAATTAGTGAATTAATTAGTAAATATTATGAACTTTATAATTATGAATTCAATAATTAAGATGAAATGGGAAAATTACTTTAAAAATACAAAGTACTAAGACTCACTACTAAGACCCACTCAAGAAACAGATAACATGATAGCTTTACCTATTAAATGATCAATTCATACATAGAAAACACTAGGCCCAGATGGCCTCACTGAAAGATCCCACAAAGTATTTTAGTAAGAAATAACGCTAATGCTATACAATCTGTTCTAGATAAAAGGGAAGACCACTAACAAATTTCACTCAAGGCCATACACACGTGTATGTGTGTGCGCAGGCATGTGTGTGTGGTTATTCATTATAACCATGTGGGATTTATCCTGACAATTCAAAATTCAACAATAGTTAAACATTCAAAAACTCAGTGGATATAATTCACTGTACTGATACATAAGTTTTTAAAAATGGTATTAATTCAAGAGATACAAAAAGTTAATTCTGTATTCATGATTTTTAAAAAATCCTAGGAATCTCCTTAATTGAATAAAGGCTATAAATAAAAGGTCCAATAGTTAACAACAAGTTTACTGACTAAAAGGATAAGATTCCTATGGAATCAGAAGGGAATTTCAGTCTCCCAAACAATTCTAAAAAAGAACAAAATCACACTTTCTGACTTCAAAATATGTTACCAAGTAAGTGTAATCAAAACAGGGTGGTACTAACATAAAGACAAACATATAACTAATACAACAGAGAAAGTACAGAAACAAAGCCTTGTCTTTGAAAAAGATGCTAAGAGCATTCAATGGAGTGTTGGGAAAACTAGGTACCAATATACTGAAGAATGCAGATGGACCCTGATCTGGCATCACATACTAAAATTAACTCAGAATGGACTAAAGATCTAAAGGTAAGACCCAAACTACACCTGACATTACCATATGACCCAGCACTTTCACTCCTGGATATTTATTTCACAGGAACAAAAACTTACATTCATATAAATATCTCAATATGTTCATAAAAGATGACAAGGTATGACAAAAATATGGTGAATTTTAGAACTTTTTAAAAAATTTATTACAGTACAAGACATGTTGCCATTAACTGTCCTCAAAATATTTCTCTTCACTTCTAACACAGTTTATTCCATTGTTCTTGCCACTTTCTGAAGCAGTTCTGCAAGGCCCCTTTTATGAGTTATCTCTAGTTGCACTGTCAGCGCTACCTTGAGGTCCAGAATGATTTATGGTATTTGATTTTCATGGTCATTTTGACTTTGAGGAAGAGCCAGGAGCCACACAATGCTAGATCTGGTGAATGAGGTAGATGAAACACACCATGCTTTTACAAGCTTGCCTTTCCAGTGAATGGCATTCAATAGCAACAGTATTCACTCTATTTTTGAACACACCCTGTAGACACTCACAAAAGAGATTCTGCTTGTGATACTATATTATAGTTCTGCAAAATGTTGTAATTGGGGAAACTGGGTAAAGGATATATGGAGTTTTGCCATATTATTTTTTACAACCTGTTTTTTGATCCACTCTCCTTGTGTTTCTTTTTATTGTTGAACTGAGGCCATCTACATTAATGGTTACAACCAGCATACACTGGTTTGTCTCGGCTATGCTGTCCTCCTGCTGTTGGCCCTCCACTTTTCCCCAACTTCATTCAATTGCCTGTCTTGTTTGGCTATTCTCTTCTGCTGCTGTTCCTGGAACCATGGCATGTTTATCTCTCTCTAGAATATCATTTAGCACTCCCTGTGGTTTCATTTGGTGTTAATGAATTCCTTCAGTTGTTCTTTATCATGGATGTATCTTATTTTTCCATCAATTTTGAAAGACAGTTTTGCAGGGTACATCAATCTGGGTTGGAAGTTGTTTTCTTTCAGGATTTGAAACATTTCACTCCAAACTCTTCTTGCTTGATGGGTTTGTGTTGAGAAGTCTACCGTGATTCTGATTGGTTTTCCTTTACAGGTGATCTGTTTCTTTTCGCTAACAGCCTTTGATATTCTGTTCTTGTACTCAATTTCTGGGATCCTGATTATTGTATGTCTGGGTGTAGATTTACTTTGGTTACAGCTAAGTGGCATCCTATATGCCTCAGTTATCTGAATGCCAGATCCATTTCCCATGTTTGGGAAATTTTCTGCTATTACTTCTGTAAATAGCTTTTAATTTCATTTGTGTTGATCCCTGCTTCTTCCCTGATACCTATTACTCTTACATTATGCGTCTTCGTGTCATCTTGCAGCCACTGAATTATTTCTTGATTTCTTGTTATTTTTAAGAGATCTTTCCTTTCACAATCACTAGCTTCAATCCTATCTTCAAGGTGTGAAAGTCTATCTTCAGTCTCTTTTAAGTGGTTTTCCCAGCTTTCAACTGACTTTTTAATTTCCTGGATATCTCTTTGGATCTGTTTCATGCATTGTAATTCCTTTCCATATTGTTCATTCAAGGTTTCCATTATTTTCCTATGTTCCTCTTCTTTTTTTTAATCTATGTCTTCTTTAGATATGCTCAGCAATTCTTTCATTAGTTTGTGATTTCTTCTTTTACTTGAGACATTATTTCTGATTTGATTGCTTTTACAATCTCATGAAGTTGTTTCTTTACTTCAGTTGCTATCCTCTCAGAGATTTCAGGTGTGTGACTTCCGTTTTCTTCCATGACTATTTCTCTCAGACTTGTTCTGCGTGGGCTGGAGGGCGAAGATTGCCTTTTGCTCCTTTGTCTTGACATTCTCCTGGGTTCCTCCCAATAAGCTGATTGTGGGGCCCCAGACACTTCCCACTTTGGCTCCCGCTCTGCAGTGTAAGGCAATTGGACAGGCACCTGGGGTCCTCTGACCCAAGATTTACAGGGAGGTAGCAGGGTGTGTGGTGGGATTCTTCAGACCTGTACAGCTACACTGGGGCTTCCCAAGTGACAAGGTGTACATGGAGGTGGGGCTGCTTCTCTCAGTCTGAGTGTCTCCATTAGGACTCCCACAACGGTGGCAGGTACACAGGAGTGTGTCTGCCTGATTCTCCTGGTGGGTGATGGCTTCCCAAAGGAATCATGGGACTCTAATGGTGGCCTACAGGTGCACAGGGCTTACCTGGCTGTGTGTCCCTGCTCCTGCTGGCTGCCCACAGGAAGGAGCCCTCTAGTGGCAGTGCCCACAAGGCAGAGGCAGATCTGCTGGCGCTCTCTGCCTGCACTGGCTGCCCGCAGGAAGGCCAGTTTAAGATTTTTAGTCAGGTTCCATGTAGAAGTATTACCCATCAAATGAAAACTAAACACAGTAAAATAACTTTAAAACTAAATATCTTCTCTCAAATCAGAAGAACATTGGAATGACTAAAAGCCATGAAACTACCAACATAGTTTATTTAATGAAGCTAGTATAAACTTCTTAAAAACAACCATAAAAAATTACAAGGCCATTTTATATGTGAATATAAATGCAAACATCTCTAATAATATTATAAACTTAAATTCTATATATTTATAAAGAAAGATTCATGTTTCACAACTAAGTATAATACTCCAGGGAGGAAAAGATGGTTCAACATAGAAAGTATATTCTTAAAATTCAGATTAACTGAAGAAAGTATGGTAATCTCTATGCAAATACTATATTCCTATAAAAGTCAATGTTCATTTACAATAAAAGAAACTCTTAGACAACCACAGACAGAAGCTACTTTAACCCAATGAAGAGCACCTATCAAACACCTACAGTAAGTCTTACTTCATATCAAAATACTTCATATTGAACTTCCAGAAGCAAGTCCTTTAAAAGAGAAACAACATAAAGATGGCCTCTTTTACTGTTCATTTTTAATACTGCCCTGGATGTTGTATCAAAGCAAAAGAAATAAGAAGCAAAGAAATCATTTCTACAGATGGCTACCGGTATAAAAATCCAAAAGAAAGACTAGTAATTCTATATGCCAATAAGATTGATGGATAGATAATCACTATACAAAAACCAATAATATTCCTAAACACCAACAATACCCAAAGAGATATAGTAACAGAAAAAAGTGATCTCACTGAAAACAGCCTCAAAACGAGTAAGACGTGTAGAAAGAAGTGTAACACAGACACAAGAGCTTTGTAAGAAAATCAGAAAACATTGATAGACATAAAAACTGCTCTGAATTAAATGGAAGGATAGCATCTGTTTACACATAGGGCATATGATGGTATCACAATGCCAATTCTCACCAAAGTCAATAAAGCATTCAAAATCTAATTTCAGCAGGTTTCTCTGGAATTTATAAGTAATTCTAAAATTCACGTAGAAGATAAATGCATCTACAGTAATAAAGTAATTGTGAAAACTACAACTTACCCTTAGCTGGAAATATGACAAAAATGTAAAGTAATTTAGCAATGTTGAAATAATGGTTCAAGGATGCATATGTATGTTGATGGAACAGAACAGAATACTGAAACAGAACCATGCATTTAAAAGACATTTGAGTGGTCCTGAAGCAAGGCCAGCAATTGCTGTAGCTGTTGGTTTCAAACAGGAGCCTAAAGAGAATTCTTTCTGTGGTCTGTTGGCCATTTCAGAACTTTGGAAATGGAATGGTCGATTCATCAGAAAGAAATAGCAGGTGAATATGGTGGACTTTAGGGGGCCTGCAGGGGAGAGACCCTGGCGCATCAGGACCTGCACTGTGCAGTTGACTCGGGGTGTCAGGAGAACAAGGAGCTCTCCCCCTCTCTGAGGGCGGCTGAGAGTGTGGCAGACTTTCGGCAGCCTGCGGGAGAGAAACCCTGGTACATCGGGACCTGCACAGTGTGGTTGACTCGGGGTGCCAGAACAAGAAGCTCCTCCCCTCTCTGGGGGGCCGGCTGTGAGTGTGGCCGACTTTGGGCAGCCCAAAAGAGAGAGACCCTGGTGCATCGGGACCTGCACAGTGAGGTTGACTCGGGATGCCAGGAGAACAAGGAGCTCCTCCTCCCCTCTCTGGGGGGCTGGCTGTGAGTGTGGCCGACTTTGGGCAGCCCAAAAGAGAGAGACCCTGGTGCATCGGGACCTGCACGGTGCGGTTGACTCAGGGTGCCAGGAGAACAAGGAACTCCTCCTCTCTCTGGGGGATGACTGTGATCCTGCCTGCATGTGGGCTGAGAATCAGACATCTCATGTCGTCCTGTCCCCCATCCCATGTCTCCCCTCCCGCTCCCCCCTGCCTAGCAAGTGGAAGCCAGTGAACTACACATCTTGTGAAAAGATTGGCTATGTTATTTAGTATGAGCTCTCCATATGCAAAGATAAGGACAACCATTTAGAAGAAAACAAGAGACAATATGACAGATAGTGAGAATCTCTGGTTGTCTAGCTTTGAAATTTATGCTTTCTTATGTCCCATTCTGTTCTGTTTTGTTGTGTTTAATTTTACTCCCCTATAAAATAAAATTTAAAAAAAAAGACATTTGACCTAGGTGGTGGTATATGGATGAATACAGAACATAAATTATCCATACAGTAGAGAAAAAGGGAACTCTCAGATCTCTATCTGAAACTACACAAAAACAAATACAAGGTAGAATAAATCATGAATACAAAAACTTCCAGCAACAAAAATTAGATTATCTTAAGTGATCTTTGAAAATTGCAAACAGACAAAAAACTTTAACAGCATCTAGCAACAGACTCATAAATCTGACATTATAAAATTTAATGCTCTTTCCAATCCAGAGGACCTCAGTGGGATAGCATGAGCCTCGGTGACCCCTCCCCCCACCAAGAGGACCTTGGCTGGGATGTGGAGTGCCTCAGCAACCCCTACCCCTACCCAAAGGATCTCAGTGGACTGGCAGGAGACCAAGCGAGCCCTCCCCTCATCTAGAGGACCTGGGCAGGCCGGCTACAATGTGTGTGAGCCCTCCCTCCACCCAGAGGAACAAGGGATCATGAAATAACAATTCAACAGTTCCAAGACATCCAAAGAAAAGCGATATAAATTTAATGGAAGTCAATGAAAAAAACCAGGAGTCAACACAAATGACATAAAAAAACTATTTGCAGAAGTAATAGCACAAATTTCCTCAAGCATAGAAAAAGAATCTCCATACAGGTAAGTGAGGCAAAAAGAATTTCTAAACAGTCATAACTGAAATAAATCTACACCCAGACATATAATAATCAAGATCCCAGAAATTCAGCACAAAACACAGAATACTAATAAGAGTTATAGCCCATTAGCATCATACCTGATTTCTCAACAAAAACCCTCAAGTTAAGAAGAGCTTGACTAGCCCTGAATCAAGGCCAGCAGAATGCTATAGCTGCTGGTTTCAAACAGGAGCCTAAAGAGAATTCTTTCTGTGGTCTGTTGGCCATTTCAGAACTTTGAAAATGTAACGGTCAATTCATCAGAAAGAAATAGTGGCTGTAAGTGTGGCAGGCTTCTGTGGCCCCGCAAGAGAGAGACCCTGGCATCTGGGGACCTGCACCATGCGGCAACCTGGGGTGCCTAGAGAACAAAGAACTCCCCACTCTCTGGTGAGCCGCTGTGAGCCTGCCCGCGGGAGGTCTGAGAATCAAATATCTCATGTCCTCCCATCCCCGTCCCATCCCCCAACCTTAGCAAGTGGGAGCCAGTGAACTGGACATCTTGTGAAAGATTGGCTATGTTGTTTTGTATGAACTTTTCATATACAAAGATATGGACAACCATTTGAAAGAAAACAAGAGACAATATGATAGATAGTGAAGATCTCTGGTTGTCTAGCTTTGAGATTTATGCTTTCTTATGTCTTATTTTGTTCTGTTTTGTTTTGTTAAATTTTACCCCCTTTAAAGTAAAATTTTTAAAAATTCTAAAAAAAAAAAAAAAAAAGAAGAGCTTGAAGTAAAGTATTTCAAGCTTTGAAAGAAAACTTCCAACAGAGGTTGGTGTACCCTGAAAAGCTATCTTTCAAAATTAATGGAGAATTAAGATACTTTCATGACAAAGAACAACTAAAGAAATTCATATCAACCAAACCAACAGTAGAAAAAATACTGAAAGATATTCTAGATAGAGATAAAAATGACCACAATTCCCCAAACAACAACAGGAAGAATCCACCAGGCAAGGCAAGCAATTAAACAGAGGGAAAAAACAGGGAATCAATGATAGGAAAATACCGTGACAAAGATAAGCCAGTACATATCAGTTATAACCATAAATGTAAATGGCCTCAATTCACCAATCAAAAGAAACAGACTGACAGAATGGATCAAGAAACAAGACCCAACAATATGCTGTACACAAGCGCTATGGCTGATACACTGTGTCAACTTGAGAAGTTTAGAAGTTTAACTGCGAGACTCAGCAGGGCGCCAGGATCCTTATTTTGTAAATATCCTCATTCTGTGCAAGAGGAGGGCACAGAGATTTTGTGAGTGTTACATCTGACCTGCCCACAGGGGATGACCGGCATACAATGTAAGAGAATAAATGAGGCTTGTTCCCCTACTTTTACTCTGGCTGCTACCTTGAAGTGGTGCCTCAGTGCCATTCCACCCTGCTGGGAGCCTATTAATTTTGCACTGAAACCTACACAAACAGTGAGTTAAATAAATCTCTCCTTCTTTCATTTTAGGTGTCAACTATTTTGTACCAGCAATGACAGAAAAGTAACCAAGACAACAAGAAACACATTTCTCTTAAAAAGAAACTCACAGACTGAAAGTCAAAGGATAGAAAACAATATTCCATGCAACACGAACCCAGAAAAAAGCAGGGGTAGCTAATCTGTTTGCACAAAGTGAACTTCAAACCAAAAATGATCAAAAGAGATAAAGAAGGTCACTACCTACTTGTTAGGAGAAAAACTGAAGAGAGTGAGGTAAGAATCTTAAATATATATGTACCAAATACAGGAGCACTTATGATGTAAGATAAATGTTAATAGACTGAAAAATCAAGTAAACAATAACACATTTGTAATAGGGGACCTTAATACCCCACTGTCAAAGAGATACACCAACTAGACAAAAAGTCAGCAAAGTAATAACACAACTGAATCAAACATGAATGGATCTAACATGTTTACAGAGTGTTCCACCCAACTACTTCAGGATACACGTTCTACTCAGTTGTACATGGGATGTTCTCTAAAATAGGCCATATACTAGCCAATAGAACATGCTTGAATAAATGCAGAGGAACTGAAATTGCCCCATGCGTATTATCTGACCACAGTGCATTGAAATTGGAAATTAATAACAAAAAACACTGCAAAACCTCCACGAACACATGGAAATTAAATAATACCCTTCTGAACAACCAAGGGATCAACAACAGAGGAAATTAAACAATATCTACAGTCAAATGAAAATGCAGATCCAACAAACCAGAAGCTATGGGATGTGATGAAAGCAATTCTAACAGGGAGATACACAGCAGCAAACAT
This sequence comes from Dolichotis patagonum, assembly GCA_004027295.1. Taxonomy (NCBI): domain Eukaryota; kingdom Metazoa; phylum Chordata; class Mammalia; order Rodentia; family Caviidae; genus Dolichotis; species Dolichotis patagonum. The sequence continues at coordinate 171,711 of PVJX010000184.1, read as the reverse complement.
TCACAGGAAAACAGAATGAGTATAAATAAACAACCTAATGTTGTACCTCAAGCTTTGAGAAAAAGAAGAGCAAGTCAAGGTCAAAGATCAGAGAAGAGAGGAAATTATAAAGATCAAAGCAGAAATTAATGCAACTGAGACTAAAAAAAAAATCAAAGAATTAATGAAATGAAGTTGGTTTTTTTCAATGAATAAACAAAACTGATAAACCCCTAGCTAATCTTATCAAGAAAAAACTCAAATTCATGCAATGAAGAATGAAAACGGAGAACTCACTACAGATTCTGTAGAAATGCAGAAGATCGTCAATACCTATTTGAAAATCTTTACTCACATAGGATGGCAAACACAGAAGAAATGGACAGATTCCTAGAAAAACGTGAAATACCAAAGCTGGATCAAGAAGATATAAAAATTCTGAATAACCCAGTATCAGTTAATGAAATTGAAAACATAATTAAAAACTTACCAACAAAGAAAAGCCCAGGTCCTGATGGATTCACAGCTGAATTCTACGAGAAATTTAGAGAAGATTTAATGCCAATACTCCTCAAACTCTTTAATGACACTGAAAGGGAAGCAAAATTTTCCCTAACTCATTCTTAGAGGCACATATTACTCTGATACCAAAACCAGAGAAACTCAACCAAAAAAGAGAACTACAGGCCAATCCTCTAACGAACATAGATGCAAAAATCCTCAAACAAAATACTAGCAAAGAGAATGTAGCAAATCATCAAGAAGATTATACACCATGACCAAGTGGGATTCATCCTAGCAATGCAGGGAACGTTCAACATATGCAAATCAATAAATGTAATACACATAGCAATGTAGTAAAAGACAAAAATCACATGATCATCTCAATAGATGCAGAAAAAGCTTCTGATAAAGTTCAACACTCACTCATAATAAAAATCCTAGAGAGAATAAAAATAGATGGTCTCTACCTCAATCTGATAAAAGCCATCTATGACAAACCAACAGCCAACATCATACTAAATGGATAAAAACTGAAAGTTTTTACTCCAGAATCAGGAACAAGACAAGATGTCCACTATCACACTGCTATTCAATAGTATTGGAAAAATTAGCCAGAGCAATTAGACAAGACAGAGAAATAAAAAGAATAAGGATAGGAAAGGAAGAAGTTGAATTATCAATATTTGCAGATCACATGATACTGTACATAGGAGATCCCAAAAACTTCAAAAGACCACTAAAGTTAATAAGTAAATTCAAAAGACCACTAGAGTTAATAAGTAAATTCTGCAGTGTAGCTGTATACAAAGTCAATGCTCACAAGGCAATAGCATTCCTGTACACAAACAACAAACTCACTGAGAGAGAAATTAAGGAAACAACACTTTTCACAATAGCATTAAAACAAAATGAAATACTTAGAAATCAATCTAACAAAGGCTATAAAAGATCTAGATATTGAAAATTACACTTGAAAAAGGAGATTGAAGAAGATATTGAAAAAATGGAAAAAAGATGAGAAAAAAAGAAAAAAAAAAGAAAATGGAAAGATATCCCTTGCTCATGGATAGGAAGAACCAATGTTGTGTAAATGGCCATACTCCTAAAACTGTTACACAGATTTATACAACCTTGATCAAAATTGCATTAGCATACCTCACAGATCTCGAGAAAACATTCCTAACATTTATTTGGAAAAAGAAGAGACCTGGAATAGCAAAGACAATCCTGGGCAGAAAAGGCAAGGCAGGAGGTATCACAATCCATGACTTGAAATTATACAACAAAGCTACTGTAATAGAAACAGCCTGCTACTTGCAAAAAACAACAACAACAACAAAAACCCTGAGGATCAGTGGAACAGATTAAAAGATGCAGACACAACTGCAAACACATTCATCTACCTTATTTTTGGCAAACAGAACAAACATGTTCACTGGAAGAAACATAGCCTCTTTAATAAATGGTGCTGGAAAAACTGCCTTTTCACATGCCAAAGACTAGAACTAGGCACGTGTCTATCACCATGCAATAAATTAAAGTCAAAATGGATCAAAGATCTAAATGTCAAAACAGAAACACTAAATCTACTGGAAGACAAGGCAGATAGAAATCGCGAAAATGGGGTGGGCAAAGAGCTCATGAACATAACACAAACTGCATGGGAAGTACTTCAAAGAAGCAACAACTAGGACATCATCTTACTAAAAAGCTTTTGCCAAAAAAAAAAAAAAAAAAAATCACCAACAGAGTGAAAACTCACAAGTTGTTTAAAAAAAAAATTTAGTCAGGTGTCCCTCAGACAAAGGTTTCTATCTAGAACATAAAAAGAATTGAAAAAAAATCAGGATCCCCAAATTCAAAGACCTAATGAAAAAATGGGCATTTAAGATGAACACACAATTCTCAAATGAAGAAATGGCAAATAATGACATTAAATGCCATAATGGCAAATAAATATATGAAAAAATGTTCCACATCACTGTTTGTTCAAGAAATGCAAATTAAATTAATACCAAAATCCCATCTCACTCCAGAAAGAATAGCTATTATCAAGAAATCAACCAATAACAAATGCTGGAGGAGCTGTGGGAACAAGGAACCCTTCTCTGTTGCTGGTGGGAGTGTAGACCTGGTGCAATCACTGTGGAAATCAGTGAAAAGATTCCTTAAAATACTAGGTTTGGAGGTCTCATTCGATCCAGCTATACTCCTTCTGGGTATTTTCCCAGAAGAATTGCAAATATACCACAGCAATATATGTGCACCCATGCTTATCCCAGCACACTTTATAAAAGCTAAATATTGGAAACAACCTATTCCCATCAACTGAGGAGCGGATAAAAAAGATGTGGTATTTTTATACAATGGAGTACTACTCAGCCATAAAGAAGGATAAACTTGAGGCTTTCATAGGTAAATAGATGCAACTTGAGATCATACTTGTAAGTGATATGAATTATATTCACATGTGTGAACACGGTATTGTCTCTCCAGTATAAAAACTGAAGGAGCAAATAAGGTCCAAAATGTACAACAGGTATTGTGAAAGGGGAAGAAACTGCTCAAAAGAAGATGAGATGGGGGAAAGGATAAATGAGGGGGAAACATTGCATACACACACACACACACACACACACACAAGACAGATAATTATACTACTACTGTCTGTTAACTTATCAAAAAGAACAGTCTGTATTTCCATTATTTGATCATTTTCATGCCTATATCTTATAATCTGAGCAACTACTTTGAAGACAACAATACACAATATATTAACATTGTTAATCTATTATTTGTTTTGAAATTCTGTATCATCATTTTTATCCTTTTTCCATTTTAAAATTAATAAAAAATTAAAATTTAATGCTCTTTTCAAAAAATATAAAGTGAAAAGACAAGATTGAAAAGCTACAGACTTAGGGAAGAAATTGCAATGCATACTGACAGAGAATTATAAAAACCCATTTTATATTTTAGCGGCGATAGATACCAAAGACACACACATGGAATCTGTACTAGTGGTTACTGCTTGGAGTAAGAAAGAGGACCAAGGGCAGAGAAAAAAAAAAAAGTACCCAATTTTATCTGTAATATTGTTTTTAATTAAAAATGAAGTGAAATAAAACATAAACTATCATCAGTTCTTAATATCAATGTTTTATTATTTCCAGTATTTTTCAGTATTTTTCATAATTCTAAAAAGCAAACAAAAGCCAAAAACAGTTTTCTGTCATACCCCAAGTAAAAGTTCACACAGAAAAGTTAATGTCTCCCAAAATCACAATTTGGGAGGGCTGGTACCCATTATCTCTTTCCTTTGCAGGCATATTTAGATACTCATATATAACTCCAATCAAGATTAGGAAGGTAGCCTATCTCCTGCTGGCTGGGAAAGTGGCTAGAAGTCCAAACAAGGTTCAAGGTAATTAGAATGACAAAGGCTGCAAGCAACAGGGAAAGCTAACATTTCAGAGGCTCTCCAGGGTGTGCCCAGGAGAATGCCCCTTTTGTTTCTGATCAGACTTGAGTGAACATGAGGAGCGCTGTGTCACGCCCCTTGTCAGAGGATGATGGAGCCTGGCAGTATGGAGAACCCCAGGAGACCCGTGCCCGGTTTAGGAATGTTCCTTCACAACAGCAGGTCCTGTGTCTGGAAGGAATATGAGGTCATGGACACAGCACACTAAGATTTCTCTAGCATCCAAGACAAAATGAGCCTTCATCCAGGTGGTGTCCAAATACAGGCTGCTCCCCACTCACACAATAATGCGGAGACACAATCGGCTCTATTTAGCAGAGCCATTACTCTCCAGCAGGGCAAAAAGTCATATTCTCTGTATTTTAAAAAGCATACCCCTAATGACATCAAATAAGCAGCTGAAGAATTCCTAATATAATAGTAGATATCACAAAAAACCATTTCTCAGGACAATTCAAGGATTCCCCAGGACAGACAAAAAGTGAAATACTAAAGGAAAGAGACTAAAGGCAAAGAAATGCCATTAAGAAACCTGCTAATGGCTCTGCCATTCTGTCAAAAAACAGCATCTCTTCCTTCCATCAAATAGTTGTTTACTATGCCTTTTATAATTCCTCTGTATGGAAAGCAAAACTTAGGTCTGAAAAAAAGACATTCCAAAGCGATGTACTCAAAAATAAAAAGAAATCATTGAGTCCCCAAAGATACATATGTGGATTTCTAAAAGAAAAGTTGCATTTTTTCCCTTTTCTCTCTTTAAAATTAAACAAAGGACTGCATGAACTCAGTATAAAAGAAGCCATTTATGTTCAGTCTCTCAGAGGAAACAGATAAAGGGAAAACTGATAAAAACAGGCGACGTGGACAGACATCTGATAAAGGGCAAGGCAATTATAATAAACATGTGGTAGAACCATAAACATGGAGATTTCCTTCTCTTTAGATAATATTTAGAAACTAGGGATATAAATACCAGAAAATGAAACTGTATAATGTGTTTTCTGGCTATTGCAAGTGCTATAGTGAAATTCAGTCCTAATATGTATATCCCTCCAGCAAAACCCACAAGCAACCTTCAGTGAATGCACATGTCTTCCTCTGTTAAAGTCTCAGTTATTAACTAGGTGTCCAGAGGTCTCTCAGCCACTCCTACAAACAAACCAAAATCCACCCTGAACTTCTCCTTGCAATGATCTCCTGATACTTAACAGAAAAAGCCCTCACTTCCCAGCACAGCAAAGCTTACCTGACCCACACCATCTTCTCCAGCAGTATCTGCCATCTTCCCACTTCAGACCGCTGGCATTCCTTCCTAGCACACGGACTTACGTTATCCACTGTGAGTTTACTCTCTAAGTACTTAGAATATTCTTCCTCACAGTCACCAGATTAACTCGATCATCCAGGAAAATGCCATCTTTTAGCAGACCTAAATCCTCTGCCCCCAGAGCATAACGTGAATATTCATCATTTTACTGAAGACTGCTCTACTGCCAGGCACTGCTCTAGGGCCTGGGGAGACAACCAGGTACCAAATAGAGTAAGTTCCAACTTCTGCACAACTTACAGTGTTATGGATGAGATAGACCAAAAATACAGGTTAGCAGCTGATAAATGATTCAAAAAAAAGTAGGTTAAAAGAATTACAGGAGATAGGTATGCTATTTTAGCTAGAGCAGAGAACGAATTTCCAATAAGATGCCAATGATAGAGGCAAGCAGATAAACTGGTGCATTACAGGCTGTAAGAATAGCACAAAAAGCTAAGCTGCCAGGGTGCTTGATGTATACGAAGAACAGCAAGAAGGTTTGTTTGTTTGCTTGTTTGTTTGAATATATATATAAATCTGAGTTCTAAACCCAGCATGGTGGCACATGTCTGTAATCCAGCCCTCGCCTGTAATCCCAGCACTCAGGAGGCTGAGCAAGTTCGAGCCCAGTCTGGACTACATAGTGAGTTCAAGGACAGCTGGTACTATAGAGCAAGACCTTGTGTAAAAAAAAAAAACAGGTAAAGCTGAGTTGTTATCAACTGGCTGCTATGCAGAGAACAGGAATAGGGGAGCAAGAGTGGCTGCAGGGCTATAATGATACAGGTAAGAGATGTAAAGGCTTGAACTGAAGTGAGTGGAAAAAGCAGCTAGGTCCTACATATATTTTTTGAACACATAACTGAAAGGAAAAAAAGATGGGTTAGATATGAGTAAGGGAGAAAGAAAGCAAGACTAACTCAGTTTTGCCCCAAGCAACTGACAGAATGGGAAATGGAAGGAAATATGCAGAGGCACAGATACAAAGGTGGGTCAGAAAGGGGGTTACCCAATCCAACACTTGGTTTTACACACATTGGGTTGAAATACGCAAATGGCAATGTCAAGTACACAGCTGGAAATATTAGTCTGGACTTTAGGGGCAGGTCAGGGCTAGTGGTACAGATCTGGCACTTATTAGACTACAACAGGAATTAGTCACAGGGCTTGTTAAAAGTACACGGAGGGCCGGGGATTTAGCTCAGCGGCATAAATGCCTGACAAGCACGAGGTCGCGAGTTCAATCCCGCCAAAAAAAAAAAGAAAAAAAAAGTACATGGAGGATGAGTAAAGATATACAAGGACCAAGACCTGAGATAATTCAACTTTTAGGAGTCAAAACCACAGGAGGACTCAGCAAAGGAAATACGTCCAGCATGGCCCCAAGGGCAAGCTTCTTAAGAATAGACACTACTTCTTTTGCCCTTCTATCTCCAGTTTCTGGTCAGGTACCACTTGGTATATAGTAGGTATTTAGTAAATAAACTGTCCTCTGAAACACAGCTAGAATCTATAGAGTTATTTCCTAGAAGTTCTGCTTATAAGGCCTAAGAGCCCAATAACTGAAATATGACCAATCAAGAGGACATCTTTTCAACCACCTGTAGTACACACTGAACTTACTGTGAAATAGCACACCACAGCTACCTAGCCACAAAGAACAGAGGCACAAAGGAAGGCTTTAGAAGCAAGTATATTGACTAGAAAAGCACACTCTGCGATATTCAAAGATCAAGAGTCAGAGAACAGAAGCTTTTCATCTTTGGTTGTTTCACAAAGTAAATAAACATGAAACATATGGCTGATTGCTCAGTTTCTGTGGGAGGCTAAGGTTCCAGTTTCACCTATTAGGAGAAGGCAATAAAAGAGATAATTGAGCACCTGTAAGAAATTATAAAACACTTACAATAAATACTTATAAAATGCAGAAGGATGTTCCCCTCAGCACCCTAAACATTTTATTCTGGGATAGAAAAAACAGAAGATGTAAATCTCTAGATCATCCTTAAAGACTTCCATTAGTAAAATAACTTATCAAATGGAAACAGATGTGAATAATCCAGCTGACTCAAAAAATAACTCTGCTACTATAAAGAACACTGAGCTCATCATGATTCTTTATGCATGCCCTCAAAGACACTTTGGGCAATTTACCTTACTTATGTCTAAGTACAGCTATTTCATGTTTAACTGACACAAGATAGGAACATGAAAAGAGGGAAAGTTCAGGGAACCAAACTGAGGGAAGGTTGTTGTGAAAGTTAGAATTTATAGCAAAATAAAGTCAAACATTGATTTATAAACAAAAATGCTGGGCATGATGGTGCTACTCAGAAGGTAAAGGCAAAAGGATCAAAAATTCAAGCCAGCCTCAGCAATTTAGTATCCTGTCTCAAAATAAAAGATGAATAAAGATGTAGATCAGTGCTCCCTTGGTTCATTCCCTAATAGTGTGTGTGTGGGTGGGTGGGGGGAAAATCTATGATAAAATTAAATCTTTCCAAATGGAAACCTCCCCCCTTCCCACAAAAGAGCTCAAATGTGATCCTGTATGAGATGCTGAATTGGCTAACAGGCCAAATTTTCATTACTATGTACTGTGCTCTTCATTTTTTATTTAAAATTTTAGGGATAGATTATTTGTAAAATTTGGAATACAGATTAAAAAGTATGGTGCTAATGCTCTGTTTACACATTCCCATTCTTAACTCATGACAAACACATCTTCATACAAATTCTTGTGCTCTTATTCACCAGTCCATCTTGCCATTGGGTGGATGCTATTACAGTTCCTTTTAAGTACCTTATATAGCTTCTGGCCATCACAAGGGACTGAAGATATTTGATGAGTAAATGGCTTGTTACACTTGGATGTAATATACCCCTTTATCTCCCTTCCTCAATTACTCATGTGTTGAAGAATTAGCTGCTGATAGGCTTTTGAGAAGTGTTTGGATCACGAAGCTCTAACTTCATTAATGGACCAATCTATAATTTGGAGGTGAAAGGAGTGGGTGAAGGTGTAACCTTAGGGATTTCATCTGGTCCCTGGCCTCTTCCTCTACACCTCTTTCTGCACTCTTTATTTCCTGGCCTCCATGAGAAAAGACGCTTTCCTCCACCATGCCTTGTCTATCATACGTTCTACCTCACCACAGCCCAAAAACCATAAAGCTGTGTGACCATAGACTGAAACCTCTAAAACCATGAGCCAAAATCAACTCATCCTTCTCTAAGCTGATTTTCTCAAGTGTTTGGTCGCAGCAACAAAAAGCTGACAACACATGGACAATGGACTTATATGAAAACCCATCAGGAAACAGGTACTATAGTGAATAATATATTTGGCTAGTTAGCATCTAAATGTCCTACTGACATGGAAGGACACCTACTTTAAGGAATAATGCAGACACAAAGTTACAATGAGATTAGTAATAGATATACAGAGAAGTGAAAAAATTAAGCCAAGAGCCTTAGCACACATCTATTATCCCTATGCTCTAGAAGCTAAGATTAGGGGAAAGAGGATCACAAGTTCAAGATCAACCTGGACTATGCAGTAAGACTTTATCTTAAAAAAACTGAAAGAAAGAAAGAAAGAAAGAAAGAAAGAAAGAAAGAAAGAAAGAAAGAAAGAAAAGTTATGGTTGATACATTGTGTCAACTTAAGAAGTTTAGAAGTTTAATTGAGACTCAGCAGAGAACCAGGATACTTACTTGGTAAATATCCTCATCCTATGCAAGAGGAGGGCACAGAGGTGGCGTGAGTGCTAAACCTGCCCTGGAGAGGGGGAGAGTGGCCTGTGTAAAATACAAGGGAGGAGAAGGGGTTTGTTCCCCCCTTTTTGCTCTGGTTTCTGCCTTAAAGTATTGTCCCAGTGCCATGGCACCCTGCCTTGCAGTCAGGTGATTATGGACTAAAACCTCCAAAAACTGTATGCTGAATAAACCTTTCCTTCCTTAATTTTGGGTATTGGGTGGTTTTATATCAGCAATGAGAGAAAAGTAACCAAGACAGAATATGGTACCAGGAGTGGGGTCACTGCTGTGATGGTACCTGACCATGTGGCTCCAGAGCATTTGGGAATGGTTTGTGGGAAGAGTTTGGAAAGGTTTAGAGATGTCATCTGGATGTACAGAGCTGGAACACTTTAGGCTGTTCTGCATGGGAGATTCTGTTCAGAGCTCAGGAGACCAGAAGGCTAATAAAAAGCCTGCTGGTAAAGACCAGGCTCAGGAGGTTTTGGCTGGGAAGGACTGCATTGGTTGTTGGATTCCAGCTGATGTATGTTATGGCTAGTCAGAAAGTTTGTCTCCATTTTGCTTGTGTCCAGAGACTTTGCCTGAGACTGAGAGTAAGGGCAGTGGACTGATTAATCTGGCATAAGAAACTTCAAGGCAGTCAAATGCTGAGGTGGTGGCATGACCTGGGGGCTTTTAGCTAGATTTATTTTGTGAATCAAGAGCAAAGAGCCCAGCAGGATGATTTAAAATGTTGTGAGTTTGGCCAGAAAGCTATGAACTGTAAAGATAAAGCTGAGATTTAACTGCTCAGAAGGAACAGAGAAATTAAAAAGATGGCCTGTGGGCATCACAGGAAGAGGCAGCAGTCTCAAAACTGCAAAAGTGAAAGACTGTGCTTAGAGGAGAAAGCCACAGAGCACAACGTCCCAGAACAGCAGTGGCCACACCAGGGTCCAGAATGGTGGTGACATAGAGAATCTGCTCCTCACAATCAGGTTCAGAGTGTTCAGTGATCCAGGCACTCAACCCCTACAGCCACGAGAGGAAAGCCTGGCTACTGCTGCAGCAGTACATGGTCCCTATAAACTAGTCCCAGTATACAAATGAAATTCAGGTCCTGTTAAGAAAAGTTACCTTTTTTTCTCTTGCAACAGAAATGAGGCACCATGAAAAAAAACTGGATTACAAGTTAGTTCAATTTGCAACCATGTTGCAACTACTACCTGAAAGTGAGCGCACTGATTAACAGAGAGACAGAGACAGAGAGAGAGAGAGAGAAACTGGAATAATAGTATCTTGGAAGATTGTGAGTTAGGTATACCCCAAATCTCTAATTCTCACTTAGCCTGCTCTGGCTAGTTGAGGAGCTCCTCTTACTTTGTCCTCTTTCTCTTAATTGAGAAAACAGTGAAATCCCCTTGCCTGAATGAATTCCCTTGTAAGACTAAACTAATTTCCATTTGTTTCAGCTTTCATCCTTCCATATTTACATCCTGCTCCTCTAGCATCAAATAACAGCATGCTCTGTGGAGATTATTATAACATCAATTATAAAACTGTTCATTAATATGCGCAAGCTAATAAAAGTTCAGGTGCAGAGTCTGACTGATTTAGACCAAGGAATAAAAATTAATTTTAGTTCCAACTATTTGCTGATATAACCATCCTTGTCCGAGATTCTGTACTCAAAAGCTGCCTTTAGTATCTGATAGTGGTTCTAAATGTTTATTTAACTGATTGATTGGAAACTGGACTTGGACACAATGATATGCTAAAAGAGTATGTGTAGTGTCATATTCTTTAGGATAATGTAGAAATAATTTAAAAACTGCAAGACATAAGAATGATGGATGGATATGATTGTGTAATTTATGCTACACCTTTACCCATTCTTCATCCATAAACCTTAAAAGGTCCCAGAGGACACTTCTTATTTCATGCCTTGAAAATACAAGTACAGTGGAAGGTCCATACCTCCAAGAAATACTTTATATGAGACAGAGAGAAGATATTGAAATCAGACTACTCATTTCAAGAATAGAAGAGATCAAGCCAGTGGCCTTTACACACAAGGGGCAGGAAAGTGGGCATAAGTAAACAGGAAGAAGGCCAGAATGGCTTAAAATAATCTGACAGCATGAATCTTCTACAGTAGTTAAAGCATCATGGAGTCTTTCAGATTAGAATAAGCCCGTATTCTAACATTAAACTGAAAGCAACATTGTTTCTCTGAAGGGAGCAAAGACAGCAAGACCAAGACTTGAAGATGATGCTCCATATCCCAGTTCAACATTTCGGCTGATATGGGTCTTGAACAAAAATGCTGTCAGTTAAAAAAAAAAATTCTATCAGTTATTCCTTGGTCAAAAAAAGTTTACAAACCTGGGGGTAAAAGTCAAGGACATGAAACACCTCAGGACTGTACCCAAGGACCAACTTGTAAAACTGTTCTTTCCTATTGCTGAGCACTGCTGGGTTTAGAGGCTTTACAGCCAAGACAGGAATGTTTCCACTAGTACTACAATTATTCTACTTGGATGCTGAGTCTCTATTCATTTTAAGTTCTACAAATTACTATGCCAAAAGAATGCCACTCTCTCAAAGACGAGTGTCAGTCAAGAAAAGTAACCTAGATGGTTAAAAGGAAATACAGCAGAGGGACATCTGAGTAAAGAAGGAACCACACTATCACTGTAGTATCTCCTGGGACCTCCTGGTAAACAATAATCTAGAATTGCTGAAACCACATATAGCAAAATTAACAAGGTTTTAAATCCTAACACACACACACACACACACACACACACACACACACACACACACACATAACTGAAATTCATCTTTTACCCCAAACAGGTTAGAACCAAAAACAAAAATAACAAAAAATCCCAAAAATCTCTGTCCACCTAAGTTACCTCAAGGCAATCTTAACTGCATGTAAACAAAATGGGCAGATAATGCAACAGGAAAGTCATCAACACAATTTATATATTCAGCTTCAATATAGAAACATGAAAGTATCAATTCATACTTATATGTTTATATTTTGTTTTGCCATTTTGTATAAATGTTTATAAATTTGAATTAACTTCCTTTCTCTAATTTTCCCATTATTTTATAAAGGGTACAGTAGGGTGATTAACTTTAAACTAAATCAGTAGGTTCCAAGAGAGAAAGAATGAGAGGAGAAATGGATAGATCCAGCAATTTATAAAACCAGTGTTATCCTGTTTTACTGGAAAGAAATGTGATTTTAGCTATATAGTGAATACATTAAGGCAGCTAAGAATAAATTTTTATATAACTATAGAGAAAAGATATATAGAAACTGGGAAGTCTGGGAAGCAGACTACAGTTACATATTATTTTTGCTGATTTGGTCCTATTTGGGGAAAAGCACCAATATCAAGGGAAACTGTATTCTTCCTCTCACTACGGAAGCCAAAATTGGAACAAGTAACCTTTTTTTCCCTATGGTTGTTCGTCATGATGCGCTAAACAAAGCCAAGCCTTTGATTCCCAATAGAGTTCTGAGTCACGGGAAATGAGGTAAAGGTCAATGACAGCTCATTCAAATTGAGCATCACAAAAGTAGAAACTTGCTTCACTACTTACGCTATAATATCATCAGTCTTATAGTAGGAAATTAATATTTTCAAATAGAAAAAAGGGCAGTGAGAGACTGTTTTCAGCACTCACAGGGAAATAAAATATCCAACACAAAGCTTCAAGTGTCCAGAGGTAAAGACTGGCACTGCAGTGTCTAGAAACGACAGTGCCAGCAGTGTCACAGGAAGTTGACTGCGAGTAAAAGCTACCGATGTCCTTGTGCCCCTTGGTTCTGGCCTACCCTTGGTTTTTCATTCTGCCTAACAATGTGTTTCCAATGTCCTTCCAATAAATTTCTTTCCTGATTAAATTTAATCAAAGGTGCTTTCTATGGCTACCATTCAAGAACACCAACTAGTACAAAGGCTTAAATATACTTCATGAGAATTATACCAGTGGGGGTAGGAAATTCTCTACATATATCTTCTTACAGGAGACCAGAAGTTAAAAAATTGTAATGATAGACTTATGCTCAAAGCCAAAATATGTACTTCTTCCTTTAATATGCTAGATTGAATCATATGAAACTGTAGATATGGGGTCATTTGTTATCTAAAAATCCTTTTCACTCAGTTTAATCTAATAATGTATCTGTTACTTTAAAAGACATAGTTTAATCTAATATATATCCGTTACTTTCATATCTAATATTTGGTTGCTCTGATAACATCTCAAAAATCCTTACTTAATTTATGCAATTTTTTAAATGCTTAGGCTTTCAAATACTACTAATACTACAAGACATTTTTTATACGGCGTTCAATGAGGCTTACAGAATGTGAAACCCCTTAAAGTCTCTATAAATATTAGAGAATGGAAGAGCGCATGCATTCAATAAGAATGAACTAGAATCAGATATTTGTAACCAGCAGGCCCAACTACAATGACTCAGTCAGCCCTAACTTCCATTCCAGTTGTCTGAAATTCCTCCTGCCAAGTAGGTATCCACAGTATGGTGTTCTCAAAATCATTAAGGAAGGAAAGTATACAGCTTTTTTAGTAGCAACTTCTACTTACCAACACTTTGGAATCTGTTTTTGGTTATATATATATATGTATCTGCCTATATCACATCTGCTACTTTTCCTCTTTCATGCAGATTTTGGGGGGGGGGGGGTTCTGGGAATCCAACTCATGACATAGTGCTTGCCAGGCAGGCACTTATGCCGCTAAGCTGAATCCCCAGCCCTCCTGCAGAGATTTAAAGGCAGTTCCTCGACTTATTTTGCCTCTTTTGTTTCTTGTTTTTCTTGTATTTTGTTTTGTTTTTCCCTCTAATACAGAAAGGATAGATATACATGTATAGGGTTATACATGCCTAGAACTTCGCCTAGAGTTTACAAGAATTGATTTTATTACATGTGATGGTATGAACAGCTACTTTGAAGAAAACAAGACCTTATGGTAGCCATTGCTGATTTTCCTGTTGTCTGGTTTTGAAGGCCTATAATGTTTTCATTCTTTTGTTTTGATCAGTTTTATACTATTTTGTTTTGGTTTTGTGTGTGACGATATGGACAACTATTTTGAAGAAAATGGAAAATGAGACATTATGGTAGCCACTGTTGATTTCCTGTTGTCTTGTTTTGAAATCCTATGTTGCTTGCATTGTTTTATTCCGATCTGCTTTGTTCTGTTTCATTCTCTTTAAAATAAAAAAGCAGTTCCTCACTGAACAATAGTTAAAGCATTTAATATTTACTAACAGCACTCAGCATTTCTCTTCATACTCAACCACCCTAAATTCTTTAGTACTTCTAGAAAGTCTATTTTCTAATTGTTTTCTCTATTCTGAACCTACTGTACATCTTCCAAGTCTTCCAAAGTGTTGAAATTATCCTAAAAGCAAAAGCAAAATACATGAGACCAATTTTGAGGGTCAGTAAAAATATGCCACTAGAGAAGAGAATGTTTTAAAAAAGTTGACGACAAGAAGTACAGAGTGGAAACTACTGAATTGGTGAAATAATCATTTTTAATATAAGTGTAGACAAGAAGAGATACATTGTGGAAAATGAGATATAATAGGTCTGCTTTTATGTTTCTTTCTTTAAAAAAAATTATCAAAGTCTTCTAAGAATGATCCAATAAATAAACATCAGATTTTGACCTACAACAATAGTTTTAATGTTGTCTCAACACCACAGTGCTTTGCTAAGCTGATGAGAGAATTTTACCTGAATGGTACTTCTTCCTTTGGGACATCCACGTAGTAACGAATAAAAAATCGCTCAGAATCTTCTCGCTCACCATCAGTGACAACACTGCCATTAAGTTTAGAAACTGATGGCAATCTGTAAGTTAAAACAAAACAAAAAATCTTTCAAAGATGCTAAAAATATTTAAGTTTAGAAATAAAGTAATTCATCTGAGGCCTAGTCTTGTTTCTTTGAAAGAACAGCATTTGATGTAGTTTTGCTTGTACATAAATACAGACATGGACTAAAGTTATATAAAAGAGAAGAGAACTCTAGTTTCCTTTTTGAATGTGACACTGACCTTTCATAATCATACCTTTTTCAAAATTAGATTCTACACAGCACTATCCAACTTAGAGTAATGTAAACTACAAATGCAATTTTAAATTCTCTAGTAACTATACAGTTTTTTAAAAAGAAAAAATAACAGATGAAATTGATTTTAACAATATATTTTTATTTAATCCAGTATATCCAGGATATAGTTATTTTGACATGTTCAGTAGTCGATATTCAAAAGTAATTATAAAGCTGTTTACTACTCTTTTATTCATAGAAAGTATTTGAAATCCAGAATCTATTTTTCTCTAACACAGTTCAATTCAGACAAGACATATTTCAGGTGTTCAGTGTCACACATGGCTAGCAGCTACCATACAAAACAGCACATGCCTAATGAGTGCTCAGTATATTATTATATAATTCAGGATCCATTTATCATAGTTACAAAAGAATGGTGTGAATACAGTAACGTAAAAGGTCTTCTCAAAACTCAGTCTTTTTAAGAGAAAAGTATGCCAGGATATTTCATTGAGCTATTAACACAGATGATAACAACTGCAAAGTAGTAAGAATCTTTCAGGAATTATTTGGTCAGAAAAATCAAAACTATTTTTAAGGAGCATTCCTCTTTAGAGAACCTTAAAGCCTACTGTTTCTCTTTCAAAACGAGTATGTTTACTGCACAAAGAGAACAAAGCAAAGCTCTATGGCTCTTTCCACTTTAGCCAAAATCTCATTTCTGCTACAAAATTAATCCCAGAAGGAAATTCAGAAGGAAATTCTAGTTCTGTGGAACAGTGTCTAAGACACAAAAGGCAGGGGCGTCAGATAAAGAAGATAACAAAAATGCCCGTCATATTTAAGTCAACATACATTTAAGAAGAAAATACAGAGGCTGCTGAAATAGCCCAATTTCCATATATTTTCACCTTAAATGACCATTACATTAATGGAGGAAATAAGGAAAACTACAACAGGAATGATTCCCTATCATACGGTCTTTTACCATGTAACCCAAAAAAGTTCTTCATATGTCTTTGTACCCCAAACCATGAAAATAAGAATAGATATTTGAGGGAGTATTTCCGTGGCACTGGCAGGACAACTAGGTATCATGTTTTCCTCACTGTACTCATTTTTATCCAGGACTAGACGCCACAGATGCAACTCCTTCAATCATGGTCTTATTCAAGATACAAGTAAATTCATAGAGCCCACTACCCAAATATAGTGCATTGCCCCTTTAAGGAAACAATAAGGCCCTGTGAAAAGAAAACAAAAGAAATCAGAACAAACCTGGCTACCACCAGTTTCCTGCGCTCCTCAGTGGTATATGGCTGCAGAAGAGGAATTCCTAACAACCTCACTTCTTCAAGTTTGGGGAATGAATTTAGCTTGTCAATGTCTTCCCAGGACTGCAAACCTAATTTGAGAAAGATATTGTTTAAGTTAATACAGGAAAGTGCACAAATAAAAAGGAAGTATTCCAATTAAGTTTGGAAATATAAACATGATCATAGAGTGTCTAAAATGTTTCCCTATCCTAAGAAAAATGGGAATATGCACCATAAAATTTTGCCAGCGCCTCCCTGTCTCTGTGAGCTCAGTGGTCAAGAAGACACAGCCTTGTTCTCTCACATTCTCTCACCTCCTCGGTCTACCAAAATGATTCATAACAGGGACCACAGATGGTTTCAATAAGCATGTCACAATCACATAAGTTTTTAGAAAATGGTATGCCAACTCATTTTATTTTACAGACTCATGGAATGTAACTATGGATCACAGTTGTTATTGTCATACTCAAATTTTACCTGACAAATTCTAAAATGGGATATGGTCAACACAATCAGAAACTAAATATCATTATTTTCATACTGTTCACATTTTATGACATGGAAAATGGATCTAAAATCATTGTTAATAAGAACCTTGAACCTGTTAGTAAGGAGAACATACAACAAATTAAGACTTTTAGTCGTAAAATTAAACTGTCCTTATGGTAATGAGCAAATGTATTATATGAATCAATATTTGACTTGCAAGTCATGTAGCACTTGCAAGCAGGAAAGATATTCCTATAGTTATGAAGCTGGTCAATTTTACAGCATAGGAAACCCATTTTGTACAACATACTCCCTTCCTATTGCTACAAAACTTCCACGAAGCTAAAGACAGAGGAACACCCTATGAGGACTCTGGTACAAATTGTTCTAAACCACAACTGTGTTCTTCCCTTACAATGCAATTCCATCTAGAAGGAAGAATAGAGTTCTATCAATGGGTGTCAAATTGTGAAATAAACAGCTTTCTTACACAAAATACTGGCATTTAAAACTATTTTTCATTCATAATAGCTGTGGTAAAATATACTAAGTTTGTTTTCCTTGGTTGTAGGTTTGAGATCTTTTCAATTATGTAGTTGTTCCAAGAAATAGGGTGAATGACAGCATCTCAAGAATGAGTTGTATGGGGAAAACGTTTCTATAATATACACGTCCGATAAAAGACTGTTAGGGAAAACAGAAAAATAACTCTTAAAACAATACTGAAAAAAGACAACTAGATTAAAAATGCACAAAATACCTAAACTGATCCCTCACTCATCAAAGAAGATATGCAGATGGCAAGTAAGCCTACAAAACGATGTTCAACGTTCTAGTTATTAGGGAATTTGAATACTGTGACACGCCTGTTATAAAAGTCAAAATCCCAAACACTGACAGTACCAAATGCTGGTAGGACGTACAGGAACTCTTGCTCACAACTGGTGGGAATAAAAATGGTAAGACAGCTTGGAAGTCTCTTAGGAAACTAAACATGCTCATCGTATATGCCCAACAATCACGCCCATACAACTTACCCAAACAAACTGAAAACTTATGTCCATACAAAGACCTACACCCAGATATTTAAAGGAACTTTGTTCATAACTGCCAAAACTTGGAAGCAACAAGAAGTCCTTCAGTAGGTGACAGATAAACAAACTGTGGTATATCCAGCAAAAAGTATATTGCTTAGTGCTAAAAAGAAATGAGCTAGCAAGTCATGAAAAGGAATGGAGGATATAAACTTGTATTAGTAAATGAAAGAAGTTGTTACAGCTTGTATCTCATGTGTCCCCCAAAGCCTCGTATGTTCACAGGTGGGGCTTCTATGAGGTGGCTGGATCTAGGGTATGTGATACTGGGATTACGGGTCTGTTACTAGATTAGTCAACTCATTGGTTTGTCACAGTTCTGGGTGTGGATAATGGGAAGGCCCACCCTCAGTATGGGTGGTACTTCCCAAAAGCCTTATAGCCTGGATGGGATAAGAGGGAAAGGGAGGTCTCCTTCTTGTTGCTGCTGCCTCCCACCCGCTCTGCCATGGATTGTTTCTCCTTTGTGATGCCCCTCTACCATGCTATCCTGCCCTGGAGTCAGACAACTACAGACTTAAACCTCTGCAAACTGTGAACCAAAATAAACCTTTATGCCTTTAACTTGTAGGTGTCGGATATTTCGTCTCAGCAAGGAGAAAAGTAATACAGAAGCCAATCTCAAAAGGTTACATGTTGTATGACTCCAAATGCATGACATTCTAGAAAGAGCAAAACTATCAAAAAGATCAGTGGTTGCCAGGACCTGGGGGATAAATAAATGGAACAAAGGAGATTTTTCTTTTAGGGCAGTGAAATTATTCCGCACAGTACAACAATGGTGGGTACATGTTATGACATATTTGTTAAAATTCAAAGACTGTAAAACACCAATAATGAATCCTAATGTAAACTGTAACAGTGTGTCACTGTAAGTTCACAAATTAAAACACTACCAACTTACTACTTTGGTATGGGATGTTTATAGTGGGGGTCAATATGAGAGCTCTCTAAATACCATAGTCCATTTGCTATGAACTTTGAACTGCTCTAAAACAAAAAGCTTACTAATTAAAAACAAAACAAACGGGCTGAATATATCCATTCCTGTGATACAATTAGATGGCAATTAATGTACAATAAATGATAGATACTAGGAAGGTGAACATTTGAAAAGAGATAGCAAGTTAGGATTCCTTACCCCAAACACAGAAAAAGCAGTCTATAGTTTGTAATTCTTTATACTCTGCCTTTTTGTTATCTAATGCATCAACTTCATTACACTCCTTCCATAGCTTGAACTCTTTAATGTATAAAATATAAGTTGCTAATACAATGCTATGTCACTTAATATTTATTAGAGCATTTATGAATATGAATGCCTTAAATTTAGTCAGTCAATAGGCATTGGCATGTCATGTTGAAAATTTGTCCTATAAAAAGGTAGAAGTATGACTAAAATAAATACATTTTCATTGTATTTCATGCATAAGCTCAGATCGATCTGCCTGTGCCTCACCTGATTTGTGGAGGCTGATGGATCGCAGATTAGGAAACAACCTGGCCAATGAATCATCAGGCTCCTCAATGGCATTCAAATGATTGTTGGCCAGGACGAGGGTATCTAGTGAAGGAAACATAACTCCTAACTTCCGTATTTCAGTCCAGTCTTGGAGGTTATTGTCCGTTATATGTAGGAGCTTAAGAGAATGACAGCAAATAGATGAACAAGACACTGTTTCATAGTCATTAAGGCACAGAAAGAGCTCCTCCAAACTGCAAAGAAAAAGGGGAAATATTTCATTCTCTAAAGAAGTTTATAGTTTGTACTATTACTTATTTTTATTAATTCAATAAATAAAGAGTGCATATTATATGTGAGACTGGTAGGTATTATAGAGAAAATATAAAGATGTCTTCCCGAATCTCAAAATACTGTATAACTGGGAAGACAAAACCTCCAACACGTAAAATAACAAAAATAACTGGATTGATTTTGGGCTTAAAAAATTATATGCTAAATGAAACAGTACTAACTGTAAGCATAATTATGGTTCATATAGGAATAAACTTGAAATTATAGTTGAGATAACCAGGAAAAGATAAATAGCTTTGAAGGAGGGTTGGACTTACATAAGTTGATGGGAAAGACAAGAAAATTGCAGAAACAACATGAAAAAATGTTTAGGGATAGAAACAATAACTACTAAATTCCTTCCCTGTGCCTGAAATATTATAGATTTCACTTCTATTTCTGCAAGGTAAATATTATTACTGCCACTTAACAGACAAGAAAGCTGAGCCCAAAGAGGGTAAATAATTTATCAAAGGTCATGTGGTTAGTAAATGGAACTGGTATTTACGAGCTCATTTAGCACCATGCTGGAAGTTGTATGTGGTAAGAAACCCATACAATACAACAGGAAGATGTAATAAACACTGTGAGATGAAATTCTGAAGGGCTTTGATAATTTCCATATTTAGATAGTCAAAGATACTACAACTTCACAGCCAGGTGTGGTGTGTAACCCCAGCACTGTACTAGGCTAAAGCAGGAGGACTCCAAGTTCAAGCCTTGCTGGGCCATTTAGTGAGACTTTGTCTTTAAAAAAGTAATAAAGGGCTAAGGATATAGCTCAGTGGCATAAGCACCTGCTTGGCAAATGCGACGTCATGAGTTTGAGCCCCAGTACCAAAAAAAAAAAAAAATAATAATAATAATAATAATAATAATAATAATAAAAGGTTGGGGATTAGCTCAGTGCAAAGGCCCTAGGTTCTATCCTCAGTATGGAAAAAAATTTCTAAAAACTCCCCAAACCTATAGTTTCTCTCATATATTTTTGTTAAGTACTTTGCACCCTTTGTGCATAAGCAAAGATACAAACAAAATTTTTTAAAAAGGCATTTCTAAACTGACAGACAAAAAGTATGATTTGCTTCTTAAATTGCTGAAAAGAATGCCAGAGGTCCATTTTCCCATCAGGCCAGCTAGATATTTAATCATCTAAATGCTAAGATGTTTTAGAGATACTATTAATTTTTTTCCTCCCAAAGAAAAGGGTTGAAGCAAAATTCTTAAATTGGGTAATCAGAAGATTAGAATGGAGAAAGGCTGAGCTGATCTAGAAGCGATAAGTGCTTCTCAGGGGTATTTTCTAGCCAAAGGATGACATATCTCGTGTCTCGGAGCTACTCAACACTGAGCAAGTATTCCACTGGAAATGCTACCAGGTTACCCTCGCATGCTCATGCTAATTACTTCATTTTTCTAGCCTCTTTCTCCATTCTGGCTGCAGGTCTAGGATTTCTGAGATGGGAGATCAGCAGCAGTTCTATGTACTGACACAGACGACAGCACAGCTCCCCCCACCACGCTCTCAGGCTTACTCTGGTAACTCCTGCAGGATTGTGTGAACTGTCTCCCATGAAGCTTTGCTGTTGTTGAGGACGAGTTTGCGAACCCCAGAGAAGGACCCAGCACATGTTCTTTCTAAAACTGACAAATTCAGAGGGTTGGAACTCAGGTTTAGAAACTCCAACTGAGGAACATTTGACACAATTTTACTGACCTAAAGAAAAAAGAAAGGAGAAACGTATCAGGCAGTAATCAGAGCTTTTACACAGCAATCACGCTCAAGAAGGCCTAAGTGAGTGGGTCCCCAGGCGTAGGCCCATTTACCTCAGGGAGTCCTACTCAGCGATGCTACTCACAGAGCAGCATAAGTGATTTCAACAACTCTTCGCAAATAACTTAATTGCTATGAAATGGTAGCATATCTGATAAGTAATGGTACAAAATAGATTTCCTATGTCATTATTAGCAAAGTTTCTGTTCTCTATGTGACAGTTTCTGTGATAAACAAAGATTTAAAAAGGTAGTTTAGATGATATTCCAGACTGTAAATTTTTAAAGAGCTGAGACTGGGTCATGTAATTCTCTTTGAGTATGTTCTCCTCATTGTCAGAACATTCAAGCTAATTAAAGGTTCCTTTAAAATCATGTGTTCAAAACTGGCTACACATTTCTCAATCAAAACTGTTTGGTTTGAAGATGTGTATCACACTTTAAAATATATTTACTTGTTAAGTAAAGTATCCATAACTATGTAACAAAAGTGAAAAAATAATCATCAATTTAATGATGTAGTTAGCTAACTGGTAGACAGAAAAAAGGAAAATATTGAACTTAACTATTTCCAACACTTTCTTAGCTGTGTGGTTTCAGATAAATTAAGTTTCACAAAACAAGGAACATGGGCTGGGGATTTAGCTCAGCAGCATAAGCACCTGCCTTGCAAGCATGTGGTCATGAGTTCGATCCCTGGTACCACCAAAAAAAAAAAAACAAGGAACATAATACCTGTCTATGTGACATGGCTGTTGGATTTAATGAAATACACATGTGATGCCCTCAGCACAGCAACTGGCATCTCTTTTTGAAAACTGTTTTCTTAATTACCACTAACTGTATGTAAATGTGGAAGCAGGCATAGTGGAATGTTTCACATTTACTGAATTATATACTTTATTCAATAATGTAATTACTGCATATTGAGTAAATTTACTGAGTAATTTACTCAATAAATATGACTATTGCTAATATAATAAGAATACTATGAACCAGTAGCTCAACTCTTACTACCCATCAAAATATACTGATTCCCAGGTTCTACCATAAATTATCCAGTCAGGAGTTTCAGGAGTAGGACAAGTTTCAGGGTAAGGACCTAGGAATTAGTTTCTTTTCAAAGTTCTGGAAAAAATATATATATAAAGGGAGAGGGGGGAAATCACAGAAAGAAAGAAAGAAAGAAAGAAAGAAAGAAAGAAAGAAAGAAAGAAAGAAAGAAAGAAAGAGTAACTGTACTTTACATTGGGTCTTTGTTTATATTCAGCTCAGGAGCTCTAAAATCAGAGTAGATTAATTCCAATAAGGTTCAGAGGAGGATGTGAGAGGGAAAGTTCTGCACATTCACTATTCATCTATACCCCACACCAACCCTTTAAAGTTAGTGCCACTTTTATTCTCATTTTAGAAATGAAGAAATAAGCAACCTTTTAGAGAAAATACAGAAGACTTCTGTTTACAGTACGGGGAATTTATATCAGTCTGCACATGTCCTTCTGCTTGATCTTTCAAGTGATCAAAGGGTACCAACATTTATGCAATATACGGCTAGAATCTGGAGTTTAGTCTGTGATTACAACACAGCTACCCAGTTCATGCAAGGAACAAGTGTGTACTGGATTCTATGACCTTAATACTAATGATACAAAGGACCTCCATATAGAAGATGGTGGCCAGCTATATCTTACATCTTTTAAGCAGGGAAAAAAAAGTGCAAGTTTGTTTTATCAATGACATGAGGACTAACTGCTGATTTTGGTAAAACCCAGTTAAACAGAAACAAAATGTAAGTCCTTTGCTTTCTTCCTGTATTTTATTTTTAAAATGAAGAGGAAGATATTTAAAAATGGGTAATTCAAGGACTTTAAAGTAATTTCTGGGAGATTTTCCAAGGCTAACAGATATATGATGCAATTGTCAGAGCCTACATCTACACTACTGTTCAGTGGGAATACACTGTACATTCTAAAAATAGGAAGTTGTACTAGTCTCATAACTCAAGCAGGAAATTAATATACGTTAGAAACAGGTAAGTACTGTCTTTTTAAAGGGCAGAAACAAAAGTTTTTGTGTAAAAAACTCAAATTGGTGAGATTTAGAAAATATAATACTACACAGAAAAATTTACTTATGGAAAATTCCCCAATGGCAAAGACTAACGAATATCCCATTGAGTTTCTAGAGCTTTAGACTGACTTTCCTTTCTTAAATTCTAAAAAACAAAAACAACAACAACAACAACAAAACCACTCCTCCAGTTGGACTGAGTTGAGTTTGCTCATGTACAGAAGCATGGAGATGAACTTGGATCACCCTCAGGCTTCCAGTCCCGTGATTTAATAGGGGATCCTCCACACCGGCTTCTAAAAGAGAAGAAACTAAAGATTTAAGGAACATGGGGAAAGCGTTTTACGATAACAATCTGTAATTTATACCCAAGCTATTCTCTCCCTCACCCAACTGGCTAATTCCTCCCTCCTCTCAATTGCTTGATTTAATTTCTTTTATAAAATGGTTTTGATAAGGAAAGGAGAAAAAAGGGAGGTATCTTGGGAAAGGTCCGACAAAATTTTACTCAGCAAAAATGTTAAGTCAATAGCTTAAAAAAATACATTTTATTAATACATCAGTGCCTAAATTTAGTAGGGCAGAGGTAAATCTCCATCCCAACTCCCCCCGACCAAATACTACATTTCTTGCTCATACTTTGGATACATAGCAACCAATAGTTTACATTATTCATAACATTAGTGACAACAGAGAAAACTGAAAAAGACTATTCTATAGTTCCACATTTGTTATATTAACACTGGCTAAAGTAAACCTAGTTAATGGTGAGGACAAATATTTTTGATAATTAGACATAGGCATTGTAATGAGGCTGAAATGTAATGTCTTAAAACCAGAAACCATATGGGGGTTTTTGTAGACTGGCAAAGAGCTTATCAAAGCAAAAAGTCAATATTCCTTCATTATTTCTCTTTTATCTTTGTTCTCTGATACATACTCTAAAATATTGGGGTTAACTGCAGTGATGGATAAGGAGTAAATATAAAGGAATGATGAAAACGAAAATAAACCGGTGCCAGGCATGTTGGCACATGCCCATACTGCTAGCTATTCAGAGGCTTAGGTAATAGGACCACAAGTTCAAGGCTAACCTCAGCAACCTAGCAGGACCCTGACCAAAACAAAAATAAAAAGAACTGAGGAACCAGCTCAGTGCAAAAGTATGGGGTTCAGTCCCCAGTACTGAAAAGGTAATACATAAATAAACAGAAAAAAGTTAACTTAAAAGTCACAGCAACAAATGTTTACCTGAAAACTCCCTAAAAACAGACTACTGAGCACATAAGAGGGCAAAACTGAAAGCAGATAGCATACAAATAAATGCCACTCTCTGACTATATGTCAATACAGTCTGAGAAATATTTAATACAGACCTTTGTCTAAGCAGAGAAAAGGCTGAATTACTGAGTGTAAGCACTGTGTAATGATCCACACTACCTACAGCTTTCTACATCATTATTAAACTGCTCCCACCAGTTAGCAAAAGCTCGTGTACATAGTCAAAGTACAGGTCAATACAAAAAGCACAGAGTCTTTGTGAAATTTTATACTCCCAAGGAAACAAATTTAGAGGATTCAGCACATGATCGTAACAGCTGAACTGACTAACAGGAAGAATTGGTCTGACTTGTCACCAATCCAGACCACAAATCTCACTAGACCTTCAGTAGGACTCAGGAGAATTACACAGAAGGATGATTAACAAGGTGTTCTTTTTGCATTCGTGCAGTGTGGATAGAATATGCATGGCAATGATGTGTCTCAACAGACTAAGAAGGTACAGACTATAACTTGTCAGTGAGTTACACTACTTATTTAGATCAATAAATATATAAATAGAGATTATTTCTTGGAACAGCCCTGTAAATCTATGTATCACTTAGAAATTAGGTGAGCCACTTGTCCAAGAATTTTGATAAACATCCTAATGAAAACAGGAAATAAGAGTAGTTACTGGGCAAAATAAGCCTATGAAGTAGATAAACATAGAAAACGAACAAATTAAGATAGAGACAGATTTTTCTTAACCAAGAAAGCTATTTTAGGATTTGTGTAGCATTCAACATCTACAAACTTCAATGATTAATGTTAATCGACAAACATGTCTTATGGATGAACAATCTGAAGCACTACAGGACTAAGTATATTTCTTAAGATCACAGGAAAAGTTGGAGCAAGTGATTTTGATTAATCCTTAACATATAATCATTTATTTATTAGCAAGTTCAATAAACATCTGACTTCCTACTACACTAGGCACTGATAAATTTAAAAAGACAAAAATATCCACCCCAAATAACCTCTGAGTCTAGCAGGAAAACTGTCAAGTAAGCAAGTGACTACAGTACTGTGATAAATCCTGTCACAGCAGCAGGATACAGGGCTCCAGGGTGATCTGACTGCCTGAACAAGAGCCAGGGAAGATTTCAGAGGAACAGCAACTCGGGCCAAGTGTGGAAGGACAAATAAAAAGTGGCCAGGTAGAGAGAAGCTAAAGAGAGCAGTGAGTTCACCATGAATAAAAGCTTTGCATATCCTGAGTTTATTATGGGCTGCAAGTAAAAGCACATGCCTAAAGATGCAAATAAAGTTCCAGAAACAGCCAGGTGTGGTGTTGCATGCCAGGAATCCTAGCCCTTAGGAGCCTGAAGTAAAAGAGTCACTTTAAGTTCAACTCCAGCCTGGGCTAGTGAGTTCAAGGTCAACCTAAACCACATAGTGAGACCCTGTCTCAAAACAAAATGAAAGCGCCAGAAATCACAAAGGGCCACAGGACCATATCATGAAAGACCAAGTTCAAAGCATTCAGATCTTCATTTCTATGCAATGAAAGCCTTTAAAGGACTTGATATAAAAGTGTCAAAGCATGGTTTGTGTACTAAAAAGAGTCTGTGGTGGCACTGTGCAAGATACAACACCTGGAATGGGAATCGTCCCCAGTAGATGAAGCAAAAAAAAAAAAAAAAAAAAAAAAAAAAAAAAAAGGAGTCTAAATTAAGGCAAAAGAATGAACCAAACAAGAAAAATTGTCCTTTATTCTTCCTGCTAGCTCCTGTCAGGTAATGTTACAATCAGGTATGTAATGTTACCTATAATAACAAGAGAGAATGTTATAATGCTGTTATTTGTGTAGAGTTACTCTGAGGTCAACAGACATCAGTTATATTGAACCATCAGAAGGACTTGATAATATAAGAAAAGTTCTGATATATTTGGGATAAATTTCACGAATAAGAATAAATTTTTCATAATTCTGATTTCAAGCTCTAATAACTGTGTGTCAATATATAGTAATAAATACTGAAGCAGAAGTGGAAAAATACACATAGAATGAATAAGCTAATGAAGTAGTGGAGAATTTGATGTGCTGATGGTAGTCCTAACCTCTACAGACGCATTAACCTCTGGATGCCTGGAAAGTTCCTCAGTCCTTTCACAATGATGAAAAGCAAGTTGGCAACAGCAAAGCTGCTGGAACGATCACCACAGGCAGTTAATAAAGTCATTTATCTTGAGAGTTGCAGACAACAAGAATCTCACATTAGAACCTGAATTCAGCAGAATATATAATAACATAAATAATAATAGAGGGATTATTTCTGTCTTTACCTCGTGCCAGTCTTCGAGTTTATTGTCAGAAAGATCTAATTCCGACACATGAGCGCAAAAGGCAGCAATTTCTCTTTCATCTCCTGCACAGGTAATTCCACAGCTGTTCAGCACTAGTACACTTGGGAGGTTGAGGCGATCTGAATCACAGGAGATACAAAACACTTTTATATCAGCCTAATTTGTGACTAACCCAGTTAAGACTCCAAAAATTGTTGAGAAACAAAAATCAAACAGTGTGAAATTGCACAAGGACCTAGAAAATGAAGAATATAACAGGATCCAAGAGTTCTTAATTCTAAGGGGAGATGGCCAAATATGGCTGGGAGGAGCTCAGAAACCACGGAGCTTTTACTCCCAGCAACACTCTATCTGGATTACCAACCACAGAGGCATCACCTGAGGCAGCATCACTGGAACACTACACACATGAAATTCAGGCCCAGGTTACCATCACTTCCAATTAGCCCTGATTCTTTAATTCAGTCAAAAATTTCGTGGAGAGTTCTTCTCTGTCTGAGGTGTATCTTTTATCTTTTGCTGCCTATGAAAATTATTTCAAACCAATAGATTATCTGCTAAACCATTTCTGTTAAGTTCAAATTCCTGAAATCTTCCTCACTTACGGATATGCACCTAAAACTCTGCATTTGTTTCTTTCATACTTATCCATCAGTTATCCCCATTTCATATCCATGTAGAATTTGTCCTTTATGAAAATTAACCTTCCTTTAAAACATAATTAAAATAAGAAAGTGTTTCAGTATCTGAAATATTCAATGAATTCAGCCAAACAGATGTAACAACTCTGTTGCCTAGTTCAAAAATATATGTCCATAAAATCACTCTCACTATCCTTTTACTAAAAGGGATAAACACAGACATTCAACCACCCTTTCCATGTAGTATAAAACAAGGAATCATGAAGGTCATATTTTATTAAGTGTTCCAGAAACAGCCAGATGAGGTGCCACATGCCATGATTTTTCAACTTAATATCTTTCAGTATCAAATTTTTCAGAATCGGAATGAATCCTGAAAAAACATTACCAAGATGTTCACTTCTCTTTGTCATTCCAAGTTACGTGAATTGAAAAGACAACTGTATTGTAAAATAATAAATACTCAGTGACCTCTGACAGAAACTAAAACAATGATTTACCATTAAGTCCTTAACTACAAAAGCTAATTCCTAGGTCTATTAATTTAAACATTATGCTAAAAGGTAAAAACTCATCTTGTACATTTCTAATTATAGAATTTTGCTCATATCTAATCTCTGTCCTAAAATGTCTGTATCTATCTCCTCTCTAACTAAATTCTACATTCCTGAAGGACATCTTTGAATACTTTCCTAATCATATTAAATATCCAAATTTCTTTCCTAATTACTGTGGCATTCATTTGGCTCAATGTAAACCACCTTTTGTTGTATCTTTGTGAACATAAATGTTTTGTAAGGTAATCAAACTGTTAAGGTCTTTGAGACACACGCCAGCTATGGACTGTTTTCTATTCTCCCACTTTTTGAAAGACCATGCATTTAAAATACTGTCTCACTCAAATATTATTCTTGCAACTAAAACACCTTTTTAACAACTAAAATCCAGCTGGGCGTGGTAGCATGCACACCTGTGAATTCCAATACTTGGGAGAATGAGATAGGAGGATCACCATGAATTCAAGGCCAGCCTGTGCTACAAAGTGAGACCCTGACTCATTTATCATATAACAAAACAAAACAAAAAACAAAAACAAACAAAAAAACCCTGAAGTCCAAAACAAGAAAGAATGATTAGACGCATAACTGAAAGGAAGTCATCTGCAAATTAGACAATATTAGGATATATGTAACTTCCTAATTATATTCCAGTAAATAAATATTTTAGGTCTCATCTCACCTTTCATAGGAGAGCCCTGAGGTGTGGCTGGGACATGGACTCCCATCCCAGGGCCACGACGGTAAGGAAAGTTTTCAGGACTGTATTTTTCACATAATACTTGCATAAAACTTCTTCCACTGGGTTGTTCCATCTTTCTTCCCTAAAGTTCTACAAGAAACCGAGAAATCACAAAAATCATCTATTTACTCAAACATTCATTGAAAATCAGTTATTTATCAAGTACTAGGGTAAGCAGTGAGACACATAAGACATGGTCACTACTCCCAGTCACTTATACTATGGTGAAATCTTATGATTTAGGGAAGCTATATATATGGAGACAAATGATAGCAACAAATGATAGCAATATCAGGATATGATAGCTGCAATAAAATAAAATAATTCCAAGATTTAGAAGGATGTGATCACTTCCAACCTAGAGTAGCAAGAAGGCTTTTGGTTGGTACCACTATTCACATAGTAATTGGAAAAAGGCCTGAAGTTTAGACTGAACATCAAGCTAAACAGTTTGGACAAATCCTTTAATTTTTCTGCCCCTTGAAGTTCACTATGCTTTTCTTCCATAGTGTTAAAACCTTTAACTGTACACATGGATACTTGTATTCAGAAGCAAAATATGACTCAAGTGTTATCTTGACTTCCTTCTCTGTCTGTCTTCCTCCATTCTGCTGCCTAGCAAACAGATCTACTTCATACCACAGGCTCAAGAAGGCATGATGTGCTACATCTATAAAATAAGCTATTGTCATATATACTACTTGTATTACAGGATTGATGCAGATCCCTAAAATATGTAAAGATAATCTAATGAAGGTGGAGAAGTGAACTGAAAGGGATTTGGATCTCCAGGGAGTTCATGGAATGGATGTGTGATACTGGCACGTTTCTCTGAAATTTGCAGAAAATAGAAAACCTATTTTATGAAAACCACTGCTCTTTTCAATTTTTCAGTCACTTATAACTGGATCCAATCCTAATTAGTATACAATGATATTTCCTTTGGTTTTGAAATTGGACAAAATCTTTCCTACTATCCTCTTCTAACAGTCCAAACATTGAATAACTCCACTTTTTAAAAAAAAAAAAAAACTTGTGTACAATAAATGAGGCAATACTAAATATGCAAACTTCTGACAGCCTGATAACCTGTTATCTAAAGGGGCTGGCTCACCCTTTGTGTTATAATTCAACCAAATTGGAACGAGACCAAGATGGCAGAGTGGTAAGCAGCAGGGAAAGAGCCTGAGAGTCATCATCAAGACACTGGAATACAGCATCATGAGGAAGACAAGGAGGGAAGTGAGTCCAGGGGAATCTGAAGTGTGAACTGAAGCCCATGGAGAGTGAAGAGAGAAACTTCAAAAAGGAGGTAACTGAAAGAACCTTCTCCCTGAGACAAGACTCACTGTGCAAGTGAAGTGGTTCGAACCAGTGGACACAGTGATGGCTGGCAACACTGGAGGCCTCTGCAGACAGAGACAGCAGCGGAGGGGAACAGCAGACATGAAGGACTGCACTGTCTGGCAGTGAGTGCAGGGGCTCAGTCCTTCCACATAAGACAACGACTGGCCAGGAGCTATCTAGGAGATGGGCTGGCTGAGATCAGAATTCAGAACTGCTGCCAGCTCTGCTGAGTGGCTCCCAGCTGGGCTCAGGGCCATGGAAGTTGCTCAAATGATGGCAAACCCAATGAGTCTAGTCCCAGCCAGTAAGTGCAGGCTTGCTGAGATTATCCACTACCCGCCAAAAAGCTACTGCTGGCTTGCTGAGATAGATCCACATGGACTGGGGCTCTTGTGTCCAAAGGTGTCTACCAGTGAAACCAGAAACAATCCTGGTTCACCACCAGTTTCCCAAAGTTAGCATTATCTCCCTTTATACTCCAACCTTACTTCTAATCTCTCTTCTTTATCTTCCCCTTACCCTATTTTAAATTTTAACCTCTGAGGGTAAAATTGACACATTAAGAACTTATATACTGCATATATAATTTTCTGGTGGTTTTAGATTTTATTATATAACCACAAATCTAGTTCATATATAAAAGTGGCAAATTAATGGTTAGCTCAGTTTGTCATTTTCTAGGCTGTATTTGATATAGGTGTAGCCAAAATAACTGTTCTAAACAGCTATTGGTCTTGATATTTCATGACTGAGACTAAGGGTCAAAGAAAATATTGTGACACAGTGCCAAAGAACCAGGGACTGGGCTAAACAAGTAGCAACCTCTCATCTCCAACAAATTGAAGAAGTACAATCTTTCAACAGACTCAGAATTCAAAAACCAGCTACATCTTGAAGATACCTCAGAGAAGTAGTCATTACCTAAGGGTCCTAACTACTAGCAATAAAGCAAGCCACCACAGGCAATCTACAAGCATCACCCCAGGCATTAAACCAAGACAGACAGACAGACAGAAAGAAAATAAATGAGAAGACACTTAAGATGCAACCCAAGACATCCAGTTCACCAAAAGCAAACATAAGGGGCAATGAGGTGGGACAATCCAAAAGCCTCCCACCAGGCCTCTCTGAAATAGAAACAACAAAGCAATTGAATGAGGCTCCAGAAGAAAATCAAATCAGAAATAATTTCTCAGATAACTGCAGAGGGAGACTTCTGGGAAGATGGTGGAGTGGTACACAGAAGAGAAAATAGCCTCTCTTGAGGGTCACCATCCAGACACTGGAATACAGCACCATAAGGAAGACAAGAAAGAAGGAAGTAGGTTCTCTAGACCCAGGAAGAAACTGAAGTATAAACTGAGGCCCACAGAGAGAGTAAAAAGAAAAACTTCAATGAAGAAAGCGGTAGCTGGCAGCACCTTCTCCCTGAGCCAGACTCACTGTGCAAGATAATAACTCATGGTCACAGCAACAGTGATGGCTGACAACCCAAGAGGCCTCTGCAGACAGATGTGGCAGTGGCGGGGAGCAGTGGATATGGCTGGCAGTGAGTGCAGAGGACTCAATCCTCTCATGGGGAGACAGCAATTAGCCAGGAGCCATCTGGAGTTGGGCCAGATAAGCCCAGAACCCAGAACTGCTGCTGGCTTTCTGTAGCAGCTCCTAGCTGGATGCAGACATGCGGAAATTGCTTGGACTGCGGCGAGCCCAATGAGTCTGGTATCAGGCAGGTCTGCTGAGATTATTGATTACTCTGCCATAAAGCAACTGCTGGCTTGCTGGGATAGAGCAGCATGATTTGGGACTGTGTCTCCACAGGCTGTCTACTAGTGAAACCAGAGCGAATCCAGGGAGTGGACTATTTGTTTTTTTTCTTTCTTTTTTGTTTGTTTGTTTGTTTTGTTTTCTCTTTCTCCTTCATGGCTTTATGAGTGTGAGAGTGTTACCTAATCTCTTTGTGAGTGTGGTTCTGTTTTGTTCTTCCTTTTATCTCTTACATCTCTCTTTTCCTTCTGCACCAGTTTCCCCAAGTTGGCGGGATCCACTTTTGTCCTCCAACCTTACTTGTAATCTCTTTTCTTTTCTTCCACTTCTCTATTTTCTCCTAATCTATTTTAAATTTTAACCATGAGGGCAAAATTGACACATTACGGACTAATATATTGCATATAATTATCTGGGATTTTTTGTATTTTGTTATATAATCACAAATCTAGTTCACACGTTAAAAGTTGCAAATTAAGGGTTAGCTCAGTTTGTTGTTTTATAGGCTGTTTTTGATGCTGTTAGTACCACTACAGCCAAAATTATTATAATTGTTCTAAACCGCTGTTGGTCCTGATAATCCATGACTGAGGTTAACTAAGGGTCACAAAAAATATACTGTGGCACAATGTCACAGAACCAAGGACTAGGCCAAATGAGCAACAACTTCTCATCTCCAACAAATGGAAGAGGTAAGATCTCCCAACAGACTCAAAACCCAAAAACTAGCTATGCCTGGAAGATACCTCAAAGAAATAATCATAAACTAAGGGTCCTAAATACTACCAACAAAGCAACCCTCCACAGGCAACTTACAAGCATCACCCCAGGAATTAAAGTAAAAAATAAAAAATGAGAAGACACTTAAACAAGATGCAATCCCAGACATCCAGTTCACAAAAGGCAAACCCAGGGGACACTGAGGTAGGACAATCCAAAAGCCTCGCACCAGGTCTCTATGAAGTGGAAACAACAAAGCAATTGAATGAGGCTCTGGAAAAAAAATGAAATAAAAAATAATCTCAGATAACTGCAGAGATGGTGTCCAAAATAAAGATCATGCTTAATGACACTAGAGCAGATACAAAAAAATAAAAATAAAAAACCCAAACAGACAAGCTTAAGAAAATTATGGAGGCCATGAATGTTCAACACAGGAAAGATATGAAACCCATAAAGCAGGGCCGGGGATTTAGCTCAGTGTCTTAAGCGCCTGCCTGGCAAGCTTGAGGTCGTGAGTTCGATCCCCCGGTACCAAAAAAAAAAAAAAAAAAAGAAAGAAACCCATAAAGCAAATTCAAGCAGACATACAGGAGAATAAAAATTCCATTGAAAGTATTCATAGCAGATTAAGCCAGTGTGAGGACAAGATCTCAAATATGGAACACAGGCTTGTAGCTAGCAACCATGAAAAGAAAGATTTCTCAAACAGCAAGGGACCTTGAGAAATGAACCCAATCGATTTAGCACCTACAGACACTCTAAAACTTTCTCTCAAATCTGCAACAAAAATTGGGGGAGGGGCGGAGCACGAATATCAAAGCAGTCATTAAACTTAGCCACTATCCTAGCCTACTACCAGCAGCATGTTTAATGGGGTTTGTGAAATCAGTTCACAAATGTCTAGAGCACAGCAGATGCTTGCCAAGCACATGGCCATCCAGGGAACAAATGTAATTCACCAAACAAATGCTTCCTGAATGTAATTCACCAAAGGTTAGACTGTGGAATACATTTAATGAGTATATCACAAGGCACAGAAAATATGCACCTGTCCTCTGTTTTAAAAAATCACTTGTAAAATAAACTTGTAATGTTCTGTGTACACAAAGAAATAGTAGGTAGGGCTGCCCTCTATCCTAAAACTGTCAGTCTTTGAACTGAGTTGTATCCATTTCTGGCTTCAGGAACTTTCAGACTGAAGGGTTCTTTTCTAATATTAACTTACCACCATCAACAGCGGACAACAAAGAGCTCTGCCACTAGCAATAGACACTATGGCCCTTATCAAAGATGTGTCTCTAGCAGAATACCAACAGAATTTTTAGAAATCTCTAACAAAAACATCAAAGAAGTTACACTGCCATCTTCCATACAATTGGCAGTTCAAAAACTAGAAAGTATGTGGGAAAGGTGAACTGTCACTGTTGAAATAATGGTACCTTTTATGTTCAGGCTTCAGAACAACTTAAACCTATGTGATTAAAGGTCAATGAGTAAACACAATTGAACTAATACATGGAGGAGTTGCAAAATTAAATATTCAAATCAAATTAAGTCCTAGTAACAGCAAGCAAGCATGGGAACTTAAGCTTTTCCTCACAGCTCCATGCTTAATTCTTCTAAATAATCTGGAGCTTTAAAACATTATTTTTTTAAGAACTGAAAACAGATACCTTCACTGGTCATTTTCCAGAATAAGCTACTGAAACAGCTTTCTAAGAATGCAAATGTACACACATGAGTACGTGGTTTTAATTAAGAATATTTATGTTACAAAATGGAATGGTAACAAAAGTCTACTCAGTATCTGGTGGGGCAGTTTGAAGAGGAATGGTAGGTGGGAAAGGAGGGCTGAAAACCAAGAAGATTGAAAAATGAGGAAATACCAGGAGGAAAAAGATCTTTACCTGGACCCTCTTAAAAGGTTTTCTGGGAGTAGAGGGGCAATCTATGACTTTCTGAAAATAACAGGTGTCAAATCACATCAGTCTACCTCTACAGTTGGCAGAGTCCCTACTGCTGTAAAAACAGCTCTGAATTAGTGCTTAAAGCCAGGGAGCCAAGAATATTGGGCGATATTGTTAGGTTCCCTTACCAAGTCATGGAGTGTGCCTGTGAAAATCTCAACTCCTTTGTGTCTCACAATTTTGACTATAATAATATCCTCCTGAAAAGCACTTGGAACGAGTCAGACTAATGCACAAGCTGGAAGGTAAAAAGTGCTCAGAGCACTTTGCCAGGTGAATTAATATCAGAACTGAACATCCAGTTACCTAAGTACCCTCAATTGCTATCAAGCAATTTGTACTTTGTTTGCAATAAAAGGGTCAGCTCAAAATTAGTATGAAACTCAACACGACTGAAAGCAGCAAATAGGAAATGCCTAACAACTCACCTTGGATGATATGTAAGGTACACCTCTTCCTGTTATGCAACATCAATATTTATTTCACAAAAAAACAATGTGGAGTAGTGTACTTCAAAAAGTTAAATATAACCAGCCTTACAGCTTCCAAGAGAGATAAATACCACCCGAGTTCCAAAATATAAATTCTGAATCTCATAAAAATACATTCATCATTTTGTACACTCACAATATCTAGAAGGAAAAAAGCCTAACAAGTAAAAGCAGTGCCAATAGAAAACTCCAGAGAGAAAAATGAAGGAAAAGAGATTTGTTCTTTAATGTCTACCCTTTTGAATCACCTGAACTCACCAAATTCACATATTACGTTTTTCAATTATAAAATGTTTTTAAGTAAGTGTCTGGAAATAACCAAATAATCTCCCAAAGGATTTTAAAAATTTTCTCATTATTATGATTTCTATGAAAAATCAGGAAAGTAACGGCAAGCCAAAACAAATTGCCTGAGCCTCAGAACTAAAGTACAATGAAACTAAGAGGAAGGTTTGTAGTGAACAGGAGGATGACAACATCAGAACTGCGTCCCACTGTTCTTTACTGTGGTTTTAATAAGGACAAAGCAAAAAGTCCACTACAGATAGCTGGAAAAGGCTGGAAGAATAACCTCAGGTCCTGCACTGCCTTTGCGAAGTTCAATGTGTTAATAAGGTTATCCAGATCCTTCCCAGCCTACAGCTTCAACCACGGCGTGAGGCAGTAACACCTCGGGAACCTCAAGCCCACAGCTACCTCTGAAGGTGGAGACTAACAAGGAACAGAAGGGGCTGCTGGCTCAGGCAGCTGCTCCTCGGGTTTCAGGTAAACATAGCGGAGTGTTGATTTATACTTTGGGGGCAAAACGTCAAACTCCATTAATTTTGGATGGGGCTAAATCTTCAAAAAGAGTTTTCCTAGCTTTATAGAAGAAAACAATTCTCAAGTAATTGCAGCAAATGATTTTTGGAAGCATGATGAAGGAAGTAGGTTGATTCTGAGGTACTTCTGAAAGATAAACATTAAGTTACAGGATGGGAGGGACATTCCAGGCACAGGAGATATGGTACTTAAACAGACACGAGACTCCTGAAATGGGTTAACCATGGCGTTGCTAAACAGAAAACATAGCGGGGGTGACGGGGGGGGGAGTGTGACAGTGGGGAGGCAGGAGATTTGACCAGAGGTGAGAGCACTCAGATCATGCCTGGCATTCCTCAGTCTAGACTATCCTGCAAAGGTAACAGTTAAGGAAAACAAACCCATAGGTCACTGTAAACAGAGTACACAGATGGTGTCACTCATCTATCTGCTTAAGTGGAAAACAAGAGAGGTCAAAGTTACAAGAATTTTAAAATCCTGAACGGACTGGGCAGTCAGGAGCTGGCTCACCTTAGAAGCAAGTTCAGAGTATTCAAGGCCACAACACAGCATAGGGCAGTGGTGGAAAACCTGTAATGCAAGTGCTGCAGTGGGCTGTTTGTATCATTAAAAGCTCTTAACAGGTTTGCTGTCACTGTTACAGGATGTTGGGGAACTAAGTGGAGGCAATGAGTATGAACCAGTCTTCCAAAAGCTTAGATCAAAGTGCAAGAGATGACAGGGGACAAAGAAAGGTCGAGGGTTACTAAAGAGGGGTCTTTTGTTTTTTATTTAAAGGACAAATAGAAATGTATAGTCTAAGTTTAGGGTCAGGGACTCTTGGGGAGGCAAGAAATAACTAAAACAAAACCTAAGAAGAAAAATCTGAGTATCTTCGAAAACCGCTTAGGATTAGTAGCTTTTTGAATTTTTGAAAGTTTTACTTTGTCTTGTTTTGGTTTTATTCTTTTTTTCTTAAGTCCATTTAACTCACTTTGTAGACTTCTCTTTTAACTTCATCCCACAAAACTATTTTTGAACAGATGCCCAATGAACCAAAAATGTTGTCAGATTCTTAAGACATTTTAGGTAGCTGGAATTCCTGTTTGCTTTGTTTACCAAATCAGCCTTTTTGATCCTCAGCAGAAGGGTATAGCCCAGTAAAACAGAATTACTCTGGGAAAACATATACATATGTTATATATATTTTCCCTCCAGGAAAAAGTAATCAAGAGAAACCTGCTAATCTGCCTTCTTAATATTTGCTCTTAAAATACAATCTACACATGGTGTGGGAAGATATGGACAACTATTTCAAAGAAAACAAGAGATATTATGGTAGCCACTGTTGATTTCCTGTTGTCTTGATTTGAAATCCTGTGTTGCTTGTATTGTTTTGTACCAGTATGCTTTGTTCTGTTTTGTTTTGTTCTCTTTTTTAAAAAAATAAATTAAAAATAAAATACAATTCACAATGTGATTTTTTTAAAATTTCCCATTGAATATAACTAAACAACAAGAGTAAAACCTATAACCCCACCATGTAGTATTCGTTTTTATTAGCTAAAGATGTGTTACCAAAGCTTTCATATCTTAAGTATTTAGAGTCGCAGAACTATCTGGAAACTTCAGTGACAAATTTAGCATGCAGATTAAGCCTGAGGATGTATCTTACAATGTATACCTTTCCATATCACTTTTTCTAGGCTATGCAGATTTATATTTTTTACACAAAGATTAAGCTGCTCAGTTTTATATTCGTATAGTTTTATGGCCTCCCTTTTTGCTATAAAATTCATGAAAAACCTTCTATGTCAATAAATATATATCTACATCATCATTTTCAAGGTTTGTAAAGTACTGCTTTAGTAAGGTTCTCTGGCTGAAGTCACCACTAACAGCTATTTCTCCCATATAAACACTTACAGGGCATAGTGGTCCAACTCACTGTAACTAGGCTGGACAATCTCCTTCTACATCACTCTTCTAATTTCACTTATCCTAAATTAGGTACACCTGTACTTCTAGCTCATTTATTTCCCAATACCCTCTTTAGGTGAAAGGGAAAATAAATTAATTCCAAAAATCTTTTTAGAATTATTCTGTGGAATAGTTAAGTTTACTAACTTAGCTGTTAGCATTCCAGGTACCAAACAAGTTTAGCTGATAAATTATCATAATACAGCACTCGACGATTTCACTACTAAGAACCCACTGGTTCCTCGAAGTCTTTCTCTCAAAAGTGTACTACACTATACACAAGTGTGGTAATGTGTCACGTCAGCCTTTCTAAGTAAAAGATTATTAGAAAATAACCAACACTGACGGATGAAATGTGACATTAAATTCTTGATGGTTCCTTCAATGCTATTCATCAGGCTCTGGCACCCTCTCATCATGCCATCATATCACTACCCTTCTTAAAAGCGCCTCAAAATCAGAATATTTACCAGCAATTCATTTCACTGCATTAGTGACATCGAAGATGTCTAACACATCTTTGTTTCAGTAAGAAGTACAGCTCTCTGTTTCAGTAAGAAGTACAGCCTCCAAACTCTTAATGGTTTCTACTAAAGAACTATATGCCATTTAAGGCACATTTCATGTTAGAAAAAAACAAAATTTTCTCATCTTCAACTGCGTATTAGCAAGTATGACTGACTCCCACATTTGTAATCTACTGTATGGAACACCGCATTTGACATGTCTGACGCAAAGGCACTAACCAAAGAAGTTTATAATTATGACAAATTTGAGGGAAAAAATTTTTAAATTTATTTAGTGAAGTAACTCTTGGTATGAAAATATTTCAAAACACTTATTTCTTAATTTTCACTGTCCAAAAATGTTCACTTAAACCAATGGTCTGTATCCCTATTAAGCATTTTGAAATACAGAACGAAAAAGCAATTTCCAGAAACTCAGGAACTACAACAAAAAGGGTTTAACATTCACTGTACCCCTTTGCTTCAAAAGCTTCCAAGGAGAGTTCTCCGCTTGCTCCCTTCATCCCCCCCAACTCCTCCACAAACAAATTAACATCTACCCCAACTTTTTTATGTGGCCCACATTCAATGTGAGAAAATTCCAGAACTTTATTGTTGCACTTACTCAAAGCAGAATTAGGCATGTACTTTTGATCCTAAACCAAGCGTCTCCACACTGAGGTTAACAATCAATTTAAATTAAAGTTCCCACAACCACTCTGAAAGAAACAAACTAACACTTACCTCCAATGTACAGTCTAGGGAAGTGAGGGAAACTGCTCGGGCTTCTGTGATTCGACCAGCACGCTAAGTCATACTTTGTGTATTCTTAATTTGCTAAGCCACGCTGTCTTAAAGTAGTATTTCCTGCCAACAGTATATTGCACCACACACACAAATCCTAGAAATGTAGCTTATTAAAATGTGTAGAAACAATTACAGTCAAAATACCTCTTGCAACCACATCAAACTAAACCAAAAGACTAAGCAGCTCAATACCACCTAGTCTTATCACCAGAGGGGAAAATTATTCTCAACTTCTCTGTCCTTCCAAACAGCAAGTAACTTTTTGTCTTGCATAGGTTAGGTTTCATCAGAAGAAAACTGTATATGCCTGTTTTCTTGCAGCTGTGAACACACCCACAAGTTGAAGATCATTACCAGCTGTTCACAGAACAGATTACCTCATTATCTCTACTCCACAGACGCCTCCATGTTAAGGAAAATTCTCATTAGAAGCGACTACTAGTTCCTCACTCTGTGGCTTTCTAGAGATTACAAACCATTCTGACAGGCTGCATAAATTTACACATTATAAGAAATTTTACCAGCTCCTCCCACATTCCACAATATGGCACTATGGTCCAAGGGTCATAAGTGCCAATTCTGGAACTAAACTGGCTGGAGGTAAATCTTGGTCTAGTCCCACCATGTGACTGAGGTTCTCCAAGACACATCTACAGGGAAGGGTAACACATAGCTCCTAACTCCAAGCTCAGAGAATTTCTGAAGAATAAAAGATTATATAGCAAAATGTGTTAGGCACAAGAAAACATTTAATAAATATTAGCTATTGCTTCTACTGTCCCTATTACTACTCTCACCCCAGTAAACAAAGTAAGAGGCATGTGGGGCTGGATGACTTGCAATTTGTTTTACAAGTTGTGTTTTTTTCCTACAGTTATTTACTTTAAACATGTATCTGTGAACTAAACAATATCATGATTACAAATATAATTGCAATATTCTCAAGAGAAGTCTCTACTGAGATAATCTGTCACTCAAAACACACTTCTGTGTATTCAAGATTCAATGCATTAACTTATTCTTTAAGACAAAATGTTATAAAGACATATATATATACATATATATATATGAAAAAGAAAGTGCTGTTATCTCCCAGTATTTCATAGATCCAGTCTCATTCTCCATAAATTCCATATTCAAGAACATGCAAGTTATTTTACTCAGATTTACTTTTTTTTTTTTTTTTTTTTTGGTACTGGGGATTGAACTCATGACTGTCTGCTTTTGCAAAGCAGGCGCTTAAGCCACTGAGCTAAATCTCCAGCCTCAGATTTACTTCTAACATCACAGTCAATATTTGCCACTATTTAGCAGTCATCTGCAGATATATGCAAAGACTCCAAAAACTTTGAACAGTCAAAAATGTTCGCATCCCCCACTGAGGCAGAAGAGGGGACACTGTCTTCCCATTTCAGTTCTCATGCCAACGTGCCCTTTTTCTGAGCTATTCAGTTCCATGCTTTTCAGATTTTTGTGCTTTTAAATGGTGA
This sequence comes from Dolichotis patagonum, assembly GCA_004027295.1. NCBI lineage: Eukaryota > Metazoa > Chordata > Mammalia > Rodentia > Caviidae > Dolichotis > Dolichotis patagonum. The sequence continues at coordinate 130,595 of PVJX010000184.1, read as the reverse complement.
TTTAACTATTTAGAATGAACCCAAAGAGCAGTGCTTAAATGCTAACTGGTATTCTCAAAGTACAGGAGGCTAACATGTGCCTTAAGAAGAAGAGTTAGCTAGCTTCCTTCAGATACAAACTATACTGCTGTTTGTAGTGAAGTCAAATGAGCAAATTAAACATATATATTAAGTATACTATGTTTAAAAGGAAACACAGAGGGCCAAAAATGTAGCTTGGTGGTATAAGCATTTGCCTAGTAAGTGCACGGCCTTGGATTTGATACCCAATACCAGGTACATGAAAGCACGTGTAAGACAAGGTTCATGCATTGATCATTTGGCAAAAATGTCACTAGGTTCAAAAGAAGGCAATGTTATACAGTATTTCCCCTAAACAGTCATTTCATACTCACTAATTCAGTGTTTGTAGCAACCTCACATAAAAATACTCCAAATAACAAAATTCAAGTATACTCTGTTAAAGAAAACAACTCTGGGGAAAAAAACTGACCCCTGGAACAAAAAACAGAGCTAGAGACAGTCTTAAATAAGTAAGGCACTGAAATGGCATAGAGACCAGCAAAGAAAAGTTATACTAGTCACTAGTTTGTTCCAGACAATGAATGTCAATCTTAGAAAAAGTGAAATTGAACCTGGACCTCACAATATAGAAAAAAATTTCAATGCTGCATAAAATGAGAAAGCAAACCTCCTGCTTGCGAAGAAAAGCTTTTCCTTTTAATAGGTGTGATTTATGATCTTGATTTAGGAAACCAGTCATTAACAAAACTTTTTTTTAAACCCATAAATGAAAAGTTGGCCAAGAAAATGAAAAGCTCGTGACCAGTGAAAGACATTAGAACATAAAAAGGAAAGTCAGAAACTGGAAGAAAAGAAAAAAAAGATAATCGTAACGCTAATAACTAATATGAAAAACTCAAAACAATGTAAAGGGTAAACAACTCAATAGAAAAATGGACAAAAAATATGAACCAGTATTTAACAGAAGACAGATCTTGAAGGGCTAGTATATATAAAGATGCTCATGTTCAAAAATATTCAAAGACATTAAAATTTCAATGAAAATACTATTTTATATAAAGAAGCAAAACTTAAAAACTCTGGTAACATCAAGTGTTGAAGAATGTATGGAAGAATAGTAACTTTTTTTTTTTTTAAGAACAGCTTATTTATTTATTTTTGCTTTTTTGAGACAGGGTCTCACTATGTAGTTCAGGCTGGCCATGAACTCACTATGTAACCCAGGTTGGCCTGAAACTCATGGCAATCCTCCTGCCTCAGCCTCTTGAGTGCTGGGGTTACAAGCATGCACCACCACATCTGGCAAAGAAGGGAAACTGACACTGCTATTGCTGGTGGGAGTATTGTGCAAACACAATTTATCACTGTTTATAGGGGTGAAATACAATACCCGGTTAATTACACTTCTCAGAGTAAACTCACAGGAATTTGTACATATGTTCCCGGAGCCGGGCACAAGAATACCCTGAACAGCAATATTTGAAATTGCAAAAACCCAGGAGGACAACAGCCTTCACTTCTAAGAATATACAACTGGATATATCACAAACATATTCATAACTAAAATGTTACACAACAATGGAAATCGGCCAATACCAATTCATTAAGTTTGCTTCCTCAACGTGAATTAGTTATAAAATAATACTCAATGGGTAAAATAATCATAAGAATACATATTGTACAATTCCAGTTATACAAACTTCAAAAACAGAAAACTAATCATTTTATCATTAATCATATATCTATGTGGTAAAAACAAAAAGCCAGGGAATAAATACAAAATTCAAAATAGTGATATGTTTAGAAGATGGAAATATATAATGAGGAACAGGCACACAGGGGCAAAAACAAAACTTTTTTCTCCAAATTTGCCGCTCCTCCATGTATTCCCATCTCAGAAGTTATACTTTGCTCTTCCTCTCCGTAATTAATCAGCAAGATCTAATGACACCACATCCAAACCCTCTCAATTCTGCCCAGTTCTTTCCATCTCTATTACTTGCTCTAGTTCAAGCCGTCATCAACCTGTCACTAGCACTGCTGCAGACAGCCTCCTCCCTGGTCTCTGTTGACTCTTGTAATTAATTCTGCACAAAGCGGCCAAGTGATCTTCTAAAACTTCAAGTCAAATTATGTCCTTTGAAACTTTTCAGTGGCTTTCTTTCCTATTTAGGATCAAGTCCAATGTTGTATAGTCTTCAAGGTTTCATTTCATCTGATATCTGCTTATCTCTCTAACCTGACTTCCTTCCACTCTTTTCCTAGCCCAATAGGTTTCGAACTCCCTGGCTTCCTACTTCTTAAATTTGCCGTATTAATTTCCACCTCTCCTGGTTCTTGGCAGAGTTGCTTCATCTCAGCATGTGAATCGCAAATTTAAACACAAACGTTACCTTCTCAAGGAGGCTGCCTCTGACAACCCATCAAAAATGGCACCATTGCCACTATTGATCACTCATCACTTCATCTTTTCACTCTTTACAGCACTTATCAAGATATGTTGGTTTATTAAGTTCCACCAGAACTTCTGGTCCACAGAAACAGGATTTGTCAGACCAGTTTAAAATGACATCAAGCAGTGCTTGGCATTGTGGCGACAAGTATTTGCTGGATGAATGGAAAGGCGAATTTTATTTTGCATCGACATGAACTAATATCTCTGGCAGTGAAATGAAACTCAACTACACCATGAGGTATGGCAGAATAATTCTGAAAATTTCTAGAAAAGGATTATTCTCAGAATAACTTTAAGCAGCAACTTTTTAACAGTATTTATGTATCACATTCCTGAGGATGATTAGTGAATTACTAGTGAAAGTTTTGCAAAGCCACAAGATCCTGAGGTTTAGAAATGTGCCAGCTGCTCAAACCTCCTGTTTGTAGAAAGCACCATGCCTAAGAGCATGGGTTCCAGCTAATTCTAGATTATGACTGATGCATAACGTGCACAAGTTACTCACTTCTCTCTGCCTGCTTCATTTATACAATGAAGCTATCGGGAACTGTTTCATAAAGTTACTGTGAAAACTAAGTTTTTAAAACTAAACCATCTAGCTTAGTACCTGGCATGTTGGAAATAGTCAATAAATTATTGATATCACTGTAAAAGTTGTGAGTAGGAAAGGCCAGACAGAGGGGCTAAACAGTCAAATAAACAGATCTCACTCTAGTAGCAAAGGACTCATAACCTACACCAGAAACGTGTTCTATTTAAGACAAATGTACACACAAACCACTCTGATGACATGAGAACAGTAACTATCTTCACATCAAGCTGAATCTTACAAGCAAGCAGAATTTACTAGATGCAAAGGGGAGGAAGCACAAGTATAGGCAACAATTAAGCAGAAGAAATGCAAGAAATGTGGACCACTGCTACAAGTGGGCTAGAAGATAATGGCTGGGTTATCTACGGCGATGGCACCCTGAACACACCAGATCTTGCCTGGTAACAGCTGGTTTGGCCAAATGGGAAAGGACTATGGTCCCCTGGTAGAAATTTGTACTTCTACTCACTGGGCACCAGGGAAGTGGGAGAAAAAAATTAATCTTTCTAAAGAAGACAAAGTACCTTTATGACTTTAAAGTACTGCATAGGCCCATGATCTGTTAACCTAAAATGGAAAGTCTCAATTCTTGAGAGCCCTTGAGTAATTTGTTATTGACAATGACTGACCCGGAACCTATTCTTAAACTATGTTTCATTTCCAAATTGGCCAATGTCATTCTAGCTATCATCATGACAACAGCAGATGAAATCTACTGAGAGCTTATTTGTGTTATGTGCTATTTTACATGGATTATCTCATGGCATTCTCACAACAATCTTACAAGAGGTATTATTATTCCCATTTTACAGACCAGAAAACTGATACTAAGTGAGGTTCTAGGAACTTCTAAGAAAAGGCTAGTAAATGATAGAACCAGGATTTAAATCTAGGCTGACTTCAAAGCCATAAAAATAAACCAACCTGCTGAACTATAATATTGCTCAGTTCATTAACACTGCTCAAAAACTGTATGAACTCCTATAATTCAAACCACACCAACACAGTGATTCTTAAAATTTATTATACAGAACAATAACTTGGGTAAAAAAAAAAAAAAAGTAACCCTGGCAGTTTACTAAAATAAAATACAACCCAAGACTCCACTTGGTCTAGCAAGTCTGGAGCAGAATTCAAGGATCTACATTTTTAATCAGAAGTTCAATCGATTCTGCTTCACTTTGTGAGCTATGTGCTGACAGACCTTATGTTAAATGTCCTAGAGATTCGAGGATACTGGAGTCTCCTGACCTCCAGATGTTTCAGAGTTAAAGGAGGTAAAACAAGGTGTACAGAAAATACATACAACAAAGACTTCACAGAAGGAAGGGTCATCTGATCTGAAACAAGGATGAGCACGATTTCAAAAAGAAACTGATCCCACACACCCACCATCAATGGGCTAGGTAAGCCTCTACTACTGAGCGAGCCCCTCAACTCTAGGGAACGTTTTGTAACACACAAGAGAAGATAGGCTGATCAAAGACCTTAGTGGAAGAGGCTCTGCTTTGGAAAATGCAATATCAAAAAAATGTGAGAAAACCTGGAGAGTCTGAATGTCCATTTAAATAAACAGTACAGGTTTTATTCAGTGCTGACACTGGCAGGCAACCAGTAGTTTCTGAGAAAAATGAAATAATCACAGCCCTATTCTCTGGAAGAGTACTCTTAAGAAGCTATTCAAGATTTAATAAAAGTAGAATACAAACAATAGGAATGGTTGTACTATTACTGTTCTGATCCAGAACTCAAGAACATGGTAGTTTGAAAAGGGGAGTCAATCTTAATGACTAATTACTCATAGGGCAAAGGAAACAACCACAGGGCAATAATTTCTCCACTCATGAAACTCACATTGATCACAATCAGTTTCATACTGCTTTTTAGTTTTTATATAGCTCCTTAGGACCAAAGTACATAAAAGAGCTCACTTATTTAGAGCAAAGTCCAAGATTAAGAGGTAAACAGCTACACAGTGTAAACACTAAGGGAAAAGTGTGCCTGTGTGTGTGTACACATGAATCACTATCCTGAGCAACATAATTTCATTTTATACCAAATTCTAGCAAATATATAGATTTCCAAACCCACAGCAGTATGGAAGCAAAAATTACAAAGGGAAGAGACTTATAATTTGGAAAAACATGAAATACAAAAAAAAGCACACATAATCACTCAGAGTAAGTTCTCCATAATTGTTTATTGACAGGTACACATGATTCTCAGAAAAAGGAAATTAATGAGAATCTTCCTTAACGTTTCAAACATTTACAACAAAATAAAACCATCTTTAAACATCCCTTAAAGCCGAATACTTTAAAAACAAATAACATCTACCAGAAAAAAAGAATCTGTAAAAGATGGTTGACCCATGCCAGTATCAGGCCTCACAACCAAGACACAGTGAACAAATAGTTACAGGCAAGAAAGATCTGTTTTGTAGTAAGGTCTGAAGATGAAAGTATTTGTTTTCATAAGGTATCTAATCACGAATGTGTCCCCACTGATGAAGTTTTAAATTGGACGATTCTTTCCTTATGACTGTGCCTTTTAATTACACATCCCAAATAACATGAATTCATCCTCAACACCATTCCTCTAGCCTCAAACACTCCACATATTTACCTAATGAACTTAGACATCATTTGGCACTCAATGTGCAGCAACAGGCTGTGTGACAACTTTTCAAAGCACCGTCAGTTTCATATTGCTTTAAAAGCAACACATTAAGAGCTCTCACTTTGTTCACCAATACTCAATTTTTACTACGAATTGACACTAAGAATCTCATCTCTTTTAAAACAGATGAAAAACATGCAGTTTCTTACTGGGAATTAAGAATTCAACTGATTCAGTTATACCTGAATCAGTTATGATTATATTTAAAATACTAAAATCATGAACTCTATAGCTTTGTACACATAGCAAAAATGTATGCTTGCATCTTGGGAGGCTGAGGCAGGATTTTGAGTTCCAGGCCAGTCTCGGCAACCTGGGAATAAAATTAAATTAAAAAGGCTAGGGATGTAGCTCAGTGGATAAGCATTTGCCCAGTATGCTTAAGGCCCTAGGTTTAATCTCTAATACCACAAAAAGGAGAAGGTATGCCATATAAGGATTACTGGAGCAAAAGAGTTTAAGATGTATTTAAGTAGCAAAAAAGAAAATCCATGTATTTTACAACACTGGAAGAGTAAAATAAAATACCCTTAACCGTGACATAGAGATAAAGTAGCTAAATGAACTGAGGCCTCTCATATTTCTCAGACACAGCAAAGGACAGAAAAGCCACGATGCAGAAAACTGTCAATCAAATGATGGGGCAACATTAATATATCAATGATTAAGATTACGGTACATCAGGAAACAGGAGTCAAATATGCTGCATGTTACAAACATTAACCAACTGGGGCAGGCAAATACATTTGCTGCCTTGTCCCTGCCCCAGACTCCCCTCTTCTTGGACTGATCTTTGTTTCTCTAGAAGTTTCAATACAGGGACACTGACCAGTCAAATGTCTCAGAAATAGCAGTTTTCAAACTTCAATGTGTGACCCCATAAATCAATTTGGTGGATATTGGTCAGCATTTTTCTAATAAAAGAGAATGAAACATAATAGAAATCATCAGAACACATCACACTTAACAAGGGTAAATATTGCTTGTGGGTATGTACCAGACCACTCATTCTTATGTGGATATGTACTGGATCACAATGCCAGATGTACTTCTTATTGTGAGGTAGGGCTTTTTTTAAAAGAGGGAGACTTAACCTGAAAGATACTACCCTAGAAATCTAACAGCTCAGACCCAAAAGCTGCATGTCGTTCTCAATCTTCAGCACCTAATGCATATTCTGGTCAAATGGACCAGAGGAAATCAATGCTAGAGTTCCATGGCAGCATGAAAAGAACTGGGCCAAGCTCCAGCTCAGCGGGTATCCGGCTGGCCCTGGACGAACTGCTAGGTTCCCCAAACACATCCCAAGCAGGCAAAGCTTACAAGCTCTGTGTAACTTAGCAACCTCCAAAGTAAAGCTCCTTCAGTCACTAACTGTAAACGGTCAACTCTTCCAACCAACTTTCCTCAACTACAACTTATGGAATCACCTGCCGCCAAAGAAATCTCCCATCAGAGGACCTCGAATCTGTACTCCCCGCTCTCAACAGAGAAGCCCCACCCAGGCTCTCCAAGATCCAGTACCCTCCTGCCAGAGTCTATGGTACCCCCAACCCCCTACCCCGCCCCACTCTCAGCGCCTCCCAATAGGGGCAAAAACATTCTCCCAAAGCTCCTTTCAAAACACCACATCAGAGCCTAGAAGGAGCCGGCCCAGTATCCCCGCAGTCCAGGATTGGGCACGCTTTCCCCATCTCTAGGGACTGTTTTTTTTTTTTTTTTTTGGAAACTCAGTGGTTCAGAGACAAGTATTTCCCCAACAGTCCCACACATTTCTGGGTCTCTACCAGTCAGAGGGCCTCTCTCCACCCCTCATCCCCCGGGGCAGTTAGAAGCAGGGGTCCTCCCAGGACTGCCCCTCCAAAGGGACCAGCCTTCCTCTCCCCCCCAGGGCCTCCCTGCTCAGCCCGACCCGGCCAGGCCCAGCTTCGCCCCGTCCCCTGGCAGGCCTGCCGTCCGGCTCGGAGTCCTCCCCAGGGTCCTCCCCCTGGCCCCCTTCCAGAGCCCTCCCCACCCGCCTCCTGCCGGGAGCGCCGCGGGCCCGGGACCGGAGAGCCGGCGGGCGGGCTCCACTCACCCCTCAGCCCGGGAGGCGGGGGGCTGCTGCGGCGGCTCCTCCGGCTGCGCCTCTCCTCCCCCCTCCCGGCCACCGCCGTCGCCGCCGCCGCCGCTCAGCCTCCGGCCTGTCCCACCCGGCCCCGGCCGGCTCTGCTTCACCTCTGCCCCCAGTCCGGCCGCCGGAGCCCAGTGTCCTGCATTGACCCGGAAGCAGCTTTCCCGGCCCAACAACAACACGTGACCCTGCCGCACGTGTCACGTTCGCTGCGTGAAGGGGCGGGGTCTCCGTAAGAGCGGATCCTCTCCAACTAAACAGGGGTTGCCATGGCGACGGAGAAGGTGTGAAATCCAGGGCTTCATCAGAAACACTGCTTATCTCCTGTATTTCCTCTTGCACCACAACCACCACCACCACCACCACCACCCGGTGCAAAAGAATACGGATTGTCGTTTCTGAATGAAAAGGAGGCAGGTCACAACAGAATCCTTAAACTTGGAATCTTAACCTGGCTGTCAGTCATTTGCTGTGTGACCCTGATCTAGTCACTTACCGTCTCTCGCTTCAGTGTCCTTAGCCATAAAATAAGGAAAGCAGACTAGGTGCAACCTGGGTATCATCTATAAGATCACATGCTGTGTATATATAGATAGAGATAGGGCCTTGTTTCCAAGGCCTGTGGCATCTGAAACTCCACCAGTAGCAGCAGCTCCATTTCTTGAGCACCTTGTGGATACAGCCATTGCACACAGGAGATTTTTAATTTCATCAGCCCTCCAAAAGTCGGTATCTTTTTTTAGCCAAGTGGCCCATATGAAACCTAGCACTTGGGAGGCTGAAGCAGGAAGATTACTGAGAGTTCAAGCCAGTCTGGACTACATATGATTTCAATAAGGCCAGCCAAGTCAGTATTTTCTGGAATTGAAAACTGAGGTTCAAAAGTGTGAGCCTCTGTATTCAACCCTATATTCAAGACTCTGCAGAGGCTGCCTAGTTCTGCCTAGCAGAACCTTGCTGCCTAGAGCATCATGGTTGTAAAGAGACGGAATGTTGCAGAAAAAGAATGAAAGGGATCTTGAGCTATCCATCATGGTCCTTTTTAATAATCATTTATTATAAACCTCCTATCTAAACAAGCACTTTGATGACTATTAGATAACCTCTTGGAATGTTCACTCACCCTAAAGCTAAGAAAGTAACAACACCTCAACCCTACAACAGGGCTGTTAAAGATAACATCTAAAACCTATAAAAAGAGTTATCTCTGCTTCTTTGTGGTCTACCTACAAAGGTCCACCCCTTTGATGTCCCCACCTACTGTCTTTTGGGACTTTTCTTCCATGGAAAACCATGGCCCATAGGGAAATCTCTTGACCTATGTTCCCAGGCCATGATCACTCATGTTTAGCTCAGAATAAGCTATTATTTCCTGAAAGAAGTGAGTTGTTTTTGCATCTACAGAAGTTAAGTAATCCTCCCACAACCACCCAGTTAGTAAAGTGACCAGGCTGAGGTTTGAATCCAGGTGAGGCTGGCACCGAAGAACATGCACTTCATATTATGCTGTGTTATTGCTCCAGCTCCATATATGTTATATCTGACCGTTGGGTTCTTGTTGCTTATGTTCTTCTTTAAATATTTCTTCTGTAGGGTCATTCACGAATGGTCTTGAGGAGAATTCAGCCTTTGTATGGATGTGTCTCTGAAGGGCTAAACACTGAAGGTAGGTCTTCGTGCAGAGTGTATGTGCTTTAGTATGCTGTGTGTCAGGGACAAGATGAGGGTATAATACATGTACATGCGCGTGTTTCTGTTCCTAGAAAAGGAAAAATAAAATTCCACAGGGGATGGGCAATGACAGTATACCATTGTCAGTTCCTGAGGACCTGTTTTTGTCACTTTGTTTTTGTTTTACTCCATAGGTGAGGATTAGAGCAGTATAGTTTATATGTCTCAGGTGAGGGTTTTCTCCTCCTTTCATAGAAAATAAAGTGCTTTTCTGACACCTTAAAAGTTTATGGCCTTGGAGCACTGGGGTCTGTGACATGACCACAGCAAAAGTAGCATCAGTGATGAGAACCTTAAGAAGAGCAGAGTGAAATGTACAGACAGGAGAAGGGCCTATAGGGTGCTGCATGATAATCTGTTGATAGACTTATTTGTGAGCTCAGATAGGGATTTGAGTATATGGGACAGCAGTGTCAAGTAGAGCTCACCTGCAAATAGTTGAGGCTAGATGCCTTGTTAGCAACAGGAGAAGTAAAAGCTATAAACCATAACTGTTAATAAACACTTTATAATCTATATATAATTATATTCATGGGGTATTCAATGTGACTGGTTGGTATAGTTGGTATAGTTGTGTCTTTGAAGTATAAGTCATTTCTCTGTCTTTCGTTCTTTCCTATAAGAGAGCAAACTCTTGAAGACAAGATAAATATCTTTATCTATTTCCTGTCAGTCTCTTCGAGACAAACAAGAGCTGTCCTTGTAAAACTCATATCTGATTGTGTGACTCCCTGGAGTTTACCCCTCTGAGATTCTTTATAGCTCTCAGGATGAAGTCCACAACTGTTAACATGCTTCTCCAAGTTCCTTATGATCAAGGTCCCGTGAACTTTCCCAGCTTCATCTCTTGCCTCTTTCCTCCTGTTCTTCACCTTTTCTGTTGATCTGTTAGCCACTAGCCATATGTGGCTATTTAAATTTAAATGAATTAGCCAGGCAGGCATGGTGGCACACATCTGTAATCCCAGCACTTGGGAGGCTAGGACAGGAGGATCATAGTGAGTTTAAGTCCAGTCTGGGCTGTATAGTGAATTCAAGACCAGCCTGAACTAGTGAGCCAGACCTGTCTCTAAATAAATAAGAATTGAAATTAAGTCAAGTTAATTGTCATATTCTCAGTCATAGGACATTAGTCTTCCATGTCAGTCACCATATGTAGCTAATGGCTGTCATATTAGTCACTGGATGTATAGAATATTCTCATTGTCACAGAAAGTTCTATTGACAGTGCTTATCTATAATCTCAGATTCACATATGATATATTCTATGGGGATTCCTCCTGTTGAGCCATTTGAAACATACTTCTTCATGTCCATGGTATGGAAAATTATACCTGATTTCTTATTTCCTTCTTGTCTTTCTGACAAATGTATAAGCTCCAGTGAAGACAAAAGCTAGGTCTCTGTTGTTCAACTCTGTTTAACTTCCCATTATTTCTAAAGGTCTGCTTTTAAAGGAAGTAACAGATAACATGTATGGTCATTTTATGAGAAATTATTGATAATTGATCAACTGACCGACCACCAAGCAGCCATTTTATATAATTGAACCTAGCATTAAGAAGGAACTTTGAAAGAATCAGAGCTGTTTAGTTACAGTGAATTCCCTGTCATTGGGATAAGTTAACCAAATGCACATTAAATCAATGTATAATTTCTCAGTCATCTGGATTAGTTGACCAACTAGTTCTAAAATTCTAAGTTCAACTAACTTTTAATTCAGGATTCACTATGCTGTAACGTCAATCATGGCCACTTTCCGAGATTTTACTGTGCCAGATGCTGCTTGAGACATTTTGCATTGATTATTTCCTTTAATCCCCACAATGATCTCATAAAGTACATTTGGAGTTATCAGATTTCCCAAGTGAGAGTTGTACTAAGTAGTATAGCCAGCAACATATAGCTGGTGAGTGACAGAGGCCAAAGCCATATTTAGGTCAGTCTGGCATGAGAATCTGAGTTCATAATAACCCTGCAGTGATGAGATATTGTTCCATTATGAAGTTTGGACTAGATATTTACATGTCCTTTTAACTCAACCAATGTTTACTTTATGATTGTATGCCTTGTATGTAGCCAGGTGGCTTGCGGGAAATGGAATTCTTCATGTGAAAGAATAATGAGTGGTTTGGAAATTGAGAGTCTTCAGGGCCTGTTCTAGATTTTCCATTAACCAGTGTTGTCTCTTGAGCTCTTTTGGCCTTAGATCATTATGTAGTAAGTAACCTGGATTCAATAAACTACCACAATGAGCCACCCAAAATGATGTGTAATATGTATATTAATGTTGTATATACTATATATATATAGATATTTGCAAATAATTCCATCAGATTCACAAAGTAATCACAGCTCATAAATGTAGGATACATGACCCCTTTAAATGTTGCAATTCTCAAATTCTATATTTTACTTTAGTCAACGTTATTGATGTGTATTTTCAGGAAGTATCATTTCATGCCAAGCTTAGTGACCAAGCAAAGGTCAAAATTTTAAATTGTCAAGTCATATCTGAAACTATTTAGAAAGGATCAGTGTTTTCTCACTTGGCAGACTATGGCCTTGGAAAAACAGTTCTTATTTTGCTTTTTTATCATTTCCATAGACAGACTGGCTATAAGAAGCTTTATTTCCAAGGTCTTACATTTATTGTGTCATTTGCAATAAATTGCTAGGAGCTTCAATAAGCCTTCTTAATTTTTGTTATGGAGAATATGCATATAAAAAAGTGCATGCAATGTAGATAAATGTACATAATCCAGTGAATTATCACAAACATCCATGTAACCTGTTCACATAACAGAATATTTTCAGTATCCCAAAGCTTCCCCCCAGTCTGTACAAACACTATTCTTTCTAAAGTTAAGTGTTCTGACTTCTAATTTTGTTGTTTATTTTCCTCTATTTTTAAGCTTTATATAAATGGAATCAAATGAGACGATTTCACTTAACATTTTAGAGTCATCCCTGTTACATGTAGCTATAATTTACTTTGTTGCTAAATATTTCATTTTATAATCATATCATATAATATAAATAAATAAATGGATATTTATTTATCCATTCCATCAATAATTTATACTGGAGTTGTTTTCAGTTTTTGGCTATCATGCATAACACTGCTATGAATATTCTTGTGCTTGAAATATAGTGCATATAAATATCTGCTTCTGTTGAAAATATACCCAAATGGATTATAGCTTTAGATCATCATTGTTCAATAAAAATACAGTGCAAGTAAAGCCAGTGTAATTTAAGCTTCTCTGATGGTCACATTACAGAAGTTTAAAAATGGTGATTTTTATTAAATATACATCTTATTAACCTAGTATATCCAAAATATTATCATTTTAGTATGTCATTGATATGAAAATGTTATATAGATACTTTACAATCTTTTTGTATATTATATTTTTAAAATTCATTATGTACTTCATATTTATAGCAATTTGGGCTAGCCACATTTCAAGTACACAAAAGTGCAAAGTGACTACTATCTACCAAATTGGGCAGTGCAACTATACATAATAAACAAAACAAGTTTTTACAATGGTGGTGCCTTTTGCCATTACTGAAATCAGGATATGAATTACAGTTGTTCTGCATCTTCCTAAACACTTGGAGCTGTCAGTATTTTTAATTTTAGCCACTCTGATGGTGGTTATATGGTATATTTGCTTTAATTTGCTTTTCGTTAGTGATAAGAAGTTTAAGTACCTTTTCATGTGCATTAACCAATTGATAGTCGTTTTTGTGACAAGACTGGGCCCTTTTCTATTGTGCTGATTCGTCTTTTACCTACCACATCAGATTATTCGAAAATATCTTTTTCTGTTCTCTGTTAATAATTACACAGTAATTATTCTTTAAGTGACAGATTTCTCTAGTAAAGCCATTTTGACAGTTTTCTATGTGGGACAATTTTTTAATTACATATTTGAGGAACATCACAGTTAAAGTGCTGTTTACATTTTTGTACTTCCTCCTGCTCAGCAAGAGTGCTTGCTGTAAACCCACCCGTTAAAACTCCTCACAAGATCCCTGCTTGAGTGACACCATAGACCAGTGATGGCTAACCTTTCAGAAACCGTGTGAAACGGCAACCCCAAGCCCATTTATTTATCACCAAAGGCCAACACTGCAATTAGGCCTGAATACTGAGGTTTTAATTTAAAGAAAACAACTCATACGTTAGCATTTTGTATCTTAAAAGAAAAACACAGTAACGTGCTTACCATAGGTTTGCGACCATGATAAAGCCTTATGCCCACCTCTCCCCTGCCCATACTCCTGCTCTTTCTCCTCCTTCTTTCTCAATTCTCCTACACCAGCCAGTTGGACACAAATGTGTGCAAAAACGTGTTCCTCCTTTCTTCCTGTTGGATCCGCAAAGTGGTTACCCTTTTCTCTCAGAGTTCATAAAGAATACACTGCTTCTGTTATTTCAACTTTTTTGTATGTTGCCACCTCTGTCTTGGTCCTGTCCAACACAGGAAACAAACTTCTTTCCTTGCAGGGCCTCTCCTAGAGTGTGGCTATCCTACTAGGTATCAGGCTCTTGTCTGATACCTAGTAGAAAGAAACTAGGTATCAGACAAGAGCCAAAAGATATTTACCAATATAAACAAGTTTCCTATATGACAGACACCAGATCGTAGGTCAGACACGTGGACATTGCACTATCAGCCGGGATAAAGAAGTATCCCATGAAAAGGCATCATAGTTTGGACCTGAAGTATCTCCTGAAGGCTTGGTCCCTAACACAGCAATGTTTGGAGAGTAAGGCTTTTGGAGGCCTGGATTGAAAGAGCTGTCATCTCACAAGTGAATGAATTCATTGATAGGTCCATAATGTGATGGAAAATAATAGAAAATTTAACAGGCCCAGTTGAAGGAAAGAGATCACCCAGGCCATGGCCTGGAAGTATATATATTGTCCTCTTTTCTCTCTCCCTCTCCCTACCTCCTTCACTGTCTGTTTCCTGGGTTCCGTAAGGCACAACTTTCTGCTACCGTACCCTCCTACTATAATGTCGCCTTGACATAGGCCTAAAGGCACTGGCGTCAGCCAACCACAGACTGAAACCTCTGAAACGATGACCCAGCATATACCTTTCTTCCTTTCAGTGGTTATTATCTCAAATATTTTGTCCCAGGGACAGAAAGCTAACACATCCATTACCAAGTCTCTTGAAGCTCCTGGGCTAGAATTCATATGCTTTCTCCAGAGACTTCAAGACCAAATTAGAGGAAAATGTAAGTATATGTCTTAATTTTCAAATGTGTGGAAATTTTAAAGGGATTTTAAAAATCCGTTTCTAATTTGTTCTTCATAATGCAGGGGATCAGACCCAGGGATTTCAGCATAATAGGATGCACTCTACCACTGAGCTACAGTCCCAGACTCTAACCTCTAGTTTAATTAAACTATGATCAGAGAACATATTACACAGGATTTTAATCCTTTGCGATTGTAACTCAGTTTATAGTGAGTATAGTAAACTTTGCTTTATAACTCAGTTTATAGTGAATCTGAGATAAATTCTACTAAATGCTTAAAAAGAATTTGTATTTCTCAGTTGTTGAATGCAATGTTCTATATAAGCAATTTGATTTGGTATATTAATTGTGGGTTACAACTGCCTATATCCTTATTGAGTTTTGTTACAAATTGATTGTGTAATAATTGTGTTTTGGGAAGGTTTGTTTGTTTTTTGAGACAGAGTCTCACTGTATTGCCCAGGCTGGCCTTGAGCTTATCACGATCCTGCTGCTTCAGCCTCCTGAGTGCTGGAATTACAGGCGTGCACTACCACACCTGGCTTTTAATAATTGTTATAAACAGATTGAATGTTATAAGCATATTTGTAACTGAGAAAAATATGTCAAATTTTCTTACTATAACTATGAAGGAATCTGTTTTTCCTTATAGTTCTAATAATTTTGTATTTGAAGCTATAAAATACACAACAAAGTTATATTAAATCAATTAAAACTATTATTTTCCTGGGAAACTGAACTTTCTTTTGCCATGAAATATCCACTTATCTCTGACACTTTAATAGTTTAAAGACCATTTTGCTTGATATTAATCAGCTTTCTTTTGGTAAATCTCTTTATATCCTTTTATATCTTATCATTTTATATTTTAGATGTAATAAGCATAATAATAATAAGCATAGGGTATTGTTTTTCAATTTAGCCTCATGACATTTATTGTTTAGTTGAATTTTATCTATATATTTAATATAATTATTCATGTATTTGAGTTTAAATCTACCACTTTACCACATGATTTATTTTTGTTCTATTTCTAGCTCATTTTTTCTTCTTATAAAATTGAGTAAAGTTTTTGCTCTATTTCCCCCACTATTATCTTTGAAGTCATAGGCACTTCTACTGTTCTTTTATTGGTTAAAGGAGAGTATAATAAATATCCTGGACTTAATAAAAATCTAACATTGCTTGATATTATTGCCATTTCCTTAGACAATGCAAGGGTTTTTAATTCCGCTTATCTCACCTAAATTGTAGACTACTCTATGGTCTTGTATTACAGCATAATATGTAAAGCCCAGAAGATAATGTTAATATTTCTTTAGTAGTCCATATTCATTTAGATACATTTGTATAGTTATGAATTTATTGGTTTTTTTATGTTAATCAAACATAACATTTCTCACCTAATCATCTTTAAATGTGCAATTCAGTGATATTAACTATATTCACAGTGTTGTGTTGCTATGACTACCCTCCATTTCTGAAACTTACTCTTTGTTCCAGATACAAAGTCTGTACCCATTCAACTTTTCATCGCTCTATCCGTTACCACGGTACCTTCTATCATACTCTGGGATCCAGTGAAATTGTGTATTCTAGGTACCTCATTGAAGTAGAATCATACAATAATTTGTCCTTTGCTGTACTGCCCATTTCACTTAGCATGATTTTTTTTTAATGGTTGAACGCTTATGTTGGAATTGCAGTCATTTTACAAGTTGTATAATATTTGAGGGAAATTAGTTCCAAGGCCCCATTGCACATACCCAAATCTGTTAATGCTCAGTTCCTTTTATAAAATAGTGTAGTATTTGCATATAATCTACATGCATTCTGTCACATACTTTAAATCATCGTTAAGTTATTATAATAGCTAATAAAATAAAAATGATACGCAAATAGGTGTGATATTAGTTGTCAAGGGAATTGAGAAGAAAAAAGTCCATACATGTTCAATACATACACAGTTTTTTTCCTGAGTATTTTCCATCCTCGTCTGCTCGAATCTTTGGATGTGGAATCTTTGGATGCAGAGGGCCAACTGTACTACATCTTGCTCACCTGTTCCATCTGTTCATTAACATTTGTGTTGTTTCTACCTTCTGAACATTGTGACTAATGTTACAAACATTAGGGTCAAGTACTTGTGTAATTCCCAGCTTTCAATTCTTTTGGGTATATAACTTGTCATGGACTTAATGTTTGTGTCTTCCCAGAATGTGTATGTTGGAATAAATCTCCAGGGTGGCTGTATTTGGAGAAGGACCTCTAAGAAAGTGATTCGGTTAAATAAAGACTCAAGGATAGGCCCATTTTGGTAGAATTAATGTCCTTGCAAAGAGAGATACCAAAGAAGGAGTGTGCTCTCTCTCTCTCAAATTCTCCCCACCCTCTATATCTGCTTAGAGGAAAGCCTTTGTCTTAGACAAAGTAACCATCTACAAGCCAGGAAATGCCCTGCTAGAAACTTCATTTGAGACTTCTCAGTCTTCAGAAGTATGGGGGGGAAAGGCTTTTTCGGGTTTTTTAAAGTCATATTTCTGGGTTTGGACCAGCAAACCCTGTTAGAAAGACGAATGAAAATGTGAGAGATAGAGAGTATCCTTGCGGAGGGTCAGGGGACTTCACTGAAATGAAACCTCAAACTGACTCAAACCTCCAGATTTATTGAGGAACAACAAAAGCCTAGTGTTCTGCTGAGTGCAGAGGTTTGTCTCAGGTTAGGAAGGCATGATGACAATTTGGCTGAATTACTAACTTTTATCTGATTGTCCTATAGGGAGCTTCCTTGTTTTCCCCTAAGACCCATGTCTCCTCGAGTTGGCGAAACATCTCATCTTCAAGATGTTTCAGCCCCTCAGAGTTAGCAGTCTTTTGACCCTGAGTCAACCCAAGCAGACACTGATCCATTGGGTGTCACAAGAGAATTCACACCAGACAGTCTACGTTATTTTGTTATTGAAACCAGAGATGATCAATACATATTTATAATCAGAATTACTGGAACAAAGTGTAACTCAGATTCTGCCATGCAGTTTTCCACAGTGGCTGCAGCATTTCTCTTGTTCTGTTGGCTGTGTTTCCACTCTCCTGATGGTGTCCCTTAATCTTTCCTTCCTTCTGTTAATGGGTACTGGGGAATCCAGGGATCCCTTCCAGACTTTTGTACTGTTCAAAGAATTGGATAAGACAAGCATAAAACAGAGACTTTACATTTATTAAAGTTATTAAAGGTAAGACAAGTAAGAAAAAGAGTGAGTGAGTGAGTACCAATTAAAGTAGGAAAAGAAGTACATGCAGGCTCACACCGGCCACAAGGTTAATGGCCACCATTCTTTATACCCCCATTCCAGATGCCAGATCTAGGCCATTCTAGAAACGTGCTTGATCTTGTGCCAGAAGAATTGAAGGTAGCATTCTCTAGTTTGAATCAGGTGCAGGACTCAGAATATATCCTGACCATGATTGACAAGTCACGCCCTCTTACACAGCCAGTTTGCTATACCCTAAATACCTTTCTGCCTTCCTTCCATCTTTTTTCCTTTCTTCCTTCCTTTCTTTCTTTCTTTCTTTCTTTCTTTCTTTCTTTCTTTCTTTCTCTTTCTTTCTTTCTCTCTTCCTTCCTTCCTTCACTGGCTTCCTTCCTTCCTTCTTTCCTTCTTTCTTCCTTTCTAATCACTTTGGCTAGTACTTCCAATACCATGTTGAATAGAAGTGACAAAAGTGGGAATCTTTGACTTGTTTCCAATCTTGAGAATAAACTTCCCATCTTTCCACATTGAATATGATGTTCAATGTGGGCTTTTCATATATAGCTATGGTAGTTAATTGACTAATTGTCAACTTTTGTGGGGAATGTCCAGCTGAATTGAGTCAGCATGGTTCTGGGCGTGGAAGACCCACTTAAAGAAGCTTGTTTGTTGAAATGATATAAAAAAAGAACTGGAGGGAAGGATTTTGGCTGATCTTTGGAAACGATTCCTTGCTGCTGACTTTGGTTCCTGCTACTTTTCTTCAGAGAAGCTTCTGCTGGTCTGTTCTACTGAACTCTGGTCTTCATCTTCACCAAGGATGGCCACTGTTCTTTCTCTTGGGAGGAGCTCTGGTCTTCACCTTAGCCTTAAGCATTGTCTCCTGGATTCTTCAGCTTCCAGCACCAGCCTTTCAACCAGCCAGTGCACACTCTCCAGCAGTAGCCCTGGGGCTTTCTGGCTCAGACACTTCAGTTTTCCTTCTAGATTCTTCTACCTCCCGATATGGACTTGCACAGAACATTGTCATGACCTCCAGGCCTTCTGCTGGACTCTTCAGATCTTTAGCATGTGGACACATCTCTTGCACTCTTTTACATTTGACTCTGTGGGTTGATATTTTCAACTAATCTTGTAAATTTCTGTATCCTGCATTAAATCTGTTTCTCTTACAAATACTAATGCAATGGCCTTTATTAGACTGAGGTAGTTTCCTCCTTTTCCTACTAGTTCATTGAATGTTTTATCATGGGAGAATGTTAAATTTTTTTTTTTTTTTTTTTTTTTTTGGTACCGGGGATTGAACTCACGACCTCACGCTTGCCAGGCAGGCGCTTAAGCCACTGAGCTAAATCCCCGGCCCGAGAATGTTAAATTTTGTTAAATTACTTTTATATATCTACTGATAATCATGGCTTTTCCTTTCATTCTATTAATTTGGTATAATTATGTTGATTTTCATTTGGTAAAAATTTTTTGCATTCTGGGAAAATTCTAGTTGATAATGATGTATAACATTTGTACTATGCTGTTAAATTAGGTTTGCTGATGTTTTGCTGAGGATTTTTGTGTCAATAGTCACAATGGATATTGGTCTTTTTTTTTTAAAGTAGTATCACTATGTGACTTTGGTATCAGTATAATGCTTGTCTCATGGAACAAATTAGGAATTTGTTTCAATTTTTTAAAAGAATTTGAGAAGGATGAATACAATCACTGAATGCCTAACATTGAGAATATCTTCTGACAAATGCATCAT
Source organism: Dolichotis patagonum (assembly GCA_004027295.1). Lineage (NCBI taxonomy): Eukaryota > Metazoa > Chordata > Mammalia > Rodentia > Caviidae > Dolichotis > Dolichotis patagonum. The sequence continues at coordinate 110,708 of PVJX010000184.1, read as the reverse complement.
TAGGCGACTTGGTCATTGTGCAGACATCACAGGAGATACTTACACAGCGCTAGATGGTACGGTCAATCACTCAATACGACCTCTTGATGTAATCAATAGATGTGATAAATAGAAGCTGGACAAGGCTGCTAGAGGCATAACAGACGTAGTATTTTACAGTTAACTTTTTTATAAGCAGAAGGAGCACAATCTAAAGCAACGATAAAAAGCACAGTAAATACACTAGCCAGTAATATAGTCTTATCATTCTCAACATCATGTGCTGCACATACTTGTGTGTGCTGTACATTTATGCACCTGGAAGTGGTGTAAGTAGGTTAATAACAGCATCAGCACAAACACATGAGTGTTGTGTCATGACATTAAGAAGGCTTTGATATCACTAAGTAGTAGAAATTTTCCACCTTCCCTTACACTCTTATGGGATTACTATGGTATTTGTGGTCTGTTAATTGATGACAGTATCTTCATTGATACATAACTATGTATAAACAGAATACTGGGTTATTAAGTATTGAGCCTGTATTTCCCCCCAAGTTTGTCTTTCTACCCTGTCTGAAGTATTGCTTAGTTGCTAAGCCTCTCAGGTTTCTCCTGAGGCAGCAGTTACTAGTGGAAACCAGTGGCAGCACGACTCTGGGTTTCTGTCTTCTCACAGATCCTGGCACCTTTTGTTGAATTTTTAGTTATCTGATGCTTACAAGTAGATTTAAAAAAATATTTTTCCAGTTTTTCAGTTGTCTCTAAAGGAAGGCTTAATTGATATTACCCATGTCAACATGCTAGAAATGGAAGCTGCTAATTCATTCTGACCCTCTTTTTTCTTCTGATTTTTTTTTTTTCGTGCTCTCTGGCTCCACTCACCAAATGTAATGAGAGTGGATATGAGTAACTTGAGAGAATCATGGTGAGCATTTTGGTCTTAAAATAATGGTAGCTAAATATATATTGTTCTTAACTTTTCATACTTATTCATTTAGCATCTAAAGATACATTTTATATGAACACAGGATACTTTTCTTTAGTGAGTAAAGATAATTCATTTAAAAGAACAAGTTTTAAAATGATAATGTTTCTAGTCTGGGATTGTAGAATGCTTGCCTACCATGTATAAAGCCCAATTTCAATCCCTCGTACTACCCTCCCCTGCAAAAAAGGAGACCTGTAGTTTGATGATAACATCCCATGAGAAGTTAAGACTTGCCTATGGTAATTGTTTTTTCTTAAAAGTTGAATAAAGACATGAGTTAATGATATTGGAACATAACTGAACTGGACCCATGGTAGTATTATTGAGCTATACTTAGAAGAACCATTTGTAGGCTCAACGGACAATGTGTGGAAACACCTAATTATCTGTGCATAGGCATGAATTAAACAATGGCTCACAACAGTGAATCTGTTTGGCTAGGCTGTTGTCCTCCACTCACTGTAAACATTTAGTTCAGCAAAATTGGTTACAATAAGCATTGTTGCCAAGCCAGGAACTTGTCATAGGCTCACCTGGCTTATGGTGAAGATTAAATATTACTCAGAGGTAGCCATCTGTCTTGGAAGGTTTAAATGCTCACTTACCTCAGAAGGTTCTATTGAACTCTGTGACTATGTCATTTTTAAAATATTGTTCCAATTTAAAAATAGTACTGGGTGCAATTAAAAATACTGTATGTAATGATAGTTCAAAAGATTCAGCCAGCAGCTGAGGTACTAGGAAATAATTCACCTTGATATAAATCTCTCCTGTTATATGTTTTAGTACTTATTTGTTAGACATTTATAACTGTTTTTCACTAAAAGTTTTCAAGATATTTCTATACGACTCCCATATTAAATTTGGCTCTATTCACATGGATTTATAAAAGGGGGAAGTAAGGCAGACTACTGAAAGAGAAAAGGAAGTGAAAAAATAAAGAGTCAGTAGAGACTTTGCAAGATGAGCTAGTGCTCGTCCACACAATCCACGTGAGGAAGTTATAATAAAAATGGCGTCACTTCAGTTCTGATAGACTTTACATTACATTAGGATCTTCCCTAATTTAATGACCCAAATCACTGACTGTGTAAGGTTTAGAATATACTCAAAAATTCTTTTACTCTCCTTCCACTGAATAGTGGAGTCTGTGTCCTCTCCTCTGGAACCTAGATAGGCCTTTGTGACTGTCTCATTCATGGCAGGAAAATGACAAATACTAATGTCCTATTCGCTTGGACACTGGAGCTTAGATCTCAACCACCATGCTATGAGGAAGCCCAAGCAACCACATATATAAGTCACCAATAATCCAAATTAAGGTCTCAGACAAATGCTAATATCAACAATCTAGACTGGATATGAGCAAATTATCTGTTTCCAGCCCCTAGACAAGTTGCCCCCAGCCTTAGAGTGTTTCCATTCGAGGCCCCAAACATGAAATAGAGATAGGTCATCCTAATGTGTCTTCTCTAATTCCCTGACTCGGCAAGTCCACTAGCATAATAAAATGGTCATTATAAGCAAGCCAAGTTTGGAGGACCTTATTGAACAGCAATAGTTAACCAAGACACTCGTATTGAAGCTGGTTCTGGGTACAGCTTTCCTGGCACACCTTCCATTATTCCTCCACCCCTGCCATACTCCCCCATTATTTGCCACCTTATCCTCACTACCCCAGCATGAGTTCTCACCATTTTCACATCCCCTGGACTCTGTTGGTCTTTGTCCTTTATCCTGGGTTCAGCATCAGGAAGATGTGGGCTCAAGTCTTATATAGACCCCTCGATGACCAAGTAATCAACCTCTCTAATCCTCGCCAGAAGAATGAAGATAAAGACAGAACCTACTCATAGAATAAGTGACTTAAGTATGCAAAATGCTTAGTCCCTGGCACCTAGTAAACACTCAATAAATATTAGCTATTACTATAATTTTTTTTATTCCCTTGAGTTTCTATTGCGCAGTATGACTTAAACGAAATTTTTTATCTGAACTTATATGTCAGGTTCTTTGTGAAGACTTCCCTATCTACCAGAGAAAATTAAATTATTCCTTCCATTGTGTCCCCAAATACCTTTCACATTCTTCTGTTTTTTGTTTGTTTGTTTGTTTGTTTTGTTCCATGAATCAAACTCAGGACCTTGCCAGGCAGGTGTTTATGCCATTGAGCTATATCCCCGGCCTCTTATTCTTCTTTTGCAGTTTCAACAAATTATTTATTGTATTGTATATGTGACCCGTGTTAGACCTCATATTCATGAAGGAAAATCTGTAAGGCCAAGTCTTTACAAAAGAAAAGAATGCCTTTATCTCTTGCATGTATATGTATATGCATATATTTAATATATTTGTACATTAAATATCATAATAGGGAAAGGAAGTGAAAAATTAGTGGTATGGCCATGGTGGCCAAAGACTTGAGAATTTACAGAACCAGATCTTTGTCCAATCTCTTGCCACTAATGAGAACACTACTTTTCAACTTTGTTCATGACATATAAATGAAGTAATGTAAAGAGAAATGTATAGGATTCATTAGTTCTTTGCTGTCCACTGTGTACCAGCCACTGAGTTAAATATTACAGAATTTAGATTACAGGTCCCATTGATACATTCAGTCTCTTGCAAATATCAGCAACTTCAAAGCCTTCTTCATTTTCTGTTCATGTTGAATGACAATTCCTAAAATGAACCTCACTAGGTAAGTACTAGAGAAGCCAGATGCTGCTAGAAAGATCCCGTAAGTGAGCTCACTGGTTGCCCCTTAAATGAGACTCTAGTAAAGACAGACACTTAGGCATGCTTACCACTAATCCTAAGTGTTTCTGCTTTCCTACATTCCTTTGTATGCCTTTTTTTACTTTCAAACTTCCTACATTGCTCATCTTCCTTTCTGCTGAGCTGACTTCAGAGCTCATTAAGAACAATGAACACCATCAGTGTGAATTTAGTTTTCTTTCTACCCCTCCTTAAAAGTCTTGCATTTGGCCCATTTATCTTGCTAGAATGGAGGATGTGTTCAGTCACCTATTTCATGGCAGTTCCACCATTTTTGTTCTGGGCTTTTTTTCTCTCACCTACTCAAGATCTTCCACTTTTCAGTTTTCCTGTCTTTTCCATGTGTCACCACTATTTTCCTCTCCATTAGATCATTCCAATGAGAACACAAATATGTTCTATAGCCTTTCTTGACTTTGCATTCTACACCCTTTGCCCAGCTAATCTATTTCTCTGCTTCCTTATCAATATAGTCTCCTTGAAATAGTGATTACACATTATCTCTGCTTCATCTCTCACCTCTCTTCAATTTACTGTAATCTGAGTTCTCTTTTTATGACCTCCATAAAAGCATTCTTTTGAGGATCACCAGTTCTCACGTCCCTGATTTCACATTCGGTTCCCAGTTGCTTTTGCTTCATCTGACCCCTGAGGTAGTCTGGATATGCAATGGCTCACAAAGATCCATGTACTAAAGAGCTTGTCCCCAAGATGGTGCTATTGATGGGTGACAGAACTTGAAGAATTAGAGCCAATTGAGAAGTCTTTTGATCATAAGGAATATGTCCTTGAAGGAGATTTTGGCACCTGTCTTTCCTTCTTTCTCATTTTTCATTTTCCAGCTATGGCTTGTATGATTTTACTCCTCCACAGTCTGCCTCCATGGTATACTGCGCACTGCAAGCCCAAAACAACCAAGCCAGGGTTTCACGAACTGAAACTGCCAAAACTGTGAGCCAAAACAGACATTTTCTCCTTACAAGTTGATTATCTCAAGCACTTGTTATACAGGTGGAAAGCTGGCTAGCATCCGCTCCTTCCTTTCTGGCCTCTGGGGGGTCACTTGCTTGTGCTTTTTCTCTTTTGCACTGGCTGCTCCCCCTTAGTCTAGTTCACTCTCCTCTATCTTCCCCCAAAGGTAGGATTTCATTCCAAAGCCTCTTTTCTCCTTTGTCTCTTCAGTGGCTTTTGAGATTGTATCTATTGTTCTGAATTTAAATTATCTTCATGATGATGAATTCAAATTTCTGGGACCCCAGACTTGTATACTAACTGACTAGTACATCTATTCAAATAGTCCATAGATGTCTCAAATTTTTTTTTTTTTTTTTTTTTTTGGTACCGGGGATCGAATTCACGACCTCACGCTTGCCAGGCAGGCGCTTAAGCCACTGAGCTAAATCCCCGGACCAGATGTCTCAAATTTAACACACTACAAAGAGCACTCTCTATTCCTTACCAGTGTATCTCTGTCATTTTAGTAAACAATATCATTTTCCATACTGATTATTAAAGCCAGTAGCATAAAATTCATTCTTAGTTCTACCAAATATGGTCTACCTACAAAACACACTTATGTCTATCTTTTCAAATACCCATCTCAGATAGGTTCTCTCAAAATATGTATTTAGTGAACAAACAAGTAGGAAAAAGATAAATGTCTACTTGAGAATCTCTAGAACTGGCTGCTAGGAGTCTTAAGAAAAGAGAAGCTGGTGTTCTTGTTACTAGTACGGTAAGAAAACAGTAGAATTAAAGCATGCTAAAAATGAGTCAAGAAAAGCTGTCAGCTTTTGGGATAGGTTGGGAATTTTCCTGGGGACAATTAAGAGTCACAGGATCTAGATTCTTTTGAGTCTCTATATTGTGGTATTTGGGGAAGAATGCTTACACAGGATAGGGATCAAATGCTTCTAGTCACAACTCGAGAACTTTGTCCAAATTTCGTCAAAGGAGAATTTGTAAAGTTAGAGACTAAGGTACCGGTTTGAAGTGTCTATTAAAGGGAGGGTGGTGTCCTAAGAAGTATCCCGGAGCATCTGAGACAGCAAACAGCAGGAGGAAAACAGCAGAGATGCTTTGTAAATCACTGACCATGCATGAAAAGGGGGTCCTGTACAGATGTGTTTCCAAGCCTCATCCTCCTAAGTTGCTACAGGTGCTTTGTGTCATGTACACACACACACACACACACACACACACACACACACATTCACAGTCTGTCCAAGAAACACCAGAAGTTTTCTCATCCTCTGAGAGTTACTGTACACAATTTGCATTATAAATAGTGTGCAAACTTCTACAAAAGAAAAACATGGTGCAACTTTAGTTTTTATAGTATGTTCCAATAAGAATTTCCTCAAAATCGGCCTTGGAACCTTTGTCATGTATATGTTTTAACATGATATAGTTTAGGTCTAGAACACACCCCACAATGGTCTTGTGTTAAGGACTTGGTCCCTAGCCCATGATGCTTTTGGGAAGTGGTAGAACATTTCAGAGGCAGGCCTAGTGGGAGGCTTTAGGTCATTGGTGATGTGCCTTTCGAGAGGTTGTGGTACCTTGGTCTCGTCCTCTCTCTTTTTCATGTCCAGCCATGGAGTGAATGGGATTCCTCTGTAATGACTCCTACCATGAAGCGCTGTGTTAGCACAGGCCCAAAGAAATGAGGCCAATTGCTTATGTACTGAAACTTCAAAACTGAGCTAAAATAAACTAGTCTTTTACAGGTCAATTGTTTCTGGTATTTTATTGCAGTAATGGAGGGGCTGACTAACAGCACATGTCATTAAACCTTAGTCCACAAAACAGTGGATTACAGGGAAACAGTGTTTCCTTAGACATGGACTTGGTCCCCATGGTTGTAGACTGTTATTCCTCAGAGGTCTGAAAACTCCCAAATATATCATGTCCTGCAGAGATAGGAGTTCTCAAACATATGTGTACTACTTTAAAAATATGAATCAATACATACAATTTTAAAAATACATTTCTAAATCACTTGATTCAAATATATATAACAGGGACTGAATTATGTGAGAGGATGGAGACCATTATTTCATTAGAAAGGGATCTTTCTTGTAAAAATTAACAGTCTGTAGATCAATCATCCTTAAAATGATTTAATCCTGTGAATCATGATGGTTGGCATCTTCTGATGCTTATTAATATGCTTATTAAAAGCTGTACTAGATGCTTTACAGAGATTACGTCAGTCAATCTTCAGTTATTCTGTGAAGTGGATACTTTTATAATCATTCCCATTTTATATGTGAGACAAGTGAGGCTTGGTGATGTTATGTGCAACAAGTTATTGAAATCACACAGTCTAAATGGCAGAGCTTGGATTTGGTCCAGGAGCCGGACTCCAGAGTCAACATCTTAATCTCTCACATGTGACCCTCAGCAGGAAAAGGTGTCCTGAAAGGAAGAAAGCGCAAGGCCCTTGTTTGGTTCTTTTCAAGCAAAATTGAACACTTCTGCACCCTGTCTTATGGCAGCTAGCTCCGCTCCTGCAAGTTCCCGAGGAACTTTTTTACTGATCTCTCGTTTGCAAGCCCCACTCTTCCCCTGGCTCATTATTTGTGCAATTAAAAAAGTGAAAGAAAGCAATTTAGCGTCTCAAGGAAAATTAAGGCAGAAAGAAAAGGGTTTTTTTCTTGCCTTTTTTGTAGATTAAAAAAAATCAACCCTCTTCCCTCATAAAATCACATCCATTTCCATAACATCTCACCAGGATTTAAAAAATTGCAAAAGGCAAATTCTGACAGAATTCCCAAGAGAGTTATGAAGCAAAACAGTTCCTGGATAAGGGAGACTCAATGGCTCTTCCTGCAAGGCGAGTTATGGCTGGCCATTGGTGTCTGTAGGCTCTACATCAGTCAGGATCGAACATATTTCTTTTAATTGCATCTGTGCTGAACACATACCAACTTTTCCTCTTGTCATTATTCCTTAATACAGTAAATTATTTACATAGTATTTATATTGTATTGGATATAATATGTAATCTAGAGATGATTTAGAGGGAGGATTGAGAAGTCTATGCACAAACATTACACAATTTACATAGAGATTTGAATCCTGGCATCCTGAGGCCAGTGACCTAGAGCCAGTCCCCCATGGGCTCTGAACGATGACCGTGTGCCTGGTTCCTCACAGAGCCCTCTTTCCTCTTCCTGGTTATAATGCTGAATTATGTTCACTCTTCTGAGGGACACTGTGTATGATTTGAAGGTGTTAATGTACACTTTGGATCCATGTAGGATTTAATATATATAATTTAAAAAATAAAAATAAAGCAGAAATAGCAGAGTCTCAATGGAAGACAAAAAGATATAATGGAGGTCCTTTGTGCATAAAGATGGCAATAAATGTAAAAGTACCAGTCTTCAACTTTCTGCTCCATAAATTATCTGCTGAATGCTGTGTAATGTCTCAGATTACAGTTGCTTCTGCCTCTCATTTAGCACAGAATAGACTTTTGCTTACACATAAACAGTGCTGCCCCATCCCAGATAGTAACCCACTAGGAAAATGGAGCATAAAATTGCTTTCCTGAACTGTTTTCCTTTGAGCAAGTTATTTTCCAGAGTTTCCCAGTATGTCTCAAGCAGCACTTTCATACCTCAGTCTCTGAGGTATGACAATTTTATAAATGGTATGTTGGGGAAAATACTTGCTTTGGATCTAAATGGCAGTTAAAAATTTAACTGCCTTTTAAAGGGCTACATTTCAACATGTGTCTATGGTGTTTCTAAGGAAGAAACAAAACTTTACACCAATCTATTCTTTCATACTCTATTTTTAGAATACCCAGAGTATAACTGTATAATCTCTCTTATAGATCAGAATAGAGCACTGTATTGTAGATACAGGTATACATATCAAAGTATGGATGTTTTCTAAATGTTTCATGAAAAGAGAAGAAAACAAGGAAAGGAGTAAGATGACTTCAGGGAGGGCTTAAAACCCCATCACAGCAGCAACATATACATTTTATAGGTGGACCTCAGATTTAGGTCTCCGCACAACTCATTCAAAAAAGGAAAAGAGTCTTGTAAGTTCACAGGATCTATAGGCTAAAACTGATTGCTCCAGGGACTTTTAGCTATTTTTGTCATCAAAATCAGATGGCAGGTTGTCCCTGGAAGCCTGATGATAGATTCTGTAAAATGCAGTTATCCTCATACTCAAAAACTTTCTTTATAATAGAACCAGTGAGGGTTACTGGGCTACATCTAAATTAATAACAGCTCACCAGAAGAGAATTATGTAGGAAAAATTCTGTACACGTCTGGTACAATATAGTCCATGTAACCAACTCTTTGTTAAACAATAACATGTAAACTAATAGAGTTGTTTTTTTTCTTTTGAGTACTGAGAATCGAACTTAGGACCTTGCACCTTCCATGCAGTCACTGTGGCACTGAGCTATATCCCCAGTCCCAATAAAGTAGGTCATAATCATAAAATATTATATGAACAAGATAAACTGGCTAATTATTATCTAAGTGCATGAAATCACAGTTTACCAGTAAATATAGACAACTTTTGATCAGCTTGCATAGTTTTCTGTTCACCATCTATTAGCACTGTAAATATTAATAAGGAGTCTAGCTGGTAGTGTGAGGAAGCCTAGAAGTCTAGCAGCAGCCTGGAAAAATATCATCATCATCATCATCACCATCTCTAGTACTTCGAGGGTCCTTATTTATCAGCTCTATACACATGTACTTTTCGTGTATTACCTCAGTAATTATCCTAGCAACACTGCAAGTGGTTTTATTTTATAAAAAGAAGCAGGAAGAGAGGGATGGAGGGAAGAAGAGTAGGAGGAGGAAGAAGAGGAAGAAGAGAAGGAGGAGAAAAAGGAAGAAAAAGAAGAGGAGGAGAAAAGAGGAGAAGAAAAAGGAGAAGGAGGAGGAGAAGATGGAGAAGGAGAAGAGGAGAAGAAGAGAAGAAGGGAGGGAAGAAAGATGTGGAGATTACAACTATTAAATGAGTTACCCAAAGTGCCACTAGCTCATATTAGTGAAGCCAGGATTTGACCCAGTTCTGACTTGTATTGTACCATGCTATCTCTGTATTTCCACAATTTAATTTAAAGGATGTTTCCCCTTTTACTTCTTGTAGTCACTTTGTATTTTGTAGTAATTTCTTCCAAATGCCACATAGAACTAAGAATGATTTGGAAAATATATTAGCCTGTTGATCCTTAGAGTAGATTTAATACTCTAATAAAAGCAAAACCAGTTCTCAATTCTTTTACTCTATTAAAAGATAATGCATTTTACTAGAGTAAACAATAATGCAATCTGAGTTCTTGAACAGTCCAGTCCAGATTTCTGTTGACTAACACATTCTCGTTAAAAACCACTTATCTGCATTCCTTTAACCAGGTTATTGTTCCTTTTGTGCATGTGCGATAAGGAAGTGCTTTCTGGTTTTGCTTTCCATGTCGTTTCTTCCAGTTCATCCTTACACATTTGAACCACACCAGCCCTAGGATAAGTGCCCCCCCCCACATATATTACAGATGCGCCTAAACCACGAGACTCCTAAGGAAAAGTTTCCTTACAGGTATAAGATGAAAAGATCAATAGTTCAGCTTCTAAAATACCTAACTGATGCTTTGTCATATAATTAAGAGCACTTGAGTGATAGCAGAGTTCACCTGGGCTCCTGGGTTTTCAATCTTCTATTGTAAGGAGTTGCACAGAAATATGTAGAACTGGTTCATTCCCTTTACTACTGTGGATTGTTGCATAGCATTATTTAAATCATAGCTTGAAAACTCCGCTCCTTTGTTAGTTTATCTTTAAGCTGTTTCCAGGGTATTTTTCTTGTTTTCTTTCTGTCTCTTTTGCTATTATAAATGGCTGCAGTGAATATTCTTATTCATATGTACTTGTGAAAATGTGTAAGAATTTTTCTGGTGTATATGCCAACATATGGATTTGGAGGCTCATAAAGTATTCCTCACTTTTGCCTTTACTAGAAATTACATCACATTGTTCTCCAGTTTACAGTCTTTCTAGCAGTGGATGTATGGGTGTCCTATGTTCCACATACTTACCACCTTTTGCTACTACCAGAGTTATTTACTTATTTAATCTACCTTGTGGGTATGAAATAACCTTTCACTGTTGTATTGGAAGTCTTCAGGTGTTTGAAAGAAAGTTGACTTGGTGACTCTGAAAATAAAGCTCTGTTTTAAATAAAGTGGATAATGCCCAAGAATTTACTATGAGAGGTCCTGATGACCTGAGATCAGTTACTATCAGTGCTTTGATCACTTGTATTTAAAATAAAAATGAGTTACTGTGTTCATATTTTGACAAACAGTAAAAGTTCTTCCCCTTTTCCTATGCTACTTAGGTGGGTTATGAATTTGGTGTTACCCAAAATGAAATGTCAAGATTGACACCCATCTAATTGCATGGGGAAAGCTCTTACTTCGAAATTTGAAGACTGGCTTTAGAAAATGGACAAAGACATACTTCGACTAGTTACTGGGGTGGATTGGGTGGGGATTTGTTCTGTCACACAGAGAAAGGCTTGAAGATAGGAAGGCAGGTACCTATAAAGGGGTCCTGTGAGGATGCACTGTGCCTTAGACAGCAACCACAATTCCTAAGCCTAAATGATTAGTTACCTTTTAATCTGTCTCTCAGCCTTCCAGTTAAGCGTTGGTTTATTGTGTGGTCTTTCTGTGGGTCTGTTACAGAGAATTGAGAAAAGAGTCTTATACACTCTGGAGTCTAAAAAAAAAAAAGCAAAAGTGGCCCCAGAAACAATAATAGCAACAACAATGATTTGTGACAAGACTCTGGGGGGGGTAACTCTGGGGGGACAGAAATCTGGTTATTAAATCTGGCCTCCCACTCCCAAGTAGAGATTCTACCTCTGCATCAATCAGGTTTCTGTTAGTATAACAAATAACTGACATAAATCAACTTTAAAAGAGGCTCATGCTTTTGGAAGTTTCAGTCCATGCTCAAATAGTCCTGTTGCTTTGGGGCTTGTGATGAGACAATGCTTGATGCAAGGAAGAGCAAGGCAGAGGAAGGCTGCTCACCTTTGGCCACTGAGAGGTGACACAAGCCTCCCACTAGGCTTCGCCTCACAAAGATTGCACCATGTCTTAGTACAATCTGGGACCACACCTTTAACATATGGGCCTCTGGGGACCTTCTAGAAACAAACTCTAGCAATGTTCAGTCCAATTGTGGAAGATTTTCTTTCCTTTCTTTTTTTCTTTTTGTCACAAATAGGATTTTATCTATCGCTATAAAAACTCTGAATTTTAAACAGACTCTTGGACTGGTGGTTCATATTTACGAGCTCGTTCCACTTTAACTCCAGTTTCACCTCCAGTAGTTTTCAAGAGCTACAACCTTCACCACGAAGCTCCATGAGTTCTCCCAGTTCAAACTTGGGCTTCTTCAGCATTTTTATTTTCTGACGAAGACAGCATCAAGAGCAGAAGCAGAGTGCCTAGCCTTTTCTATGCTGTCTGGAATCAGCTTACTGACCACTTCCTTCAGGTCATTTGGCTGCACCTTCAGGTCATGATTTCCATCATCTTCTTCCAGATAGGGCGGACTTGTTGGTGCTGAGCATAAGAGGTCTTTTGTATCTGATTGTTGTGGTTTTTAGTAAAGCCAACACGGAAAAAGCAAAGCAAATAACCAGTGGTAGTCTTGACATCAACATGAGCTTTGATCACAGTCTTCCATTTTTTGACCATGGAACACATTTTGTCATAGGTGAGATCCATGCCGTGAAAGTTAGGCAGTTTTTGCCCTGAACATCTTCAGTATTCAGCTTGAATTTTCTAAAGGCAACTTCAGCATTCTGCAGATCAACAGGACTCACTTCAAACACATGACCTTTGAGCCCATCAGATGTAATTTTGGCTCCTCGAGTTCTAGTGTCTTGTGTGTTTCCAATATTTCTTATGCTGAACATAGCCGGTGCCTTCATATCATCCAGACTTTTTTAGAAAATGGGTCCACCACGTTCTTCTTGGCTTCTTTTTTGCCACCTTTTGCAAGGTACATGTTCTTACTACCTCCATGGTGCTGCTCACAAATCCAAAAGGGGTGTGGAAGGTTTTCTTAAGGGAGACTTTGCCGCATAGGCTGTGGTAGGGCAAATTCTGGCTGACCCAACTGTGAAATAAGCTTTTCATTTCTTCATTTCCAAGGAGTCAGCACGATGTCACAGAAAAAGGATCTTTAACACTTGGTAAACTTGTGTTCAGAGAAGTTTGTGAACTTGGGCAAATTACTTCACCTCCCAAAGTCTCCAGGTTTTTTTTTTTTTTTTTTTTTAGCTCTAAAATAAAAGTAATCAGGTGACCTTAGAGGGGCAATTGTAAATACTGAATATAAAAATTTACATCATGGCACCTAGTATATTTCTGGAACACAACAGACATGACAGAAACATTATTGTCCTTCTTCCCACTCCCTTTCCTACTTTGTCTCTGGGGCCAGCTTTCCCCCAGAGGCCAGTGCTTCTACAACTCCCAGATGGAGCCAAGATCGTCCCGGACCAGGCACCAGGCCCCTGTGAATCTGCATCAAAGCTGACCACTTGTTGAATTTCTGTCTCTGATACTGGCTAACAACTGACTTCTAAAGTATTCGGTATTACATCTCCTTAACCTAAAGAAATCACTTTATGGGTGACAGTTTTAGGTACCACTGCAGCTAAGGGAAGCAGCTGGGGAAGTTAAAACTAACTTCTAGACCAGACCATTTACTTGGGAGGCAGGCTTTGGTGTTCAATTTGAAGTGAGAAGATTTTTCTCTGAAAGTACCCAGGAGCAACTGATGTCCTCACTTTCCCTTACAGCAACTGCCACTTCTCACAAGTGGAACAGACTTAGGATCCATGGAAGGAATTACAAATATTCTTGATACTCTTTGGTCTTCAATTAAGATGCGTTCACCAGCTGGTAGCCTGAGTAACTAAGATCCCTTTCATCTCTCAATTGCTGTTTCAAATTTGCCCCTGCAAAATCATTCTCCAGGAAGAAAGTGGCCTCGATAAGGAATTTGAATGGAGTCTCAGTTCCATCCCTAACCCGGGAGATACTCAGCTGGCTGGGAACATCCTTCCTTCAGGCACTGACACTCTCCATGGGGAAACCGAAGATCAAACAAGTTTAATCTCTGACCTCTGTACTGGGCATGGAGCAGAGTTCTGACTTGATGGCGGGGGAATCTGAAATAATTCAGTTGCTCTCTTCCCAGCATTCTTTCTCCATAGGTGGCTGTAGGCTGCTTAGGGCCATCAATCTGACATATTTCTCTACTTCTGAAGAGACTAAAATACCATTTAAATCTTCTTCCAACATTTCTCAAATCATGTGGGTATTACGAAGCATGAAATTATCACTAAAAACTCAGTTTTAAAGAGCTGGTTCTTTGGCAAAAATAAGAAAGAAAATGTCTTCCTGTTAATGCTGTGCTTTTCTCTGTGCCCCCCATCATAATTCAGTTATTGTGTGTTTCTTAATCTTTGGAGATTAGACTTGAATTTTTTACCTAGACTCCAATTTGCTCATAAATCTCTTCATTTTGCTTAATTTAAATGTTTTGGCCGACTTCATGGTTTAATAATGAGAAATAAAATTGGAGCCTTAATGACTACTAAGAAGGGAATTTTTATTTCATCTGGAATTGAGAGGGCTGTTAAAGGGGTGGACATCCTGTCAGACAAGCTGTTACTACCTTAGCCAGAGTGTGCTAAATGCAGCTTGATATATTTCCTTACACCCAGGGTAATTCTTCAATATGATTACTTGAAAATCCTTTAAATCCACCTCTGCTTACATCCATCTGATTGATATGCCCCTGTTGATTAGCTGTAAACTGTTAATTGAATGCAGGCCATCTGAGAAGTCCCCCATGTGCCCCTCACATGCTGCCCATTAGAGCCAAGCCAACTCACCTGGCTCCAAAATGCTTCAACAAAAACTGAGGCCACAACTATCAGATAACTAGGCAGTGGAGAGTACTGTTTCAGCACTTCCACCTTAACAAGCTTCACTTAGAGAACTATTAAAAGTGTAAAAACCCTTTTCTAGTAAGTTTACCACTTGAGAAAAATATCTGCATCCTGGCTATGCAGCCTTAAATTCTCTCCTTGTCCCAGAGCTCAGAGGAAACACTAGCTTGGTAATTCCCCTTGCAATGAGAGAGCAGCTCTGGCTTCTTTTACCTGCATAGACTATAGTGGGTCCTCTGAAACGGCGGATGCGGAGGTTGCCTGGCATTGGGTAAAGAATGGAAACTGGCTTGAGACAGACCAGGGTCCTATTGGACAGTTACAGAAAAATAATCTCAGATTCTTCAGGTGCATCCTTCAGAGATGTCCTGGGCCATCTTTCCTCATCATGTACATTTCTTTCTAAGGAATGCCCTCTAATTACACATCTAACACCTTATCATACACTGTCTCAAACTTGATCTTCGAAAGACAAAAAAATTAAAAACCAAAACACATCAAGAGCAAAAAGCTTGCTTTATGTTTTTTGTGTGTTCACTCACTTCTGATTGATAAATGAGTCAGCAATCCATCCACTCATTATTCCATTACCTACATGCTTAAGAGAATTGGGCAATGCTCACTTTCCAGTGTTCTGCAAGAGAAGTGTGCTACCTAATTTCTCACTTCCAGTGCCTCAGAGTCTTTGGGGTAAACTGGATGTGTACAAAAAGAGAGGTACCTAATAACGCCATAGCAGATAGTAGGAACAAAGTGATTCCAAAGCACATAAAAATGACTAGAGAATAAACCTTTAATAATAAACCTTTAGGTATTTGCTATATGGGAGGTTTATTTCTTCTACTTTGGGGTTTTCCAAGTTTTCTGTAATATGTTTTATTTTAACGATTGTTATAAAATATGGTTTAGAGTGTGAGTAAAGTCCTGATACAGTAACGGAGATTTCAAAAAACCACATTAAGATTCAGTACCAATTGAGTGACCCAGTGAGTTCCTTCAGTGCTAATCTTGTACTATATCTGCAGCGTCTGCGACAGAAAAGTGTACACAGTAGAAGTTGAGGAACATTTTTGACTTGTTGAATATCAGGTTTGTTGGTTGATAATTTCCTGTTATTCCTTTTGTAGCCATATCTTCTGTTATTAAATACATCTTTTTCTATTATTGTGTAACAGCATGTTTCATATGTCTTCAAAGGGATAATAATATTTTTGTTATATACGTATGATACCTTTGTCTCCTTTTTTGAATGAAGGCAGACCCATGTCCTATAATTATAGCATCTCAAAATTAGACTGAAAGGACTTTTACAAAACTAATAAAGACTTTGGAGCCAGGCAGCTGTGCTCGAACCTGGTTCTACCGGTGACTTCTAAATTGATGCTGGCTAAGTTTCCTTGTGTGTAACAAAAGGAAAATAATATCTGCTTGTTGCTAACATAAACATAACATATATAAAACAAAGCATATCTATAAATTAGTAACTATTCAAAAGAGACAGATATTATTATTATTATATTCCCCTTATATAAAGTTCATACCTATAATAAGCTGTTTACCCTGACTTCCAACAAAATATAAGAATCTTCTCTGATATATTTAATGTGTTAAGTTATCTCTGGTAACATTAATTCATACTTACAATGACAGGGAACTCATTGCTCTGTTCAAATGTTCTCTGTGTCCTGTGTTTCAGCAGTTTGCACTATCAGTTACAGGGTCCACACAATATAAAGCCTACCGCCTTTCCATATGACTTCATGCATCTTTCTGCCCTTGGCTGCCCCCAGAAACCTCTCTCCTCTCTACCAGCACAAACACAGAATTTAATACCAGGTCAAGCTTTATTTTTTGAATTGATAGAGTTACATATTTAGTTAAAATGGCCTGGGTGTGGCCTTCTTGCTAGAGAAATGACTGCTGGCCATTGACTGCTGGGGGATCCTTCTAGATTTCCAAGCCAATTTGGCAAACTTCTGGATCTAGAAGGATCTCATATATAATTTTCTTAAGTTACATTATTTTCTCTGATCAGTGAACATGACATTCTTACTCGGGGAAAAAAAAATCAAAGCAGGAGGATGCTTACATAAACTAAATGCCTGTTCTGGTTGGTTGATGTGTGCTGTAATAAAACTATAAATGCTCTGGCAAGAAACATCAGAGACTCCAATTAAAAAAACTTTTCTTCTAATAAAATTCCACTGCTTAAGTAATATATTTAGCACTTCTGATGATTTATGAGCATTATAGAAGCAGGTTGTTTTAAAAACTAATGCAAAATATTAGGGGTGAATAAAGCTATAGAATCAAAGTGATTTATCTGCTTCTGCAATAAAAGCAAAAGTCCTAGCCAATGGAAATGTAGCAGGTATGGGACCTTGCTGGGTTTCCATCCTTTCAGGTGGAAATGCACCAGATGAGATCAGGTCATTCAATGCTGTGGAGGATCTTTTGACCATGGAAAAAGGAAGAACTAGGTTCGAGTCGTTGCTCTTAATATTGAAGCATGGCCTTTGGCCAGTTGTTGAACTTTGAGTGTGTTATTGCACTTCTAGAAGCTCTCATTTTCTCTCCTGAGAATGAGAAGGCATAAGTCACGGGCCACCACAAGGTTTAAATAAGCAAATATGTTTGTCGTGTAGGAGACGCTGGAGAAATGCTGGTTCCTTCCTTCCATGCCTCTCCTCTTTCTTCAATATAAGTACTAACAGGAAAACTGCAGCATTTCCAAATTTGTCAGAACTGGTCAGACTTCCCACTATGACAATCACTCTAAATGCTGCCATTCAAATCACGATGAAGTTTTCACATCTTAAATGCAAATCACCCAGAGGAAATTTGTCTTGGCAAGTAAGGGGGAAAGAGAGGATGATTTTGATCATTTCTAAGTAAGTACTACTTTTGATGGACAGACTGTGAACCAAGTTTTGGTGATTTTATTTGGGGGCAGAAATAACTTTTTAAGGATAATGAGGAGAGAAGGGAAAAAGCTAGCTGATTTTCCCAAAGTTGGCTTGGGAGTTGGTAGGCTGTAACCTGCCTAGTGGAATGGAGAGAGCTGGAAGAAAACACTCCCTCCTACCTAC
This sequence comes from Dolichotis patagonum, assembly GCA_004027295.1. Classification (NCBI taxonomy): domain Eukaryota; kingdom Metazoa; phylum Chordata; class Mammalia; order Rodentia; family Caviidae; genus Dolichotis; species Dolichotis patagonum. Next base: position 92,846 of record PVJX010000184.1, on the reverse strand, counting down.
TGACTGAAACCAGGCTGCCAGTGACCCACAGATATTATGCACGTGCTATCCCCACCAGGGTGATTCCCAGCAAAATAAATGGAGATGTATTTTTTGCCTGATATAAATCATTAAATTGTTCTTCACACGGTTGCTTTAAATCCGAGGTGTATTAGCTTTTCCCTGCCAGTCAGTTTTCTACCTGCAGTCCTTTTTATGTGGATTTGCTCTAAGTTGAATCTACCTCATTCATCCATGCGAGCCAGATGGGTGCCAGGGATGCTATGAAAGAATGGTGAAAAGGTTATTTTTTCTGCACTTTAAAGGCATTATTTGAGTTGGTGGGAGTAAGCATGATTGTGTATGTGTCACTCAGAATGTAATATAGGGAGTTTATTCTTTCCCCCCTTGGGTTGGGGATCAAGGGAAATTCACAGGAAATGGTACTAAAGATGGTCTGAAATGTGAGCAGGCTTTGGCATTGCAGGAGTGAACAGAGGGGTTTTCAGGGTTGGGAACTGCCTAAGCAAAGGGATGAAAGGAAGGCATAGGACAGATAATCCCGGAGGAGTAAGTGGTGTGGTTTAAGTTAGGCAGAAATATTCAAGGCAGTCAGACTGGGTCAGGCCCTCGAAGGAGGCAGTGTAGGAGATGAGAACACACTGCAGCTGTGGCTGGAGGTACAACCGTTGAAGGTGGGGCATCAAGATAAAGATGGAGTTTCCAGGCCTATGTGCTTGCCCAAGAGATAAACAATAAATTAAAGATTATACTATATCATCTGGCCCAATGAAGTCTAGATAGACATCAGTGGATGACCATGACCTCCTGATCCATCCCTTCCTAAAAAGGCCTTTGTTCTTTCCATGCACACTAGCTGTGTGATTTGCATCCCCACTGGATCAATATTACCTAAGCAGCTATATTTACAATATTATTGGTTGTACCCACCTTGTGATTTTGCTTTGTAATATTTTTTTTTTTTGAGACACAGTCTCAATATGTAGTTCAGGCTGACCTTGAACTCTCAGTGATTCTCCTGCCTCAGCCTCCTGAGTGCTGGGATTGCAGGAGAGTGCCACATGAGCTATAAAACTTCTTTAAGTGAGAAACCCACTTTTGGGTTCCCCCTGCCTCTCAGGAGCTATCTTAATGCATTTTTTGTACTCTTAACCTCCATTATTACTTAAAATCCATTCTTCGATTTGAGGGAAACACAAACTCAATGTATCTGACATCCAGAAGGTTGGAAGGGGACATTATTTCCCCTGTATCAGTCTGTCTACAGCATGGGGTGAAGGGAGGTGATGAAAGTGTCAGGAGAAGCTTGAAAGATCAACAAGGAGCCACATTAGTGAGATCCTGGGATTCTCTGAAAACAATGACAACCTCAGCAAATCTGTTGCTTTATTTTAAACAAAAGATAGGCTACTTGGGCCAGGAGTTTGATTCCTGGTACAAAAAAAAAAAAAAAAAAAAGGAAAAAAGGTAGGCTACCTGGATTAAAATTTTATTTCTGAATTCTGTACTTTATTGGTCAATATAACCATTCAAATTTTAACGATTTCACTGTCTGACCTTTTGGAAAATTGTTTCCTGTCTCAAATGAATGAGGCTATCCATGAGTATGGAGTAGAAGTAGAAGTTGGTCCACTTGTTCTCACAGACTGCGTTCAATCACTCTATCGGCAAAATGTTTTATCTGGTCACTTATTAATGCTGGAGTAGCTTTGTTTTGCATTTGTTGGGGGTAGAGAGGGACTGCGTTTTAAGAAGTCAGCTCAGCTATGTTTTCACTCAACTGGGAACTGGAAAAAACACCTTGGGACTCATAAATCTACATATCCATTTGGCTTAGAAATGGGTTACATCAAAGACCATTCAGTAAGAACAGAGTCACTAAAGCCAAAAGACAAGACCCAGCAGTGGTACCTATGTAGACACATAAGAGGAAGGGTGAAGTTAAAAGGGACAGTCTTCTGCCTTTCAAAATGGACACAGGAAGATTTTAGGAACCAGCATGTCTGTACTGAACTGCTACACACACACATACACACACACACAGCACACACTGAATACCACACAATACACATACCACACACACCACACTGACACACATTATACACACATTACACCCATACCACACACATTACACACATACTGCACTTGTATACCACTCACACACATTACACACTCCAGTACACTCACACTTATCATGCATTCACATCCACACACACTGTACACTCACAACACCACACATATATCACACGTACCACACTCGTACACACTATACACTTGCACATCACATTCAAATACATTCACACACATCACACATTCATATCCACACACACTGTACACTCACAACACCACAAGCATACCACGCACACACCACACCCACGTTCTCACATACGCGTATCACCCATGCCACATGCATTTAACACACATGCACCACGTACTTACACATCACACACACCACTCACTCTCACACACCACACTTGCACCTACCTACCACATCTCCACACCCACCCACCATACACTGAAAAGAACATATACATCTGTGCTAAACTGCTATGCAAATACACAAACAACCACACACCTGCATGTGCATGCACTAGTTCAGCTTAACTACAAAAGAAAAGCGCAGTAAGGAAAAATAACATTAAGTCTCTGTACAGAACCACTTTTATCTGATGACTTTAAGCTGGTCTTAAAGTCCTGTCACCATGTTGGAGCTCGGGGGCAGGCACGGTCTCTGGGTATTGCCAGCCTGGGCCGTTTACCTGCCTGGGACTTCTTTCCTTTGATCTTCACATTTGACCAAGTTTTAGTGATTTAAAATGCTGTTCTGGCCTACTTGGTGCTATAGGATTATAGATACTGTAGAAATTGAAGTTACATTCTCTTCTTTTTAATGGAAAAGCTCCTAAAAAATCTAACCAGAACAATCCAAGTAGAATAACTTCTCAGGCAGACTCCTCTTGCTACAGATAACAGGATGGTTTAATGGATTGAAGAGCACAGTTTCAAACGTTCCTGTACATCAGAAATCAGAAATTTGGGGATTCTGTTCTGTATTAATTTCACATTGGCTCCAATCTTCAGTTCTTTATTCACACATCTTTCCCCCAATTTTAAAACTGTTTGATCTTTTTTCTAGAAAGAGCTCATAATCTATTTCAGACGGTTTCATTGCTCATTTTGGTCAGCCCTCTGCATTCTGTAGACTGAGGCTGATTGTCTCTGCAGCTGATTCCACTAATACAACTTAAAGAAGTCCAGGGATGAGATAGTGGCAAGAATCTCTAAATAGCATCGGTAGCAAGTTAGAATTTGCATCATAGGAGAGCCAGAATTCGTCTGAAAGGAATGCTGTGGGTGGGTGAGTGGGTGGAACTAGCAACAATAAACTATCTTTTATCAGAAGAGCACTGAATTCATCACCATGAATTAACCATATTTCATGACATATGCAGCAAAATCTCGCTTTTCCAGACATCGAAACCATTTTAACAACACAAAGACACAACTGCTTCCTCCACGAAGCCTTCTCTTGCTCTCTTGACCACTTAGAATTCAGATCCCCCTGAAATCCTACCTGGTTCATGCGCCAAACTTTGTACTTTAGCACTCTGTTATTCTGTGGTTTTCTTTTGTGATTTTTCACTTATAAATTTTGTCCTCTCAAGCAAAGTACTGGTCTTTGCATATATTCCATTATTTTTCACAGACTCTAGCACAGTGCTAGGTACTCACCGATCTGAAAAAGTACCAACAAGCTGACAAATCCTTTGACTGCTCTAGTACAGCCCAAGAGAATAGATTGGGCACAAGAGGTACAAAATCGTGGACAGTACTGAGCTAATTTTCAAGCAGGAGGACTTTCACAGTGGCGTATTTAACTTACACCTTCTATAATACAGACTGCAGTTTAATCTGTCAACAGGATCAAGTCACAGGTGACATTAGCCACGGGTTTCAGTAACCCGCAGCCAGGCAATGTTTGCTTGTACACTTAGTTAACATATGGCCACACTATATGCTCAATTTCTTTATGATCTTTAAAGGGCCTCAACTTTTCTGCCATTTCTAGTTGTCTTCCACTTTAACACTTTTGTAGACTTTCTTCTTTCCTGATCTCAGCTCAGGTTTTGCCGTTTGCTTGAGAGTAAGATTAGTCATTTTCCATTCATCTTTCAGATTTGGAAATTAGTATGAAGCTAATAAAATTGGCTGTAACGATAGTGCCAGAACTTCTCTGCCTAGTTGCTCTTAAATAGCAATGAAGTTGTTGATCATTTCAGTTGTAGAATTCGCAGGGTTTCTTTCCCCTTCCCTTTCTAGAAGCCACAACTGTTGATGATGACTTTTTTTTTCCTGCTGTGGGAAAAAAATCTTTTGACAGCAAGTCAGCCTCAGGCTTTAAGGCACACCAGAGGACAGCCAAGTTGTCAGCCCCTGAGGCCACTCTCAGTTTGGCTCTGCTAGGGACTTGCCTTTAGGGAGAAAGTTACCCTTCATGGAATTACTCAAAGCTCAAGGCAAGTTAAGATCAATTTTTCTCTAGGAAGCGCGAGCTTTAAGCAAAATCTTTATGAAAGGATTCCTTCTGTGCATTTTTCAAACAGGCCTCTTTGTCATTACCCCCAAGAGAGCCGACAGCCGTTTGGGAATCAAATCTCCCTTATCATTTCCAGACTACTTTACCTTGCGGTGAGCACCCCATTGGTGGGAGAGCCACAAATGCTTCTCTCAAGCGTCACGCCAACCACCAGCCTGCTGTGTCTGCAGTGGCCCGGCCCTGTTCTGGCCTCCTACACCACAGGGAAGTCCCCCTTGGATTCCAAATGAAAATTAAACTCCTTGGAATCCAAAACTAATAAACTTTCACAGAGTAGCCCCAGGTAGATTGGTTATCATGATATTTCAGTCTCACTTAACCAATAAGAGGGCTGGTTGGCAAGCTCCCAGGATGAATATTCTCATATGAGCATTGGGATTAGAGGAAGCCAAAAGATTTTCCGCCATCTACATGCTCAACTTACACCCCACCTGGGTTCTGAGGTAGAGATCTTGTGACGGTTGGGGCCCTGTAGAGCAATTAAAAGAAATAAAGCAAAGTATTATATTTTAATTGATGTAATCTTCAAGCTCCCAGTGGAATCTGGGGTGATATCTGACTAGAGTTACCCCAGGTATCAATAGATGGCTATTCTGTGAAAGCGCATTTAGGAAGACAAAACCCCATGAATCCTGGACTTCATTAACATGTGTATCCGTTTTTGGGGAGGCGGGATTGGCTCAGACTCCCAGGACTAAAAATTGAAAGAAGCCACCTAGACTTTCCTGGGATCTGAACAAAGACTGGAACTGGGTGGGGGAATGGAGAGGGAGGTAGAGAAAGGGGGAGAGATAAAGGGCAGATGAAGAGAAGGCACAAAATGAGCTTCTAGTTTATTTGACTGTAGCGGCTGGTGCCTGGATGTTAGACCCACCGAACCATACTTTCCAAACCAAAACACCTCTCACCCATCACTAACATTTCAGGGTTTGTTTCTGTTTTATTGTAAATATTCCAGTCGAAGAAAGATAAACAGACGAGAAAAAACTGCCTTGTACAGTACACAGAGTCAGATAGAAAATACAGAATGGAAAAGAAAGCCAACAACCAACAGATAAAAAGTGGAAGCAAACCAAGGAAGGCCGCAAACTCACACAGCAGCTGGAGGAAGGAACAGCAACCATGTCAGTGGCTAAGAGAAACTGCTACTGCTGTCGATCTCATCTGTATTCCACCAGGTGAGGGAAACATCATTTATAAATGATGCGTGGGAACCTTTATTTCACTGATCCATTAAAAAAAAGTCTGCTATTGATCAAGGTAGCCTGCTCATAAAAATGTGCTTTTAAAAATATCCCTTCCCACCCCAGTGTGATCTTACAGGAGGGACCACGAAGTCAGAAGCAGGGGATGGAGCTGCAGGGTACAGCCATGTGGCACCGCTAGGGTCTGTGGGCAGTTGGCCTTCAGGTGCCCTTCCCACCAGTCCAAGGCTCTCCCCAAGGTGTTAGGCAAGACTCGAAAGTACCTAAGTGTCCTGCACAGCCTACTGTCATCACACGGTTGAGCAAAACAAGATAAAAAGGATTCAAATTGATGAAAGGGCAGAGGATAAAACTGGCATCCTGAATAGGAATAATTCAACGTACCCCCAGCGTCTCCAGGATGGCCGCTTTAACTTGATGTCCTGGCCCAAAGAGGGTGCTGACCTACCCAAACAGCAAAAGCATGGAATGGAGCTCAGCATCCAAAAACGCCTTTATTTTAGCACACTCTGAGCAGAAGCAGTGTGAGGACAACTCCATTCCAGGTGCAGTGGCAGGGGTGGAGGTGGTGGTAGCAGATGTCTGTATCTCTCTCCCTCTGAATCTCCTGTTCACAATCAGAAATTGCATAGAATTTGTTTTCCATCCGACCATAACAACTGTCTGTGTGAAAGTCCCAAGCGGTGATGCCAAGCAAAGGTTAAGCAGCTTCTGGGAAGCCTCGCCCTTCCCTTCAGGTGAGTGCTCAGGACACTGCAGATGTCTTAGGAGCAGAACAGTGGCCAGAAACACCTGATAACCAGGAAGGCACCAGAGTATGAACTCCTATCCTACTCTGTGTGGATCATACAGACATCAGATGCTTGTGTCTAAAGTCACACAAAGGGGCCAGGGGGCTGCTGCCCAAAGCTGTGGTCAAGACCCAAGAACTCCTGCTTCCCAGGCCTGTGACTGGCTAAGGGACTCCATTCCTCTCTCAGAAACCTGGCAAATTCTTGTTTGCCTGCAGTCTTTCCATTTCATAAACAGACACACAAAGACACATACAAAGTCACACACACACACACACACACACACACACACACACACACACTCAGATCTCACATCACAGTAGCAAGAAATCACTCAACCCATGATAGTATCAAGGATGGGACATCATAGGCAGCTACTGAGTTTGGTTAAATGGAAATGCAGTTAATAAAGTATGCACCATACCAAACGGTGGCCCTGTCCCTCCTGTGAGCAGCAAGTTGCAAGGGAAGCCAGGGCCCATCTTACCCACCCTTAGCCGGGATAGGGCGCTGTGGGTAGTTTTCCTCCCACATCTCTCCTCAGAGGCCACATTCACAAAAGACCAAACCCAACCCAGTAGTAGTGAAAGTCAGAAAATAAAGAGAAAAGACATTAACCCTTCAAACCGGAGTCATTTCAAGGTCTCTCCAAGTACGCTATGGGTTAATTGCTTTCTGGCATTTAAAGCCTCTTTAACGGACTTTCACTGAGACTCCCTCTGTTCCTTTCTCCAGGCCCCCTGTCCTGCACTACTCCTGCAGGTTCCCAGCCAACACAGTGAGCAGGGAGCCCAGCGCCTGGAATCAGATGCAGTGGCCACTCCGTGTGCTAGAATCCAGGAGAAAGCAATAGGGGTTATTTAGACTTCTCTTTCCTTACCCAACCTCTCCCTCCAAAAACTACAAAATAAGTAAACAGGACTGAGAGGTGACTAAAGAAGAAAAGGAAGAAGTAAAGAAAAGAACATTAACAAAAATATACAAATCCAGAAAAGAAAAACTTCCCTGTTGAGTTTAATTTTTTTTTTTTTCTCCCGTAAGAACTAGACCCAGGGTACGAACAACGGCCCCTTCCTAGGGTAAAGTTCAGCTGATGACTCCATCAATGCCTTGGACTTGCCCGGGCAGGGCCCCCCACCCCTGACTGTTATTTGGGAGGGAAAAGCCCACTGGGAGGAGACCGGTCCTTGCGCCCATGAGGGAGCGCATCCGTCTGCTGCTTGGGTGCAACGTCTCTGGGTGCACCCGGTCTGGTCCGGATAGGGCACTGTGTCTCTGGCTGGCTGGGGCGTCAGGCTCTTTGATCGTTTTGTAAAGTGACTGAATCCCAGCTCCAGGGAGAAGCGTGGCCGCTGGAAAAGTCCGGGCCCAGCCCTCCCGCCTCCCCACCTGGCTCCGCGTCGGTGGCCGCCGGCTACTCCGGCTCGCTGCTGTTGGTGGTCTTCTCCCACTCCAGGCTCTCCTCGCTGCGGGCCGGGGACGGCCGTGCCCGAAGGCCCTGGAAGCGGCGGCACTCGGGGCAGACGCGGATGTGCGTGCAGCCGCGGGCCACCAGGGCCGCCTCCTGGGCCAGTCTCTGCGCCAGCTGGTCGGGCTCCCCGGCCCCGCACAGCTTCCCATTGCTGAGCGTGGCGGTGCCCCGGGGCCGCCGCTCCTCCGGGATAGGGGGTCGGGGCTGTGGGATCCCAGCGCGCCGCCGGCGAGGGTGGACACTGTCCTGACACAGGAGGATGCTGCGCAGCTCGGTCACCATCTCCTGGCAGACGGACACCTGGAGGAGACAGGGAGGTCACAGCCAGCCTCTCAGCGCCAGCCCCGCGATCCCCGAGGGTCTGTGGGGATGGGGGCCAAGGCCAGGGCTACCGAAATCACCCCATGTTAAGTATGCAGGCTCTTCAACCAACACCTCCGTCCAATCCCTTTTGCTGTTCGGAAGCTCTGCTGCCTGGTTGCCCAGTTTTCCAACACTGCCTAACACAAGGAGCTCACCATGTAGGAACCACTTCCCCTTTTGCCCATTAATACCGGCTTTCTTCTACTGCGTTAATTTCTATCCCTGCAGTGTTCATCCACTAATCCTAGTTAAATCTGGACTTCAACACCTACTAAAAACCAAACAAACAAGCACCCTCTACCACCTCAGTCACTCGAGTGTCTACCACGACCCCATCATTAGTTCTGTTTTCAGGCCAAAGACTCGTTTCTTTCAACTTACTAGTTATGATTGGAAATGATGCATTCCATAGTAATTCAACCAAGTGCAACCATTGCTACTATAGGTCCACAATGTCCTAATACAAAACACTGGGTGTTTCAAATCTGGAATATTTCGGATTTGAGGAAGGTAATACAATCCGCAAATGATATACAATGGGTGTAGGGCAAGCTCCATATTCAAACACATTAGTATTTCTCTAGCAAAATGTAAGTATGATCACACTGAGTGAGATAAGGCCATAAACATTAGCTAAGTCAACTTTTGTCACTGAATGCATTTGCATCAAGTTTATATATGAAGAACTTGGAATTTTCCACGGTTTGGGGGTTTAAGAATCATGGATGAAGAATTATGAGGCTATATTACTACTATTACTATAGCCACTTCCCAGATGTGCAAATGGAGGCTTAGGGATATATATTTTTGTCAACAATTAACTAAAAAATAGCTGACTGAGAATTTGCATCTAAACTTATCTAATTCCAAGGCCCATGCATGCTTGGTTGAGTTCTCATCTCTGAGTGTGAAAGGCCATTTTCCTCAACCATGACCCTAGAAGAGCTGCCTTTCTTCCATGTTCCACCATAGTCAAAAGGCCAGCACGGCCTTGACACTTCATGCTAGCAGTAGAGAATGCTCTTTTATTGAGTTTATTGGTGTATGTCCAGCCACGGGTGAGCTCTTGGGAGACAACCAAGCATAAAGAAGCTAACGATAGTAACACCTAATGGAATATGACCTGCTTTAGTACTTCAGACCTAGATTTTAGACACGTTAATAAGAGATTCTTAGCAAGGTATGTAACCTCCAATTATTATGCCAACAAAAATTTCTCTGCCTCAAAGGACTTATATCTAGAACATATAAAGAACTGAAAAACATCAGGTCTCTCAAATTCAAAGACCCAATCTAAAAATGGGCATCTGAGATGAACACACATTTCTAAGATGAAGAAATACAGATAGCAAGTAAATACATGAAGACATGTTCAACATCACTGGTCATTCAAGAAATACAAATTAAAACAACATTGAGATTTCATCTCACCCCGGAAAGAATGACTGCCATCAAGAAATCAAATGATAACAAATGTTGGCGAGGCTGTGGGGAAAAAAAGAACCCTTCTCCACTGCTGGTGGGAGTGTAGACTGGTGCAACCACTGGAAATCAGTGTGGAGATTCCTCAAAAAACTAAGATTAGAAGTCTCATTTAATCCAGCTATTCCTCTTCTGGGTATTTTCCCAGAAAAATTGAAAATATCATGCCACAGTGATATATGTGCACCCATATTTATAGCAGCACAATTTGTGATAGCTAAATCTTGGAAACAACTAAAATGCCCATCAACCTCAGAATGGATAAAAAAAGATGTATTTGTATACAGTGGAATATTGCTCAGCTATAAAAAAGGATAATCTCAAGGATTTTATAGGTAAATGGAAGCAACTTAAGACCATACTAATAAGTGAAATAAATCAAACTCACATTTATAAATATATTGTCTACCTAGTATAAAAAATAACAATCTTAAAGTGTAATAAGATCCAAAATATATAATAGATATTGTAATAATGAAAGGGAAAGAAAGTGCTCAAAAGGACAGAACTACTGGAATAGAGGAAAGGAAGAAAGGAAGAAAGAAAAAGATTATATGTATGTTGGTAAACATATAAATGTATGTATGTATACGCATGCTAGACAGATAACTATATTACTAATCTCTCTTAGTTTCATCAAAAAGAACACTTCTGTCATTATTTGATTGATCACTTTTGTGTCTAGATCTTGTACCCTGAATAATTAGTTCTGAGATAACAATATGCAATATTTAAAAAATGCAATATATTAACTAGTGTTAATTCCCTGCTTTTCTTTCCTTTTTTGAAGTTCTGTATCATTTCTATCCTTTTTTTTTTCTCTCTTGCTTTTTGCCTGCCTAGTCCATCACATGTGGTAAGAATAAAACATGTAGTTAGTAACTGTCTATAGTCTGTCAAGTCCTGTGCTTTGCAGTGTCACTGTAACAGTATGTAAGTGCTCCATGCCTACTACAATGGGGTTGGAAAGGAGGAGGAATCAAGAGCCCTACTGGGCCAGGGGAGAAGGCGGGAGAGGTGAGGAAGGTTTCATAAGGAAGGGATTGCCTGAACTTGGCCCTATGCAATCAGTAAGTGGGCAAAAATGGAAAGTCAGCAGAGACAGTGAGAGGAGTATGAGGGGAACCAAAAAAGCTTGGTGCCTCACAAGGCAAGGGAGGAGAGAGATTCTGGAAGGAACTGTCTACTCTTCAAGGGGCACACTGAGGTCCACGAAGGCCCAATGGATTCTCTTTGTTTTTATCCTTTGATAAAACAGGTTGGATTGTTTAGCGATGGCCTTTCAGTGAAAGGGTGGGAAGCACCCAACCAGGCAAGGACTGAAGACTAAATGGGAAGTGAGGGAAAAGAAAATGACACTATAGTCAGATCTCCTTGGTCTGGAAGAAAGGAGGGATACAGCAATAATAATCACACTGTAATTACCTTCAAAATATGGGTAACAAAAGTGTATCTGTAGATTCTGATGAGAGATCAGGAAGAAAAATACAGAAGAGATAGAGGATAGACCTAGAGTACAAAGGGTGCTTGAGAAATACAGTGAATGTTGAAATTTTTAAAAATTATAGTAAAAGACACATGGCCATTACTTCCCCCTACTTCAAACACACTCGTTCTTGCTGCTTTCTAAAGCAGTTCTGGAAGACCTATTTCACCAGTATCTTTAAGAGGTTTGACACAAAATACCATCAGTGTTGCTGCTGAAAGCCACCCAATGGAACAGCAGAAACTGACCATTACAGCGTGCCACAATCCACTTGATTCCGCTGATCTGGTGTCATGCAACTTCTGGCTTTTCCTCAAAGTCAAAATGACCATGAGACGGAACACTAGGAATCAATTCAGGACACCAAGTCAGCTACCACTGTGTAACTAAACATACTTCCTGAGAAAGGCCTTCCAGAACTGCTTCAGAAAGTGGCAGGAATGATGGCATAGGTGTGTTCAAGGTGAGGGAGGTCTTTGGAGGGGGATTAGCAGCAGTGTGACTTTTACCGTAAGGAATTTTATGTCAATCACCTTTCATAGCTGAGGAATGGCAAGATCCAGGGAGAGGCAGGAGAACGCGGCATCTACTGCAGATGCAGGGATGAGTGCCATGGTCACGCACGCATCTTTAGGTGGTGACTTTCATTTAGGGCTATTCGCTCCTGTTTTCTTGGGGAGGCTGGGTGTAAAAGTAAGCTTTATGCCTGCCGGACCAGAGAACACGATCGCTGAGTGACAGCATGGCTCTACTGTGTGGTGATGGCAAAGAGGCTCAGCTTGGAAGAGGAACAGCACTGGCAGGCAGAGCTGTGTTGAGGTCCCATGTGAGGGGGGACCCCCCCCAGAGTTCTAAGGCAGTCTTGGAATGTTTCTCCACCAGCAATTAGGGAAAGGGGTTTCAGGAAGACGCAGAGTTGGCAGCTTGTGGAAGGGGCTAATGTACTTCTAAAAATCTAACAGTGAAATTAACATGCAAGGATTTGTACCCATTTGCTGGAGTGGAGCAGAAGAATGTTAACAATCAGAGTCATCTTCCCTCTTCTCAGTCTCTTCCCTCAGTGTGAATTTCACCTACTCACCTCTAAGCCGCAAGTAGGGAATGAAATTTACTCAACATCCTACAGAAGGAAGAACTAATTCTTGGGTTCCTGTAAGTTGGGATATCTCTGAAGGTTTTAATCTATAGACCAAAACTATTCAAAATGGGAAGACAGAGGTTGTATTTTCCATCACTAATCTGGTACTTCTATTTACACACACACACACACACACACACACACACACACACACACACACACTATTCTAACACCCGTTCTACGGGTACTAATAATCAGTGGGTGAAAAAGTATTAAGCCAGATTTCCTACCCCAAGGCTTGGGGTTCTTCCCACTGTACTGTCTTGTGCACCATCCTGGGGATTTCACAGATCTTGTCTAAAATACATATTCAAACCTGTGACCTTTACCCACCACCAGCACTGTAGACCACACCCTTTTAGAAGTTTACCTCAGTTGCTTCTGAGTGTCTGAGAGTCCATAAAAACTCCAACATTGCCATAAAAATGGCCACGATTAAGCCACAAATAAGAACCACAAAGATTCCACCAATATTCTCCATTCCCAGACCTGTAAGAAAGTGTAACAAATGAAAATTATTGTGAAAGAACAGGAAGGCACAATCATTCTACCAACAATGCCAATATCATTGAAACGGATGGCGCTTGAGTCTTGTAGATGTATGGGAAACATATTCCTAAAAGAGAGTTAATTAATTGTTTGAAAAAACGCAGGGTAGCTGGAACGAAATGGGGGAGGGAGCTCTAACTGCCAGTGCAGGAGACTGGAGAGGCTCTAGAAGAGTTGCTATGGCCAGAAGGTAAGGATTATTCCAAGAAAAGGGTGCAAGCCAAGTCTGATTTAGTTCACAGCAATATGAAACCAAGAGAGCTGTAAATTCTAGCAGGTTCATAAAGACTTGTCAATCTTCTTCATGCTGTGTTTGTGTAGCGAAACGCAATTGTTCTAGCTGGAAAAAAAATTATGTTTACCAGTGTCAGCGTGCTACGATTTGAGCAAACCTAATCCAAAAATCTGAACCACTGACCACTGATGTGATGCTCAAGAAGTTTCTAATTTTGGAGCATTTTGCATTTCCAATTTTTAGATTAGCTATGCTCAACCAGTAAGTATTACAATATCTGAAGAACTTTGAAGTTTGAAACATTTTCCAAGCATTCGGAATAAAGCACACTCAACAAGTTACTACAATACTTCCTTGGAAAGTAAAGCTTTTTAATCCCCAGACTACTGGTTCCCAAACCTGGTTGCTGTCAGAACTTTCTGGAAAATCTGTTAAAAACAGATTTCCAATCCTTACTGAAGACCTAGTGGGTCAGTATCTCTGAAGATGGGGCGCAGGAATCTGTATTTTGAAACAAGTTTACCAGGTGATTTTTTGTTTAGTCAGGCAGGCCTACAATTAGTTTCCAAATTGGTGTCTTTGGAAGCACTGTACAAGTTTTTAATCTCCTTAAATTCTGGTTGCACCCTCACGGCCTTATGGGGTACCTGAAGTAGAGGATATACTTGATAAGTATTTGTAGACTTATATGGCTGTATCATTTGCACAGTGTCAAACAGTGACTTTAGTATGTAACTAAATGCTTTCATTGGCATTAGAGAAACCTGAACTTTATGAAGAGTGTCATAAACACATGAAATTTCATTCAACAGGGCCTGCAATCATAAATCACAAGATATCTCTTATCCAGAAAACTGCCAAGAAGGACACTTATGTCTTGTGCTCTTCAGGAGTGCTTGCACACTGGCGTGCTCATTCAATCATCATGAACACAGTGCCATGCCAGTCAGGGAGAGCTAGTTTCACACAACACTACAAAACGAGCCACAAGTGAGGAACAGAGATTAGACACTGCCTTGTGCACCTCGGCAAGCTGGAAAAATAGCCCTGGCCGGCTATTTCAAGATGCATTGAATTTCCTCCCAGAAAGCCCCAAGTGAGTGTCTGTTGTTTTTGTTTTTAAAAAAACAGAGTACAGTAGCAGCCCCTGCCCACACTGGGAATCCATCAGGTATGGTTCTGAGGACTCATACAATGGAGGCATCAAATGAACTATTGATTATGGTCTATTAGATAGCCACCATCGTCAACTCTCATGTTTCTGTGTGAATGCAGGAACCTCTCTACCTTGAATAATCAAAATGCAGGATCATTAATGACAGGAAATTGTTCCAGGAGGAAGATGCTTTGGTTCAGTTGAATACCTGCTCCACTTACCTGCAGCCATTTTGGAAAATGTCTTTTTCTGTGGGAGGATTAGGATCCACATGAATGGGAGACCAAAAGGGACAACAGAGAGGGAATGCACATTTAAATGAGTCTGGCTGGGATTTGAGGGCAGGTGCTCCAGTCCAAGGCTTGGGGATGGTGACAACCTGGGTATTAGGATGTGCTCAGTGCACCAAGGACAAACTAGATTCTCTAGCCAGACCCTGTGAAGAGCAAGTGAGCAAGTGACAACAGTGACAAAAGAATGGCCTACTCAGGTAAAGAGCTCCCAGATGACTTAGGATACTCTGGGACTCCCCTATCATTTTGGGAAGGGGATAGAAAGCATGACTAGGCCTCCTTGAAGGATTTCTCCTTCTTCTTGCTTCTGAAAGGGAATGTTCTCTGCCCTGGATTTCATCCTACCACCTACATGCCAGGTGTGTCCCCTGTTAGTCACCACTTGGGTCCTCTGATCTCTTCATTCCTACTTTTTTTTCTCATTCATGATTTACTCTCCTTCAAGAAGAAACATCCTTCTGGATGGTCTAATTCTGTCTAATCAACACCCCTTCTCTAACTTTTCTGTCACAGTCAAGCTTTCTGAAAGCGTTGGCTACATTAGAGTGAGTTTCAAGCATTATAAAAGTCCTTAAAATGCTTACCTTTGAGAGTTCCTTCCCACATAAAAGCAGGTAGGAGAAAATGCGCATCTTAAATTAAATGCATTTTAACAATTTTGCTTCTGATATTACTGAGTAGAAAGAAATAGTTAATTTACAATTGCTTGTGATTTCTCAGCAACCACTGTGCATACCAGGGAATGTTTGCAAAATGAGAAAATCTAAGCAAAAAATATTTCTAAACATGATGAAGTTTTTACCAATATTAAATTTAAAAATTAATGAAGTTGAAACAATGTTCCATCTTGGAGATATTTAATTAAACATATCTTAATTTAATTTTGCAGTTTTCTTTTTGCATCTGGAAGCCAATCATTTTTTTCAGGCCTTGAGCATAATTTGGACTTCTGAAAAGCTTTTAGGCCCCAGGTGCTCTGCCTACAGTATCTAAAGGAGAAAATGATTCTGTACTGAATCTACTTTTGTTCCTCCTATTCAATCCTCATCCCAGGCAATTTTGTCTTGCACCACTAAAACTGCTCTCATCATTTTGTTTCTAATCTACTGGAAAATTTCCAGGCCTGATTTTATACAACCTCTCTCAGAACTTCATATTGTCAATCACACCCCCTTCTTGGCTTTTCATAAAGCCATTGCCTGCTCTGTTCTTCCAATCTTAACAATCTTTGCTAGCTCTGGGAACAGTCTGTCCTCATTTTCCTACGTTTGGTCTTTTGCCCCTCCTTCGCATACTGGCTATTGGTGCTTTTACCTCCGAAACACTTCCTGACTTATCCTTCTCTCCTACTATTTATGCTTCAACCACTGCAGCAGCCTCTGAAATGACTTCCCTGCTTATATCTGCTTCCTCTTCAACTCTGCCCTCCACATAGATGCCTGAGTGGTCTTGCTGAAATGTAAAATCTGGCTGTGATGTGTCTTCTAGTGTCATAGAACTATATACAGTTCCCAGCACATATGATTGCCACTCCTACCTCTGTACTTTCACTCCTGTTAGCACATCTGCCTGCAATTCACCTTAGACACAGACCCAACCTCAGTCCTTCCTTAGAGGCTCATCTCCAGGGCCACTTCCTCCAAGAGCCCTTTCTGTTCTTTCCTAATCGTGCTAGCTATACCACTCTTGTGTTTCACAATAACACACTGGACATCACTCCAGTCATGTCAAAAATACATTAAATTTATATATCAGGATTTCCTTGAGGGAAGAATTACGCCTTGCTTAATCTTACGACCAAAATCATGGCACCTGACCCCCAGGAGGAACTCAATTAATGTGTTAAAAGAATGAACAGAAAGAAAGAGGATAAAGACATTCCAGATGTAGAAGGCTGCATTATCAATATAGAGGGTCCATATTGGGCTATCTGTCCATTTCCTAAGTAAATTTTTTTGGCATAGTAGCAACTGTCAATTTGGCAACTGTCATTGAGGAATTCAGGCAGCTGACCCAAACTGTACTGGCCGAAGAGGGACTGAATACTGACATGGATAATACACAATGTGGACATCCTGTGTTGGGTGGGGAAAGTCATAAATGGGTATGTGATCTGTGCTGGAATAACTCTGAATCTTTCAGAGTAAGCTTCTTGGAAGAGCTAAGGTTTGAACAAGATGCTGGTAGACACCATGCATCACCATGTTGGTCCTCTGTTCTTTCTTTCCCAGCTCCTCAAATTTCAGGGCCATTGTGTTAAGCATGGATGTTGCTTCAGTGTGTCAATTCCTGGCCAAGAAGCTGTAACCCATCCTCCTCCTCCTCCTCCTCCTCCTCCTCCTCCTCCTCCTCCCCCTCCTCCTCTTCTTTCTGGGAGTGAGGCTTGCATACCATTTGTGCTTTTAGGAAATTATTGGAAAGTAGAAGCAAGAATAGATTGCTGGCAGAAGCACAGTTGAGAAACAGATGGAGCAGGGAGTGGAAAGGGAGTGTTCAGAGAGTGTAGCAGTCCCGCTTAACACTGTCATCAGTCACCCTTGAGAAGTCAGATGCCTTGCACAGTACACAGCCATTCATCAGAAGGAGCCTTTTGTGTGAACTCCCCTCAGCCTGAGAGGCCCGTGCCTCACTCACAGATGCCTCTGCACCTGCAAGATGGACTGGGAAGCCATCTAGTTGTCCCCTCCCTTCTCTTCTTCAGATGGGACCACACATGAGCCATCCAGACAGATGGCTTTGAAACTGGGATCTGCTCCTGACACCCAAGTCTGCCCGAGCCTCAGTTGTGCCCAAGCAGTCAGCCTGCATTAGCTGAAACAGAATCAAATTCTCCTAGAAAACTTGTGGTTGGTTGAATACTAACTTGGGTGTCACTCACAGATTGCCCACAAACACAAATGATAAATCATAACACAAATGCATTACTCTCTCTATCTCTAGAACTACAGAGGGGAATAGCAACCAGGAACAGACCACCTTTGAAGAGATGTGAGTCTCCACCACCCACCTGCTCTTCCTTTGGTTCTGACTGGCTAGTGACAGCTTCTTAGATTTGGGTGCACTTATGCTTTGCCCTCAAGACCCTCACATAACTCCAGGGAGCATTGTGGTTGACCAAAGCAGAGGGGGACAAAAGTGTGGTAGGTGTCTGTACCCCACAGTTAGAGGTAGAGATGGCAGAAACCATGGAGGCAGATGCACAGAATCCACATGTGCAGAGAGAGCACAGCAGTGCACAATCCATACAAGGGAACAGTGTTCTTTGATGTTACTTAATGAATCTTTATGGAGGAGCTAGAGCTTAGTTAGGCACTGTGCTAGATGCCAAGCTCTGCAATGTTACCACATCAAGAGCATTTGAGAAGCTCATGGATCCTTGGACCCATCTGGTTTCAAACACTTTCCATCTCAGAGAAACATTCATTAGTATCCATATATATACAGCAAACAGTTGTATCTGCATGCCATAAATACCAGTCTCTCACGCCCATGTGTAAACCCACCTATATGACCTTCCCAGAAAAAGAGTGACTTACTATATGTGCTGCTGAGAACTGTGAAACATTAAGCTGGCCATTGCTTCTTGCACCCACTGTGACATCTGTTGACTAGAGACTTACCAGATTTGGGACAGAATGTTGGAAACATAGGAGACAGAGACACCAACTAGAAAAGGAATGGGAGAGGATTTTGATAAATTTTGCAATTTATCAAAGTGAAAGTTATGAGAGAGGGTCTTTATCATTTATCAAAATATAAGCTCAAGTATCTCATTTTTTGAAAACAGCTGCTGTCTCCTTCAACACTATGCAGAAGACCCGATTTCATAAACAGGAATTCAGAGATCTTAAATTACCCAAGTTTTCGCAGCGAACATGGGAATTTTAGATAAGGCTGATTCCAAAGTTTATGCTCCTTATTGAAAGGAGGCTGACTTTGTGACTGTTTAGTATGAATTAGATTTCCACGCTAAGTTGCTCTGCTATTGGAGATTTAACCTATGGGTGCTTTTCCACTGAGTGACATCCCTAGACTTTTATTTTTATTTGAGACCACATCTCTCTGAATTACCCAGCTGGCCTCCTGCCCCAGCCTCTGGAGTAGGGGATTATATGCATGTGCCACCTTGCCTGGCTCCATGCTATTTTAATTCAATGTTTACAGTTGCCTTGTGATAAAACAGTGTTCATACCCCCATTATTTTCTGCCAATTACCAAAGTGCAGAGAAATCAAGTAACTCTCTAGAGCTGACAGGTGAAAGTGTGCAAACCTGTATGAAGCCAGGGCCCTTGCCCTCCCCGCACCCTAGTCAATGGATCCACTCAGGCTGCAGAGATGGGATCACACAGCTCAGCTCACCAATGATGAGTGGGTTCATTCCCAGGAACCTCCAGAGCGATAAGGGGAAGAGTTCCATGTACGAACTACAAATTCAGCTCATCAAATTCCTTTCCGTCCATGAGAACATTACATCAAATGTTTGAACTGATGATTTATCCACTTCACCTTGGCTCAGTTTCCAGACAGAGGTGGGCTGTCATCTGTCTAATTGCTGCCCTTCTCTGCTGCAGACTTGTTGGGCTCCCATTTGCCTCTGTTGCTGATCATGCTTTCTGCCAACCCTGGGGAGTTTCTCCATGACTCAGCAACCAGTCTGATTTGATTAGGGATGTGCTTCTTCAGAAGCATCTCCGAGACACTATCAAACTCCCACGTTCAGTTTCAGCCTTCATGCTCTCCAGAGGAACCAGAGAGCCCAGACAGCCAAACGGGGCTCCCCAGAAGAAGGAGAGAGAAAAACATCCCCAGAGTCCCCCTTTCCCCACCATCTGCCCCCACTCCTACCAAGATGTCTCATGCGTTCACACCCACTGTTCTCCAAGGATTCCAAGGATTCCACGGGACAGGGCCACTGGCCTCTTTTCCATTCCTGAAAGAGGACCCTGATTTTCACAGCATGGTGGTGTACTTATGTTCCTTTGAAGCCCGATTGTGAGCTTGTATTTTTCAAGATAAACATATTTAATTTCTTTGGAGTTCACCGACCACCTTTTTTGTGTAGCAATTGTTCTGCAGAGCCTGTGGTAATCCAATCTCCTTGAATTGGCTTGCCAGCATCTGTGAGTGGCTAGTGATGTTTCTTTTTATAGGAGTTGAGTGAGAAAATAAATAAAAAAAAATAAAGAAATAAGTGTTTTTGGAGAAGAGAAGGAAGAAGCAACTGAAGCAGCTTAGAATGGAGCCTTCTCCATTTTGTAATCTCCAGTCTTCCACACGATCCGTCATTTCATGTTTTGGGTGATTGAATAAAGGTGGATGGCCATTAAGCTATAGGCAGAGAAAGTAAGAGGGGAGATGAAATAAAGGGGGAACATTGTGGCTCTTATCAGAGCCACAGAACACTTCACAGCAAGGCTCAAGACGGATGGCTCCATCCCGATGTTAGGATTCTTCCTGAAGTTTGGCAGTGCTGTTAAGAGTTGTAATACTGGATTAGATGCAGGGTAAGCACCAGTTCCTTTTCTTTTCAATTTCTCACATTTTAATAGGATAACAAGACAAGTATTAAATTAGGCACCAGTATGTCATCTGATACATTTTAATTGAAACCAAAAGTACCTATAATAGCCGCCATCAGTTTCAGAGGTCTCTGACGAAAGGAACTCCCTTCCTACTTCCCTGTACAGTAACTCCATCTCTCTTTGCCAGTGCCATTTTCCTCTCATTTCTTTAGGCACATGTGAAAGCCAGCTGATTCCAATTATAAAAAGAAAGATCACCTAGGAGCTGCTGTGGAAAGCAAATTAAAACTACTGCCCTCTGTTCTCTTGGAGACACAAGGGGAAAAAACGTTCCTGGGGCTTGGTTTCTGGTGGCCATTTAAAGACATCAAGGAAGGGATCTTTAGGTCGCAGCAGTCCTGTTTCTCTGAATCTCTTGAATAGTGAGTTTTATGTGGTAGTAAGTCTGATGGGTAATTTGTGTGTGTGTGTGTGTGTGTGTGTGTGTGTGTGTGAGAGAGAGAGAGAGAGAGAGAGAGAGAGAGAGAGAGCGCAATAGTACATAATAATACTTCCTGTTTGGGGCTAGTGCTGCTTTTGTCATGACTTGCATAGCATCTCCTAGACAGTCCCATGCATGGCCATCACCCTTTATTAGTAGAGATCACCCTTTGTTCCAAAGGACAGTGGTAGACAAGTTGATGCGGTGTAGATAGGACTCAGGCATCCTCTGAAGCCCTGGGATCCAGGCACGACAACTTCTCCTGTTGATTACCCCCCCCATCTGTTCAGTTTTCTTCTCTGTTGCAGGGAACGTTTGCTCCTCACATGCAGTAGTGGAGAGAGGCCTCTTGTTCACACCCTCCTGTCTTTCCTGGGATCCTGATCCCCTCCCTACCTATCATCTCTTCTCCAACCTGAGCTCTGCTGTCAGATCAATCTATCTGGACCTCTGCGGAATGGGGAAGCATTTCCAAAGCCAACAACTGCAAAAATGTTGATATTTTTTAGTGAATGAATCTAATTTTTACTTAAAACTTCCATTTCCACCTAATCAACAAATGCACAGAGAATTCTCAGTCATTTCATGTTTAAATTCAGTATTTTGTTTTTCTCCTTCTCTCTGGTGATATATTTCAGGCCTGGGGTTCAAAAAGAGGACTAATCTATGTAAGAGCATGGGGTGGAGATGGGAGTGTGGTCTTACCTGGGGTCCACTTAGATTTCTAATACCCCTGTCTGGGGCCTAGGAAGATCCAGGCCTTTCACTGAGTCTTTTTGTGCCCTAGGTTCTCATGTGTCACCCTTCATGTGCCCACTCCACTGTGGTATATCACACACTTCTGGGGCTTGCCAGAATCCAGAAATAAGCAGAGAAATATCTTTATAACTCTTTGAATTCCTGGTTAGTTCTAAAGTGATACCTGTCACTCCTTAGCTCCCAAAAAGGCACACAAGCTCATTTCCAGGGACTGGACACATTCCAACGTGTCCTGCCCAGGTCATCTTTCTATCTCATTTGCAAATCTGGTGGCCCAGGCCCTTCCATTTCATTTGTTTCACCCTCTCACATCTAGCATGAACCATGCAATTTCCTTCAGGAATCCATCTCTGAATTCCAAAATAATTTCCTAGCAAATCAATAACCTTGCTTCAAGAACATTGTCTCTGCAATGAATTGTAAACATCTTATTTTGGAACTTAAAGCCAATAATTTGATTTGGCAAAACTAAACTGAGGTAATAGCTGTTCCTTGGAAACAAGAATACCACTAAGGGCACAGAAATCACTCTAGGGCACCAGGCTTCGTGTTCCCACATGTCACTCTGGAACCTGACATTTTCAACCAGTTCTCTCAGACTGGGTTTACCATGCGGGGCTATGCCCCAGCTGCACCTTTGGTCCCAGCACACAGCCTGGCCCACTGCTCTCATTTCTGCCTCTACGTCCATCCTCAGAGTGCCTATTTGCCTGCCACATTCTCATCCTGCTATTCCTACCTGCTCAATTCTATGCATCTTCAGAATCTAGTTAATTCTAACCAGTCAACAAAAACATTAGGATACTGTTCTCTGTGTCTCCTCTATTTTTTCTTCCTGAGCAAACGGGAGTTAGCCTCTGCATGAACTCCGCCCCCAGGATTTAATTATAATTGGGCTAGAATCTAAAAGGCTTGCTAATCACTTCAAGCTTGTTGGTCTTGTTTCCAGAAACCACTCCAGGATATTTTGTAGTAAACCCACAGGACTTTCTTATTCTCAGGAGTAGAAACAATGGGCTCTAACACTGTCACTCAGCATCTCTTTGTTGGTTAAATGGCTGTGTGTTCATGGAAAATAGCTTACCTGAAGACATAGCTCAGAACCAGCCCACCCTGGAGTTTTTCTTTTGTTTTGTTTTGCTACTGGGGATTAAACCCAGGGCACTCTACCACAGAGCTACACAGCCTGGCTTTTCTATTTATTTATTTTTTAAATTTTAAGACAAGGTCTTGCTAAGTGGACCAGGGAGTCTTTGAACTGGAGATCTTCCTGCCTCAATCTCCTGAATAGCTGAGATTATGCCACCTAGAGCTGAGAGCAGTATGGCACAGCAGGAGTGCAGGTCAGTAACACTGTGATGCCTGCACCCTTACCATGAGCTCAGCTCCATGCTACTGCACCCAAACTTCACAATAACCTCAAAGCACCCTGGTTACTCCACTTATTTTACAAATTAAAAACAAACAAACAAACAAACAAACACCACAAGGATTTAGCAGTGGTAACTAATGTGTCTCACAGACTAGCAGTAGGTACACTTCAAACAAGATCTGTTCAGGCCAATGTCCCCTAGTGGCCCCTGCCCGCCCCAAGGACAACTCTGGCCTTTGCTGAGGAAGAGCCAAGAAGTGTGTGGCCTCCTCTAGTTCTTTTGAAGACAGTACTTCCTTTACATTACAAATGACTTGCTCCTTATATTCCTATTTCCAAGACTTCTCTTTGCCAGATAAAGATCCATGTATAGACACTTAGAAAGAGAGTCATTCATTCACTGTCTCATCAAGGATAATCATTCATGCTGAGCAGAAAGGTAAGTGCAAGCCATCTTTCACTCTGCTTTTCAGCTACTTTTCTGCGGGATGGCACCAGTAAATTTGCTGTATCTTTTAGCAAGGTTATAGTGGATTACTAGTGTGACCGTAAGATGTTTTGTCCCAACTAGGACATTATGAGCATAAAAGTTATCTGAGAAGAGCTAACAGATAGGAACTGATCTACAGTAGATATAATCAGGGCACACCACAGTACGCTCTACAGAATATCTGGGTGTCCAGGGGTCCTCCACATTCTTACTACACATGCAGTTGGTGGGAGACTGTTTCCATCCAATGCAAAGTCAACATTTATTCATTCATTCAGTAAAAAGTATCCAAGATCCACGGCCTGTGCAGAAGACAAACCCTGCCTCATGATACCAATCTTCTAGTAGAGGAGGTAGAAAGTAAACAACACATAAATCAGCTGATAATGAGGTCTGAAAAGAGAAAGTGGGGTTACAGTGGGAGGGGGAGTGAAGACCTCTCTGAGCCTCCCAGGGAGATTGGGGAGGGTGCAAGCAAGTACCCACCTTGGTGTGGAAACAAGGTGGGAGGCTTGGGAGAAGAAAGAGAAGAAGAAATCTGAGGGGGAACAGCTCACATAGGGCCTTGAGGATTTACAGAAAGTTTGAATTTTATTCCAAGATGAGAAGCCACTGGGAGACCAATGCTGCAGTTCAATCTACATTTTAAAGAAGAATCATCCAGGCTAGTAGCAGAGACTACATTAGTGAGGTGTAAAAATGGGTAAAGGATCTAGGCTCCTGCAACCGTACAGGTGAGAGATGCTGGGGCCATGGACTAAGGTGGAAGCCATGGTATTGGGGATTATAGGGGTTGATATAGGACACAAAGAGGAGGTTGCACCTGCAGTTCTTGTGGGTCAGGAGTACACTGGGTGCCTATAGTATAAAAGACCCTGGAACAGGCCTCACCCCAGCCAGCTCCAGTCCATCCCTCCGTGCCTTCCAGGGCTTGTTCTCCTTAGAAGTCATTACCTGAAACCTGGACATAAGACACAAGCTGTGCTTGTCCTGTAAGGTGGGAGGAGGGGTCTTGAACATCCTTACCTTTGGCTCTGTGATCTTCCTCCTTGGGACACTTCCCCCCTTCCCACCACTTGCGCTTCAGGATTTCAAGGCGATTGTTCTCCTGCAGCTGGAGAATGGCCAGGTCGAACTCGTCCCGGAAAACTGAACCTGTGGGATCACAAGAGAGTCCAGAATACAGGATGTAAATGTCCTCCTAGGTGCCATGCTAGTCCCCTTCTAAGCACACCTTCTAGCTGCTCTGCCTGCTTGAACCTCAGGAAGAGGGACAGGTGTGGCAGGTGGCGCGATTGCTAGACCACTGCTGTCCCCTCTGTGCCATCTCTTTCTCTGTGGTAAAGCAGAGCCTTCTGGCTTCTGGCAGGCTTGTTGGTCTCTTCCACTTTCCTTCTGCCCTCACTGACTGGCACATCCAACCCACTGCCAAAGACCTTGGGATGGGTCAAGTAATAGCTTTCCAGAAGGATGCACTGCCTCACCTCTCCATCTAGGCACCTGCGATTTCTAAACTTAAAAAGGTGGCCTCCACATGTTAAGTGACCTGTCCACTGATACACAGGAAGCCGGTGGCAGAACTTCCCACTGGCATCCAGGGGTTGAAGTTTTTGCTTCTGGGACACAGACCTCTCAGTCAGTCATCCAATTTCTACATTATCAAATTTCTCAGACACTTCTAACTGTCACTACACTACACGTAACCTAGAGCAGTGAGAGAAGAGCTGCCCCGGAGTGTGACAGAAGCCTCCCCTTGTCCATCTGCACGGGGTCTCCCCAAGTGTCATGGCTGCCTGCTGAATGCACCCAAACCACTGCCTTGTCTGTGACTTTGTAATTTCCCACCATTCCCCTACTCCTTAAACAGAAGGCTTCTTTCTGTTCAGCGCAATTTTTAATGTTTTTTCCTGATGGAATATGGCTAAGGAGCTTTGGTACTAGAATTGAGGTTTAATCACCAAAACAGGCTTAAATGAAACCGTGGAAAGCTCAATGTCCCACAACAGTCTGAGGCCTGAGATCGTTAAGAGAAAGCTGCCAGGAGAACAGAAACAACTCAGCTGTCCAGTTTCCTTACCCAAGGTCTATGGCAGTCTGTTGTCACAGATGCTTCAGAGGAAAAAGGTTATAGTGAAGGATTTAGGCAGAAGCTTGGCACAAAGCTCATATATTAATGTGCATGGCAATCACCTGGAGATTTAGTGGAACTGCAAGTCCTGATTCAGTAGGTTTGGTTGGGGCCTGAAATCCTGCATTTCCAAACATTCCAAGGTGATGCCCACGCTTCTGGCTATGGGCTGCACTTTGAAAGGCAAAGAACCAGATCTCTCAGACTCTGGCAATCCAGGACACATAGGGTAGAACCTCCCGTACTATAGACACACCTATGCCTGGGCACACCCATGCCAAGCCTGTGGTACTGAACGTGTCTGTGTAAAGTTCAGTACTGTGTTCGTCCAGGTGAATCAACATCAGCAGAGTCTCATGTGGGGTAGATGCTTACTAAACATGTAGTGAGTAGATAGATGAACAAGCTGCCTAGCAGATGTGGTAAGGTGTAAGGGTCACGAACATTCCAGGTTTAAAGACCTTTGACCAGCCCACGGCACACCTTCATTTCAAACATCTTCTAGGCATTTTCAGTCCATCCCATGTTACACCAGGGTCATCAAAAACAGCTATTCTGCTTATTTCAGGCCTACTGAGCTCCCACATCAACTGACCAATTTTGCAATTTGTTCTTTATTCTATTTCTCTTTATTTTCTTCTTTGTTTAGGTCCAACAACATGGCTAATTCAAAAGTTATTCCTTCACTCTCTCTTGAGAATGACATGAGTGCATGACCTCAGATGAACTCCTCTCATCAGCGAGCCTCCTCTGACAACCACACGTCTTCCCATCTGTCCTGCCCTGTGTAGCTGGTAGGTCCACTGGGCAGCACGATTTGGTCAGTGAAATACTAGATTTGAAGACAATCATCCCAGACACAAGCCAGTTTTTTTATTCTGTAGCCCTGGACAAGCACCCTATCTGCTCTGAATCTCTGTTCTGTCCTCTATAGAATGAGAATAATCACATCTATCCCACACTTAGGACAACTAGGTGAGATAAGATGTGAAAATAGTATTGGATTAGATATAAGAGGAATGCATTTTCCATCATTTGTCCTTGGTTATTAGCAAAAATTTCTAGAATTGATTTTTTTTTTTAGAATTGATTTGTTTTATCTCAACTATCCATAGTCAAGTTTCTAATGAAAATACTGGAAGCCCTTGAAATTTAAGTTGAACTCATTAAGTAGCTAGACTATCACCAAGATGCAGTCTCAGTTCATTTTGTGGCTTACTCCACCATCTTGAAAGAAAACATAAGCCAATATATCTCTCAAACGGGCCCATCATCTGTAATATTAATGGACACTGACACAATATGACAGCAAATAGAAGGTGTGCCTCATTCCAGGGATCCTGAGTTAGGACTCCAGTCACAGAACTGCAGGTGTCAGAAACTAGAGTTCAGAGATGAACCGTATTACCGCCTGGGTTCACCTGCTTGGTTTCTGATCAGTATTTAAGAAGTCATATTTTTATCAAATAACATAGGCATTTATGGGAAAGATGGGAAGGACAATAATATTCTCTCTTAGGTAGGCTAAGTGCAAGACCCTGTGCTCAGATTTGCAATAAACCTATGAACAGGTATTAGCAACTTAATTTTATTAATGGGATAACTGAGGCTCAGAGATGTTAAATAGCCTCTCTAAGGTACCAGGATGGTAGCAAACAGGATGCCTTTCTAGGTTGACCTGACTCTAACACCATGCTCATTACACTCCACAGGGGTAAGTGAATCCTATAATTTATAGAGCTTGGATTTTGGTAAAGATCAGTAGATGGGTAGGGCAATGTTACTACAAAGATGGGCATATGGCATATCAGTGTTCTCATGTGAGCCGGTGACCTCAACTTCTGTTTCTTCTCTGGATGACCTGATAAAGAATACCCTGGTACAGAGACAGCCCTGTGCATCAGTGGCTCTCAATGGTGCATGTGGGGGAAGGGTGTATGTCACAACCACCTGGAGAACACACTCAGATCTCTCCACAATCACAACAACAGCTAAAAATGTTCCCCCTCATCTTCTGGTGGAAACAGTACCAGCAGGGGAAGGCCCGAGTGTGAATGACCTTTAAAAAGCACAGCTAAGACATCTTTTTGAAGCCAAATATCTCCACCTTCCTGTAACACAACATGTAGATGGCAACAGGCAGCAGGCTGAACACCAGGGCTTTATCATCCTTTCCCTGCTACCCACGCCAACTCAGAGTGGGCAGATCCATGAAATCCGCAAATGATTGAAAGCTATCTCAATCATGTCAGTAAACTTTCCGGTGGACACTAGCAAAAAACCAAGATTAATCCATTCGTTTGGGTGTTACCACTCTTGCTTCTTCCCCCTACTAATAGAGATGTCAATCACAGAAATGGCCAAAATACAAAAAGCAGAATAAGAGAAGCAAGTATTCACTACTGAGGGCACCAACATTACCCTTTAATAATGAGAATTAGCCTGTAATAACAAGTCAAGTAACCAATCAACTAGCACTCTCATATTTACGGAGAAAGTGTTTACCACTGATTAGTAAAAAGCGTGTGGGTTAGCTGTTATTTTGTTTTTAAATCTTGAGAAGGCCCACTTGAAGTCACTGTTAAATTGGTTCTGTATATTTAACAGTGTTACTGTATATATTTATCTATTCTTCCCCCTACTAATAGAGATGTCAATCACAGATAAGATTGTTACTGTATATATTTATCTATCAATCCATTTATCTATTATGTTTGTTTATCAGTACTGGGGATTGAACCCAGGACCTTATGCATGCTAGCCAAGCTCTACTACTGTGCTATATCCCCAGCCTGAAATCCTGAAACAGGAGTCACTGAATTCAGCACTGTGTTTGGTGGTCTTAGCTGCTCTGAGCCTGCCTGGATGAAGCTACGCGGTGAGGTTGCTCCTTGCCTGCCTACCGACTGGCATGCCAATCCCATAGCCCTTGGTGTCCAGCAGGCCCCCAATCTGAGTGAGGTTGCAGTTTCGCTGCCGGTAGTACTCATTCATGGTGGACTCCAGCAGAAAGGCATAGTTGGAGTTCAACACCCTGGCAATTCCCTCCTCTGTGCTCTTCACAAACACACTTGGCTGTTTGGAATACATGTAATTCCACATGCGTTGGTAGGTCTGATAGCGGGAATTCTGGGGAAAGAGCAGAAGGAAAAACGATTGGGAAAAGAGAAAGAAAATGTTGGTTTCAAGAGAAAGAATCACAATGGGTCTTAACTGCTGGCCCTTCCACTACTTGCCCCCCCCCATGTCAGTCAACAACCTTTTTTCTTCCATCTCTCAATTCAAGATGCTCACTGCTATTGCCTTTACACAAAGATGAGGGAGCAACTGGGTCCCAAGGCACTGGGAATCCTGACCACTGGTTCAATTATCAGTTCTGCCTCATCAGCCCTAGAGATCTGCCACTGACAGCTTCCATCTCCTGGTAAAACTGAAATTCTAGCCATGTCCCTTCCTCATCCCTCAGTCTGGAGCAAGGAATTCAGGTTCATGCAGGATTTACACGGAATGCCACCTGCAGAAGCAGTGCAGCTATTTTGCCACCTACCCTGAAACAATTTCTTTATCACATAGCCAATGCTGGCTTCTATTTTACTAATCATAAGACAGAATTCTCGGGGCCTATCCAAATTGTGTTTGCATGACGCTGTCTGTGGTCTCTGTGCCAACAGGCTCTGAGACTTGCAGGGAAAACAGAAGAACTTGGGCCTGTTTCACGCAAAAATGAGCTTCTTCAGTGTCAGGTTGGTTGGACACCCATTAGCCCCAGGGGAAATCTGCTTCCCTTGAGATCTTGAAGCCTATGAAAGCTACTGTTCTGCCCGGCCTTGTTCCGTCAGCCTTGGTGATCAAGCAGCTTGTCAGTCAGTGAACACATTATGGAGGCACAGCCTTTTCCTAAACCTTGAGAGGGAATCCCAAAGGAGTTAAGAGGGTCCCCATCTGAGGTCTATCAGCCACAAGTCAATACCAGCTCATCTTAATCTAGTGTTCCTCAAACAGCAGTCATCTGTGTACTGTTTTAATCTTGTTTGGTTTTAGTAACACCTAAAATACTACTTTGATTTCTTAATGTTTAAACATATACATTAGTCTCACCCTATACAGTAATGTAAATAAAACTATAGGTTTGATTCACTGCATATGTTTTTCTAATGCACTAAAAATAAACATGAAGCTATTGCGTTTCAACAAAGTTCCACCACATTAAACATAAAATTATCCCAAGTACTAACAATCGTCCATGTCTATCACTCAGGGATAGGCTAATAGGAACCCAAAGTCCTTTTGGAACCTCATTCTGGTTCATTTTGTGGAGAAGGAGAAAAATGAGCCTCAGGTAGCTCTCCAAACTAGATGCTCGAAAGAGATAATGAGATGAGGAGAGATGTTTCATCTCCAGTGGACAAACACCTCAACTTTATCCCGCCCAATTCACAATGTTGGCGAGCAACCAAATGGGGTTTACTTGGAAGAAGGTCATGCTGGAGCCTCCATGAATGGTGCCATATTCAATGGCAGTCTGGTCAGCCAGGTCGTCCACTGACTCAATGGGCACATCCATGCGCTGCACGGTCAGAAAGGCTGCCAGGTTGGCCGTGTAGGATGAGATGATAATCAGCGTGAATGCCCACCTGTGTAGGAAAAGACCAGGAAGTCATCACTGCCCAGCACTCCCACGTGTCTTGGCCCCCAAACCAGTCTTGCTGCGACACAAGAGAGACCAGCAGCCTGTTTGTCTTCCAGGGGAGCTCTCAGCTTAGTGGAGGAAGAGAAAGGAGGCAGGGCATACGACGTCAGGAGGAAATGAACTCTGTGAGTATTGCCTGGGAAAACACAATTGCTTTTTTTTATTTCTGAAAGGAGCTGATTATTTAAAAGATGTGTAGTCCACACACATGAGGTAGTCTGGGGACTATAGGAAATGAGCCAGTGAGAGCTCTGACCTGGAGGGTTCTGTTCAGAGCTGGAACTGAGCTGGCTTCCTGCCTCCCCATGCTGAAGTCAGCCTTCACATATGAATGGCTGGGTACTGAGCACCTACCATGAGCTCAACTGCCACCCTACACAATCCCTGCAACTCAAGGAGGTACGTGTCCTACCCTAATCTGACAGGGGATTCCCAGAAACTGAAGCTGGGAAAAGTAAGTGATCTGCCAAGTAACACGTTGATATGTGTGTATTTTAGAATGGATTCTATAAATCTTGATAACAAGATATAAATCTTGATAACAAGGTATAAATCATGAAAGTCTTTAATGAGACAAATTGGTGAAAAAAAAACCTTTAAATTGCTAAAGTATTATAGATGAAAATACTCCTTTTTGATTTTTTTTATACAGGGTCTCACTATGTAGTCCAGGCTGGTCTTAAACTCACCATGTAGCCCAGGCTGGCCTCAAATTCATGGAAATTATCCTGTCTCAGCCTCCCAAGTGCTAGAATTATAGGTATGTGCCACCATACCCTGCTGAAAATACTCTTACAATGGTCATGCTACCTCTAAGTAGAAGATTGTTTTATTGAGTAAAGTCCATTTAAAGGTGGAATAATTTTGCAATGCAAGCAGAATAAAGCCATTAACAATAGTCTGTTCACCTTGGTAGATTAAACAAGCTTTTCTCATCTGGTTAACATATGGATCTAAATCCCATACTTTTGGTGGGAGGGATCCAAAGAGAGACTAAACACAATTTAGACTGAAGAATCACAAATTCCAAATCAGTGAGGTCTGAACTCATGAGCCTCCACTTTTCCTAAAGACACTGCTGGCTGAAGAGCAGGCCACAGGACTCAGCAGCTGGGAGCCATTGGCTGAATTTTCAAGAGCAGGTTCCACTGCCTCTCATGCTACAATCATTAGGCATTTCTGCAGGCTGCCGGGGTGAAGCAATGAGGGCACCCACAAGGGCACAGATACCCGCTGAGAGTCCTATCTTCATGCCAGCCTGCCAGTGAGGTGAGTGAGCTTTTGATTCTCGTCACATTCCATCTGTGAGATTGCAGGGAAGCCTACTGGCCTTCTCCAAGATTGTCCGTCTAATGGATCTAAAAATGCTGCTCTGCCTGTCTAGGGAGAGTTGTGACAGCAAGTGAGGTAGAATGTCATTAGTGATCAGTAATCTGTAAAGGACTTCATGAATGTGAGACATAGAGAAATGTAGAGAGACCCTCGGCCTGCATGTGGGGGAAAATCACTTGGTTACTGCCTTGTATCTTTCGCAGGTGAGACCTGTGGGTGTGTTCAAGACCTGCTCTCTTTGCCCTGGGTGCTGACTTCTGCCCTGGTGGAAGCTGTTTCTTGTGATCACTCCCAGGAACAAGCCAGTGTCTTCCTGCTGCTTAGCTGCACTGGTGAGAGCTGGGAGGCAGTGAGCCCTGGGTGAGGCAGTGGCCTCAGGGTTGGCTGGGAGTTTCCTCCCTCACCCACCAGGCGACACACCCTGACATCTGGTCCACCTTGGGTAGCCTTGTGGCAGTTGAGGCCTCTGGTCACAAGGGAAGCGGTCAGCAAACCTAAGTAGCTCAATGCAAACCTGTCACCTTTGTGAGAAAGCGAAGGATGCCCATGCAGTTTCCGGAGGCTGGTGGAGCCTGGCTCTTGTTTTAAAAGGGCATTATCAGCTGTGATGTTGGTGTTCTTGTGAGCAGCATGGCATTTTCTGCCAAATGCTCTGCAGAGGAGGCCAAGGCAACCCTGTCTTCTGACCTCCCAAACTCCATGGAACCGGCCTAACTGTGGATTGACTTATCCCTCACGCGAGCATCCCTCACGGTGGCTCCTCTGCAGTGCCGAGGCCCCTTTCCAACACACTCTGGGACACGGTGACCAAACCACTGGGGCCAGCCTTTTAGAACAGTGCCCTGCAGGACTCACACCTCCGGAGCTCTCTAGAGGAGGGGTCCCCTGGAGTAGAGTTGGAGAAGGCCGCCAGGTGGATGAAACAGGCCACAGGGCCTTGCTGTACCAACAACCAGGTGCACTCTCCGGAAGAAGAGTATAAAGAGGTCAACATCCTCAGCTGATGGGTGCTCACATCTCAGTGCATCTACCCTGATTTTGTGAGTTTTGAGGGACCTCGGAGACTGCCTGTGCCAAGCTACTTCCTTTTCCTGGAGACAGTGAGTCCCAGTTCGCTGCATTGATCTACTCAGTAACCTCTTGGCAATGTCTGATAATAGGTGAGCATTTTGCCCAACTTGTTTACACTGTATTGTATGTATTATTTATTAAGGAAATGAATATCCCAGGTAGGAAGGACTGCTGTCCTAGTGACTACTCCAGCTCTAGCAGCTCCTGTGCTGTCTCTGCCCAGACCACCCTGACATGGGTGCCACCAGCACCCATGGACGGAAACACCACTCTTCCTTTTCCTTCAGTCTAATCAGGCTGAGGAGGGGGCAAGAGAACAAAGGATATTAAATCCTATCAGTTGTGGCAGCCAAACTGTAAGTGGACTTTAAGAGAGGATCAGAAACTGTACCTTGCAAACTTGCCTCTAGGAGATATATACATGTCATTTCCTCCACAATGTCTAATAAAAATTATTAGCCCATAAATTCAAGATGAAAACACATCTAGGTTTTCAAAGAGCTTTTCCACCCTTTCAATCATTTGCCCATTGCTGAGTGTCAAAGCGTTTGCATTTTCCCACACCTGGTGAGCTACACAGGCCAAGTGCCCAGAGGCAGGCAGGGGACGAAGCTGCAGAGGTCTGGGAGAAGGTGTGTGATGTGACGTAGCCTCCTCCTGAAGCATCTGCCTGTTAGAAGCTCGTATTTCCCTAAATCTGAATATGCCTTCCCGGCCCGGCCACTTAATGTGAGGTCATTTTTAGGTAGGAAGTTTGCTATATTGTGAGTCTTAAAGGGTGTTTTATTGCTTCTTCCTTCCTGCCTGGGATCCCGTCTGTGTCCAGACCTCAGAGGCAGAGTAAAGGGAACTGGAGAAGGTAATTTAGAGTGGGTTGCATCCTTTGTCTGCAATCTTTGGAGCAGGCAATAGGTAGTTCAGACCCCTGTTCAGTCACCATGAAAGGCAGAGGTGTTGGGGTTCTTCCACAGCGCTTCCAAGGTTTCTGTCTACCAGCAGTGGGTCAAGGCTTAACTGTGGTCCCCCTTTGCTCCCCATGTGTCCTGGTCCCATTGCCCCTCAGCCCTGGCCCTTTCTCCTATGAGACCTTACCAGACTCCACTGACGCAGCGGGTGGATAAGGCTCGAGGGGCAATGGTGGAGCCCTGCTGCATGAAGCCCCCAACTGGAAACCAAAGGCTGTTGCCGAGGGAGTACTGGTTGACCAGGAGGTTGCACCGACCCTGGGCGCATGGGTGGGGGCTATACCACTCGTAGGGTGTCAACCTGTGGGAGAAAGGGAAGATACACCAGTGCTGGGGGGACACGTGTGAGAAAAGAGGGCTAGACAGAGGGGACCAGCTCTCCCTTCTGGCCTCACCACTGGGCCTCAGTAACTGGTTTAGTTGCCTTGGCCCAGCCACTTCCTTCTCTGAATTTGAACACTCCACCACCACCACCACCGAAAAAAGGCACAGTGATACAGTTGCACTAGGTTGGGGGGGGTCTCATACTATTTTCTTTAAAAAGTTATACTTTTCTCTGTGAATAAATTCTAATGTGGAACTCCAATACACAGAACAGATAAAAGTGGGTACCCCTTGCAGGAAGCTGGAAGTATCAAGGCATGGGCAGCTGAGCAAGTTGCTTCTTCTTTTATTCCAAGTTCCCAAGGGATGAGGGAGGACCTCTAGGGTCCCACAGAACCAGGGTGCAAAAATCTCAGCCTAGTTCTGAACCTTTAGCTTATATTACACTCACCGAGATGGCTTGTTAAAACACAGATTGCCACGCTTAGCCCCAGTTTCTGAATCAGGGAGTACCGGTGAGGCAAGTTCCCTGTGGATACCAATGCCTGCAGCTTCCAGTCCACCTTGAGAAGCAGGGGCTCATACTGCAGATACACAGCTTCCGGGGTCCCAGCCCTAGAGATTCTCAGACACTGGAGCCAGGAACTCAAAAGTTCAAAAGCTCCCAGTGTGACTCGGATGGTCAGATGGCTTGTGAGCAGCAGTAGTTTTGAAATGTTTTTCCCCTCTAAATATCTTACCCAGAAGCATAACATGTAAGAGATAAAGCAGAGCTCAATCTGGAGGATGAGGCATGGGAGCCCCAGGGCTGTGCTCACCCTCCCAAGGTCTCCAGTAGTTCACAGCAGCCTTTGTGCCACATAGAAGCCTTCTTACAGACCACTGCCTCAGGACAGAGTATCCTATGCTTAGATATTCTCCGCGTGTGAGTGTGTCTGTGTGTGAGAACGTGTACACATGTGGTTGGTCCTTTCATATATTTTTTGTTAATGTTGTTGGTAATCCAGGGTGCATGTGGAAGGCAGGGAATTGGGGCATGCAGCCCCCCAAGGGCCAGTTTAGGCTGCCTTGGGCATGGTGAGGCAAGTCTGTGTGTGAGTATATCTACTGATCAAGCCCTGAGAACCTTTCAAGGGTCCTGAAGGTGATCTGGGAGGTGTGGCATGACACGCACAGGGGCTCGGTCACGGGGACCAGAGCAATGGAGCCGGCCACGGGCAGGCAGCTTCCTAAAAGCAGCACAGACAACACTGCGAAGCGGAGAGCAGAAGTGTCAGACAGCATGCGAGTTCCCGCGCCTCGCCAGCTGTCACTGACAACAGATACTTGACAGTAGCAAGTATGAGCCCACAAGGCCCGTGAGGGGTAGGCGGTGGGAGAGCAGCAAGCCTGGCTGCCTCTGGAGACTACCAGGCTGTAAGCAAAGCCATTCTGTGTCAGGCTGGATCTTGTGGGCCCCGGATGACCTTCCTCATCTAGGCCTTGATCTTGGCTGGAAGAGGCTCACAGAGGGCACTGCGACTCCACTTGGGCAGGATGGGAGCTGGCCTGGGAGTTACGTACCCTAAGGACACCACTGCTGCCTCTCCTAACCAGAGAGCACAGGCCAAGGGCAGTCCCTAGCTTCTGGGCTTAGGGGAGGGCTTATTCTCCACGACCCCTGATTTGGACAATTTGTCTCAACTCCACACACTTCTCTCTGTCCTGTCCCCAAAGACTGTTCTCTGCTCTCTGTCCTCTGCCGCCTGGCCCCCTCCACTGTCTTACCCAATAAGACAGCTGTGTTTTCAGAGGCAGATTTAAGCTCTGCTTTCTCCCTGGCGCATGTCACTTCAGCCTCCCGTCCCACCACTCTGGATGTTCAGGCTCTGTTTCTTGTCATTTAGGCTCTGTGGCAGATTCTGCCAAGGACGGATGCAGGACAGCTAAATGCGGCATTTAATCAGATGATCATCCTGCCCTGCTCTCTTTCCCAAGGCTCCTAAAGCCGAGATTGGGGAATAGGAGGGACCCCGGGCTGGGGTGTAACCAATCCGGTCTGCACTGCATATGTTAGGGAGGGCACAAACATGGAGATGGGTAGATCCACAACTGAGCAGAGGGCATTTCCAGGTCAGAGTCACTCTCCCATCCCTCGAGTTTGGCACCAAGATTTTAATCGCCCCTCTCCTCCCTACCCCTGCCCCATGCAGTTCCCAGAGGTGGACACCAGGTGGCGGTGTGAGGACAGGGAAGGGGAGCGGAGAGTACCGAGCCACGAGGAAGAGGACACAGCTGACAGCCAGGTAGGCTAGAAGCATGAAGAGCCAGACGCCTGGAGAAAAGGGGTCCAGGAAGGAGAAATAGCCCGGTCTGCGTCCCTGCAAATGGAGATGAAAACATGTTTCACCATACACAATCAAAATGGCCCTTGGGAAGGCAAGGCAGGCCAGGGTGAGTGTAGGTCTGGCCCCGGATTACATTTACTTGGGTTCTAAGCGATTGGTTTGAAGGGCTGTAGGGGTGAAGATGCAGCCGGGGCCGCTGCAAAACACACGCTCAACCCTGATCTTGGAGGAGAGGTCAGAGCTGGAGTGGAGGTATATTACTTCCGGGGATGAGGGAAGCTCTGTGCAGGAAAGTGGACAGCCTTCCGTGCCCCTGTGTACCACGCTCTGTGCTAGGGGACAGCGTACGCAGCTCAGGAAGTCCTCGGAGCCGCTGGTGTCTGCAGCTCTGGAGGCTGACTTCAGCACTCTCCTTCCCTCTCAAGTGTTTCTCACGAGTGTGCTAACACCCAGCGAGACCTCCTCACACAAAGCTTCACACAGTCCCAGGAGGCGCAGTTGATTATTTTCATTTTACTAGTGAAGAAACCAAAGCCCAGGGCTGTCAAGAGATGTGCCCAAGGTCAGACCACTGCTAAGCAGAAGACCTGGGGCCCAAGCACACATCGGACAGCCTAGTGCTTGTCTCGCTCTGCCACGGGAAAACATGGTACCTCCCAGGTCCGCCAGTGCGCCTGGCTATAGGATGGAGCAGGAACAGAAATGAAACACCCAGCTCTCACCTCTTCCCCCAGCAAAACAATGTGAGTGAGACGTTTTATGTGCCATCTCAGCTGTGTGGTCTTAAGAAAGTTCTCCTTTGGCCTCAGCTGAGCTAGGCTGGACCAGAACTGACCCAACGGTGGCCTCTGGACCACCTACAGCCCACAGTCTTGCTTCATTTACCCCAAAGTACCATTTTGCTTTGAGACATGGTCTTGTTATGCAGCTCCGGCCCTAAACTCACTTTGTAGACCAGGCTGACCTTGAATTCACAGTGATCTTCTTGTCTCAGCCTCCCAAGTGCTGGGATTACAGGTGTGCACCACTATGCCCAGCGTATTAAGTTTTTACGGTATTAAGTTTTTTAAATTCTCAGTAGTAAATGATTGGGCAATTGCACATAAAAATCTGTATTTCTGGCTTCTTTATAAAACTAACAACAGTGGCAACACTGGGGCTGAGTGGTGGTTGCTGCTACAGATAATATGTTCTCGCCAGCCCTGGGGCTGCCTTGGTCTTTTACGAGGCTTAACTCTTCCATTTAATCAGAAACCACTGGTCTAGATGGTCCCTAAGGATCATTTTAAGTGGAAAACGCAGGATTGGAACCTAGGGAAGCCCATGGATAGAAACGAAAATCAGGATTAGGCTTAGGTGTTCTATGAGCAGGGAAATTTGCAAGTTCGAGATGGCATCAGTCATGGGAACAACTTATTATCAATATCCAGGTCCCAGTCCTGTCCTTTTTACACCGAGGTCCCTAAAACACAAATGGGAACCACCTATGCTAATACTGTGCTAAACTCAACCAGCTCTATGAACTTGCACTATTCATAGGAAGCTAGAAGTGAGAAACTCCAAGTAGCAGTATCTGTTACCACAGCTGCACCTGCAGCAGGCGGGAGAGAGACACTGTTTTGCATGGTCATGTCGTGTCTGCACAGCGCCCCCGGCCTGGGTGATTCTCACTTTCTCTTCTGGATGGTTTTCCACTCTTGAACCACCCAGAGTAAAGATTTCCCTTTGGGACTAACCCCAGAGGAAGCACAGAGAAGACGTCATTAGCTTTCCTGTCAATAGCATAGCCATTGTTGGGTTTTGTGGCCTTTCACAGGGGCCTCTCAGGTTTTCTTTCACAGTATATTTAGCCCAGGGAACAGCTCTTTGATACTAATTGCAAGCGTCTTCCTTGTGGTACAGGCATGCTTGATCTGAACGGAATACTCAGATGATTTATTGGCAAAAAGAAATAACTTGAGGATCACAGCCTAGTAACTAAAGGAAGGGAACAGGCAAGAAATGTTGAGAAGATCATTTCAGCATGTCTGGTCCCATCATTTTGTAAATCTTGCAGGAAGCAAGGGACTCAAAAGCAGCAGAATTGGAGTCCCTGGTTGGTCATTTCAGGGTCCATCAGAAGCTGACCATGTTTTCATTATCATAATAGCCAGTGGCAGACACAGGAAGACAGACAACGCAGAACCTAAGCATGGAGTCTGGTAGGTGAGACGGGAGCTGATCCTGCAGAAGAAATCACCCCAGCTGCAACAGAAATCACTAGCTTAGGCCCCATGTGCAGTCCCTCTGCACCCCAGACTTTCTCTGGGCAAATGGACGTGAATTCTATGTACCCTGTCATTCAGGACTATTTCACTGTGTGTCTCTCAACTAAGAGATATCCAGGAGGGGAAAGAAAAAAATAAAAACTTTTATTGTTACCTTCTGAATCTGAAACCCTATTAGATGCTCAGTGTCAGAAATCTATACCTGATTATATCACAAATTGAGGAAAATGACAGCACTTTTTAAAGCTGCCATAACTGGTTAGGAGTGATAAGGCCTGATGCATAGCCGTGGGAAAAATTCTTGGAGACTCGTGTTGTAAAACATAGGCCATCACACAAACAAGGACCAAGACATAAACAGAGCTCTGCTGGAAATACATCTGTCAGGTTGGCAAGGCAACATCTGATCCCACATGTGATTGACTGACGCCAACCAGAAGAGAAAGGACCAGGGAGTCATCTGAGATTTGGGTGTGGCCTTATGCAAGGTTGGCATAGGCTGGGCCCGCTCTGATGCTGCAGAGAAGTATGTTCCTTGCAAGGTTCTGAATGCCTACGATTTCCTCTATGCGGTTGCTTCAGACTGCCTACTTCCTCAAGGACACCTGAATTAGTGGCACTGGGCACAAGTCAGGTGTCACATCCCATAGGCATTTTCCCCCCAAATAATAGTGTTTCCCAAACCTAAAGGTCATATGACGCTAATGCTTTTCCTCAGAAGAGCGCCAAGTGTTTCACTCTGTTCCCTTGATTTCAATACCCAGTTTTCCATACTGACAGATGGAAGAATGGAGACCCAGGAAGGTTAAATGCCTCCCTCAAATCACTGGTGATGGCTTCTATTTCTGTGGTGCGCGTTCATCAAGCTACACCACGGGCATCCGCGCTCGCCTGCGTTCACATGGCAGCTGTACCAAGTCGTCTTCTTCTTTTAATCTTTGCAACTGGCTCCAATAAATGCCCTAATTAATCCCATGCTTTTTCCCCAGTGCCAGCAAAATCCCAAGCTACTCTATCTACTCCCTTAAAGTAATCGTAAACATTATTTATCTATACTCGTCATCATTTATTTGTGACCGTTGTATTTACAGGCATTTGTATTGATTTACACAACCAATCTGGTTGCTGATACAAGTTGAGTTGTTTCCTTTTGGTGGATACAACCACTTTGGAAGTAGATAAGTGGTGTTTTATGTGTATCTACAGATAAATATAGCTACATGTCTGTGCCCCTAAATGTCAAGGACAGGTCAAACTCTGCTAATAGAATTGAAAATTAGATGGCAGCAAAAATAGAAGTCTTTCCCTTGGTTTTTGGACTGTGTGTCAGACTGACCACACCAGAGTCAGCACCCTTGATGCTCTCTCTTGACGGGCAGGACCTGAGGGCTGGCTACCAACTGGTCCTGGTGTGCTGAGGTCCTTAAGTGATAGCAGCTGGGCAGTGGGGCTGCTCATAGAGCGGCCAAGTGGGACTAAATTCTTCTGACATCAAAAATGCACCTTATCCTTTAAAAACTCTGCTAATTCCCTGCTATTTACCCTATGCGTAGTGGGAGAAACGATATTCTCCAAAGAGGACAACCACTTTCTCAGAATCTAAAGCCAAAGGCACACGGAGACTGCAACCTGGTAATGCAGCACAGATGGTGAATCAGAATATACTGTGCAGCCAGACTGCCTCGGGGGAGTCCTGGCTAAACACTTACAAGCTGTGCAGTGCCAGGCAAGTTACTTTACCTCTAGGTCTCTGTTCCATCCTTGCAACGTGGGTATAATGACAAAACTTAATTCATGGGAATGTCCTGAGGACTCAGAGGGTTAAAACAGAATACAGTCTATGTGTGTTCTGTTCCTTTATTGACAGCTGTGACAAAAGGAAGGCGAGATGGTATGTGACAGAGGAGGGAACTTCCTTTTATACTGATGACTTCCTCAATGGAGACGAAACACTATTTTCTGTTCTATAGTGACATATACTAAAGATGCTTGAGGGTGAATGCCATCTGGCTACAGTCACTTTTCATAACTCCTGGAGTTTCTTTCTCTATTGTAACACACGAAACACGAGGGTTTCCCCGGGGCTCTCTAGGGAAGCAATTAAGGCAATCCCAGACTTTCTTCTGGAACGGTGGCTCTTAGAAACCAGCATTTCCAGTCTTTGGATCTCTGTTTTATATCTCAGCCTCCCAAAAGAAGTCACTGCCTAGGAGGACCAGACATGTGGCAGGTTCTCTTGGGGCTGGGTTAGGACTGTGTACTCCAATCACCATCTCTCTACACATGAAAACTAGTGACATTAATTCTCTTCCTTCTCATTAACTCATACTTCCCCAGCATTTCAATGACACAGAGTTGTCACAGCTCCTTGTGCTTTTGACAGTCTTTAGCACTAAATGGCAATTTATAGAGCATTAGACCACAAGGTCAATAGTGGTCATTGGTCAAAAAACTTTCTTTAAGGCTGAAGAAGAAAGAAAAACAGTCTCTCAATGATTCCTTCCAGGAAAGGCGGGAGGAGGTGAGAGTTTTTTGGTCTCATTATAGGAACCCACCAAGTCTCCCAGAGTATCCACAATGAGTTTTCTTGCATACAGTGTGGTTTAGTGTGCGCTTGACCTCTGACTCCAAGAGGAAAAAAGTAAACAGGTGGCTCATTCTTCTCCACATAGAACAGGCAGATGGTATGCTGACCATGTAGCCCATGTGCTAGCACTGTCTCCATAGCTACTTCCACTCTATGGCTTGGAAATCTGGAGTCAGAAGACTTAAATTCTTATCCTGGTGTTGACCTTACTTTCTGAGTGATACTAGGGAAGTCACTCAGTGTCTTTGGGTGCCATTTTCCTCTTCTATAAAATAGAGCTCCATAATCCACAAGAGAGGTGAGTGTGAGAATTAGGAAAATAATGTAGATAAGACACCTTGAGTTTCTTGAGTGAATCTCTCAATAAACACACAATATCAAGATGATCATACATTCAGGGATCCATATTTCCATTAGATGGGCTATCATGTTACTTAGCTTTAAAGAACAGAACTCAATTCATTTTCTATTTCCTTATAACAGAGTATTAAGGAGCATTAGAAATGATTCACTAGTTTACTTAGCACTGTTCTCCATTTTCCTAGCCAGTCTTTGTGAAACGAAACAGACCTTATTGAAACACGGGTAATATATCCAGCAAATGCCGTGCACTAATTTCATGTTGGCATTTTATTTCTCTCTCACTTTTTAATCACTGTCTAATTTTTTAAATTTCTCTTGAGAGAGAAGACTGTAGCTGAGAGCTAAGAAAAGAAAAAGAACAGAGTGTGAAATGTTCCCATGTATTAATGGAAGGTGAAGCCAGGCAGGATAAGGGGGGAATGGTAAGGTCACAGTCTCCATGGAGTTTCAGATGCTCTGGCAGGCTCAGGACCCCCCATGGGATCATAGACAGCATCCTCAGACAGGAAAGAACCCTAGAAGATCGCATAACCCATGGCCTTGACACTGAGAGAAACAGGCAATTACACCATGAAGGCAGGTGGTGGGACTTAGAAATGGGACTTAGAAAACCAGCTCCAGCGCTGCCACACCACTGTGTGGCCTTTCCTCCTTCCACAGCATGGGCCAGGCTCACAGAACTCAGACCTGGGCCCTGCAAGGTGGGAACCATCCTCCCTGCTTCCAGCATTGCTTTACTGAGTCAGAGCACGAATGGGGGGGGTTTCTTAAGCTAAGAGCTATTAGGAGACATAGAAATATCACAGACGTATACCCCATCTCCCCAAAGATGCCGACACTAAATTATTCAGATGAAATCTATCTATTTGGGGGTTATAATGGGCCAAATGTTGAAGCCCAAGTTGGCTTTTGGCACACTCTGCTGCAGCTTGCTCCACCCGTCAGGGTGTGCTTGGGGAATACAAACTTATTTTAATATTAGTCTGAGCAAAACAGCATTAGGCAAATTGCTA
Organism: Dolichotis patagonum; assembly: GCA_004027295.1. NCBI lineage: Eukaryota > Metazoa > Chordata > Mammalia > Rodentia > Caviidae > Dolichotis > Dolichotis patagonum. Next base: position 50,388 of record PVJX010000184.1, on the reverse strand, counting down.
CAGCAGGAAAAGGAGAGAAAACTACATGATATCCTCTAATGTCAAATACAGATGTTTTTGTTTTTCCATGCTCTTCTCTCTTCCTCTTGCATAATCTTTGAAAGCTCACAGTATGCCTCAATACTATAAAATCCTCGTAAGCAAAATGTCTTTAGAGTTATGGTGCTATACCAAATATTAAACTTCTCAGTCAGAAGAAATTAGCTTATTTGCCAGGAAAATCAAGAGTCCTTGGCTGGGTGTGGGAGTGCATGCCTATAATTCCAGTACTCAGGTGGCTGAGGCAGGAGGATTGCTACAAGTCCAAGGCCAGCCAGGGCTATGCAATGAGTTCAAGGCTACCCTGCCCTCCACAGTTAGCTCATCTCAAAAAAAAAAAAAAAAGTCTTATACTTCAGAGGTCCTGTTACTTAACAGTCATGTCTGGAATACCAGGAAAAAACCCGAAGATAATGGCTTTGCATTTATGTATGGCCTAGAAGTGCATCTGACCCCACCCAGGACCCTGACACCCTCTCGAGTGGATGCCGTGTTGTACACTGGACACGTGGGGATTGTAGGGACAAACCAGTGAGTTCAAATGGCAGCTATAGCCAAGCCTGGGCAGCAGCTGTGTCTGGACGGCATGAAACATCTGCCTCCAATTCAAGATGATAAAGGGACAAGCTGCGAAGGATAACACTCATCCTGTTGCCTGGAATGCCATCCATGCTGAGCTTCCTAGAAGAAACCCAGACTCCTGGGACTCAGTGCTGCTCAGCCAGGAGCCAGAGAGGAGAGGATGGTGTTCCCTGACTCAGATCACTGGATTTACGACCTGCTTTCTGCACTTCCCTGGCTTCCCTCTCCTCTCTCTTTGCTCCCTCTTTCTCCCTTCTTCCCTTTCATATTATGAAATAAATACTGTACATTTAGGATGATCACATTTTCCATACCAAAAAGCATGTCATAAGAACCACAGTCTGAGACAGGGTTATCGCCCAAGGGGTCTATTGAGAGACAGACAGGTGAAGCACATGAAAACACAACATAAAAATGGTATAATAAACAGGCAGGGAGCAGAAGCTCGGAGAAAAGGGCAACCAGCTCTCTCTGGGGGAGTCGTGTTGAAGAGCAGGTGTCATTTGAGCTGGGTATCAAAGGCTGGCTAAGAGTCTGTTTGATAGTCTAGAGCTGAGAAGATAGTTTAGAGCTGAGCTGGATGAGGAGGGCAAGATGATGCTGTCGTGATGGCGGAGCGGAAGCCGCAGAGGGCCAGGGGACCTGCAGCCAGAGAAGCGGGGACAGGACAGAAGGCATGGGCTTTATCTCCATGCTAAGGGTTTGAGCATTTTCTTCTAATCGATGGGTAACCAGTGAACGGTTTGGAGTGGAAGGCTGGTATGATTACATTTGTAAAGCAAGCAAGCAAGCCGCCCTCAGGCTGTGGATGGAGGCTGAACTGTGACGAGCAGCAGTTCCTACACGTTTATTAAATGTAACAGCTTAACACCTCATCGTGCATTTGCCAGGCACAGTTACAAGCGCATCACATATGCAGTCTCATTTCTGCATGTGAAGAAACTGAGACACGTGCGACTCTCAGCTAATAACGATCGAATCCAGGAATACAAGCAGGCAGTCTGGCTCTACTCCATACTGCTTCTTTGTGAATGCTCATGGTGACTGCAGCTCTTGGATGGGGACAATAAGGGACACTTTCCCCCCAAGGAGAATACTGTCTGCTGGAATGGCAGCAGCTTGGGTTAGAGACAGGGAGAAATGAGGTGGCACGGTGTGTCTGAGAGCTATTCCGAAAGTGAGATGAGAGTTAGGGATACTCCACGGAGGTTCAGGTTACCGGAAGGAGATGCTAGTAGCTGAGATGGGCCAGAAAGGAGGAGGAGGACTGAGTCTAAGGAATATGCTGAACGCAGTTCGAGACAGCATTTTGGGGGTGCCTGTGAGACATTCAGATGGAGAGGTGAAGGAACGTGCAAGAAACACAAATACACTACTGGAATTCAGGGGTGAGGCCAAGGTTAGAGCACAGTTTGAGATGATCTAGGGAGAGAGGGGGGAGAGAGAAAGAAGAGAGAGAGATGCCAACTGAAATGATGAAGAGGTATGAGGAATACCACAAGAAAATGGTCCTTGCATGCTAGGAATGGGGAAAGCTCTACAAAGCAGGATGGATCAATAATAACATATGCCAAAGCCCAATTCCTTAGCTACTCTGTCAAGTAGCAAGGTGTAGGCGGTGAAAGGGTAAAAACATTCTTCTTATTTTGGTCCTAGAGATGCCTGAGTAGAAACAGAGATTATGCCCTGACATTGGAAAAAAGAAAAATATCCCATAATCAACTCTTGATGATCCATGTCCATGCCAAAGCTCAGATAATCTTAGATTGCTGGAAATGCACAAATTATTTCTGGTTATCTACAGTCCTCAGAGGCACATTTGCCATCACTTATTATTTTGGGGGCCTTGGCAATAATTCTTGAGCAGGGATTACATTATGCAAAGTATACATGCAGCAGAACATTATGTGGGACCTCATTAATACATACAATGTCTATGTTTCTGTTTATCAGTTACAAATAAATAAAGTAATTCTTAACAAGGCATTTACACTTTGAGTTAATTATTTCCACTTTTGCACACAGATTTGATTAGCACCAGATGCTCACTTTTTGCTAACAATTATTCATCAGTCAGGTGATCTCACATAGAACTGAGATTCTAAATCCTTACGGACTATAAATGGTATTAAATGAGTCATATTTTTCCTCCATGAAAATCATCTGTTAGAGAAAAGTTACAAAATAATAAACATCCAATTTTAACTTTAATTGCATTGTCTTAGACCTATTATAGGAAAGGCAGCTTCCCAAAGCAGTTTCAGATTTAGACTTTCCTGGTAGACTTTACTTGCTTATATTTTAGCATTAGATATCCCTGCTACGGCCTCGCAGGTGCAGCGAAGTTCATCTTAGACTCCTTCTTACCAGGTTTCCTCTGCTTTCATCAATTCAGGATTGTTCTCTCCCCAGCTGACTTTTTAAGCATGGTGCCTCACCTACAGAATGTGCTGGATAAATATTTGTTGAATAAATGCATAAAGTGTCAGTTCTGCTCAATGTAAGTTGTTCATGCCAGCACTCATTTTTCACTTTGTTTGGCCCCATTATAAATCAGATCTGAGCAGCCATGTGGCACACTGGGGCCTCCGTGGGGTGGCCAGGGGAAGAGAGGGGTCCTGACCATAAAGGGGGACTTTATCAATCAAGTAGAGTGCTCTTGAGAAAAGAAACAATTGGAGATATATCAATACATCATATCATATCTATCTAGACATAGTTGGATGTTAAGGAATGGGCTTCATGGCTGTAGGAGCTGGCAACTTCAAAAGGGAAGCAGGCTGGAAGCTCAAGACAGGATTTCTGTCTTATGGGGCATAATTCCTTCTTCAGAAAACCTCAGGTTTTCTGTCAAGGTCTTCAACTGACTAGAACAGGCCCACCCACAGCCTTGGGAGAATTCTCTTCTCCTTAAGGTCAACTCATTGTTGATATTAACCACATCTACAAAAATATCTTCAGAGTAACACCTGGAACAGTGGATGACCAAAACTCTAGGTGACATAACCTAGCCAAGTTGCTAGAAGCAGGTGTCACTGAGTGATGAACACTTGGGACCAGGCGCCCTCAGCCAAATGTTCTTGATGGGCCATCAGGTCACCAGCAAGACTTTCGCTCCCTCAATGTTAGTAAGGAAATCAAAGCAGAGCCTTGTTGTACCCACAGCAGGGTGGTCTGGAGAAAGCTGTATGTCTCCATTTCTTTTGGACACTGCTCCACTGGAGGGAGCAGGGTGGGAGGAACCTCAGCAATGGCGCCGGCTGGAGGCTGTCTAGGGAGCACAGGCAGATGTAATGATGATAAAGACAATGTCCTGGAGTGAAAAGGCCCTGCCCTGAGCCAGCTACAGGGGAGGCCTCCGCTTCCTTATCTGTAAACGGGAAATGATAATTCTGACTCAGTTTCCTCAGGAACAGTCCTGAGGATGCAATGAGAAAGCGTGGGCAAAGGGCCATATGAGATGAGTTACTCAAAGATTACACACGGGGGCGGGGCAGGCTGGGATCATACAGAAAGCCTAGGTTTAAACCCTGCTCTTTGACTTATCAGTATGTGGCCTTCTCCTAGAAACTACCCCTCAGATCTTCATTTCTAAAAGTTACAGCAACGTGTAACAGGACTGTGTTAGTTTCCCAAGGTCCATAACTGGGCAATTAAAACAACAGAAAGTTTTCATCCCTCAGTTTTGCAGACTGGCAGGGCAAAGTCAGGGTGTCGGCAGGGACATACTGTGCGGGGTTCAGGGGTAGCTTTCTCTTGTCTCCTCTCACTTGTCTGCTCTACGTTCACGGGCACAAGCAATCAAGAGAGGAAGGAGTCTATGTTTCCCTCACCAGATGCATGGAGAAAACACAGTAAACTGAAGGTGGAAGGGGCCTTTGAGATTGCTGGGGTGACTTTAGGAGAGAGGAAGAAGCAGAGGATGACAGGGTCCATCACCAAGCAAGACACATCAAGCGCTGACTCTTCCCTCATAGACATTCCTATCCTATGAGGCAGAAGAAATTTTTACTGGAAAGCTACAAGTGTGGCTTTTCCACTCCTCCTGTTTGCAAGATCCTGCAGCTGATGGGGGAAAATATAGCCCAGCACATTTGCACTTAAGTCTTGAAACCTAAATATTTCTGTGAGTCATTCATTATTACCATATAACTCAGTGTTGGCATACAAATCAGTTTAATGACATAAATGCTTATAAAATAAGTTTCTTACCATATGAACTCGGTAAAGAATGCTAATTCCCAGCGTCATGAAGGGCTTAGAGAAATCAATCACCTTCTCGCGCTCCGCCGTAATAGTGAGGCCTGCCACAGCCAGGTCTGCTTTCTGGAAGGAAAGAGGAAACCCATCAGTGGAGCAGCCACATGAGTGGGACACAGAGTTGTCACCAGAGGGTATCCCTGTTGAGCAGATGTTACTCCAGACTCAGAGAATAACTCTGCAGAGACACAGCATAGCCCAAATCTGAAAAATAACGCTTAAAGGACAAGATGTTAAAGTTGTGACTCATGTTCACTTGTAGCTAGACCCCTTTAAATACACGGGTGACTTGAAACCAAGAGGGGTCACAGCCTGCTTGTTCATACAGACTCAAAATGTCCACAGGGACTCAGAAGGTGAGAACTGGAAGACAGGCTGCTGAGTTCTCTGTATTGAGAATTTTTGATTCAACTTATTTATTTGTTCCGTCAACACAACTTTAATAAGTGCTTGGAAAAGTAAGACCCTTCAGTGTGCTGGTGGTAGAGATTACAATGAAAAGTAAAGGGCCGGGGATTTAGCTCAGCGGCACAAGCGCCAGCCTGGCAAGCACAAGGTCGTGAGTTCGATCCCCAGTACAAAAAAAAAAAAAAGAAAAGAAAAGTAAAAACACTGGTACCACAGGAGTTCGAAACAATCTGATGCAACCCCATTCATTTCACAGAGAAGGAAGAAAGACCAGGAAGACATTGAGCAAGTGGCCCGATGTGACAGTCTGTCCTTGCAAGAGCTGGGCTGGGATGCAGCCCCTATGATCACTGGCCACTTGTGCTGCCATCCAGGTAGAAATTCAAGTGTCCCGGGCATAACCAAAAGAAGAATCTCACATCTCTTCAGTTCACTGTTGTGAAGAGCTTTCCTCCCTTTCTCTTTGCTCCTAATTACACTGCAAGTGCCCACTTGTGATGAGAGTCTGAGCTGAATTAGGGCCCTCCGGTGAGGAGATGCTACGGCTTCCTCACTCTCCTCTGTGTCCGGAAGTTCTTCTCTGCATCCCATTTAAACCCATCCTGCTGAAAGCAAGCCCACCTCCTCCTGCTCTGCTCTCTGACATCCAGGGCCACGGGAAAGCTCAGAGCGAGTGCTGGGCTCCGGTCTAGGCTCTGCTCTAACTCACCAGCCAACCAAGGCTGGTTCCTTTGCTTCTCTAGTCTTCTTTAAACTCATCCACAAACCATGTGATCACGAGCCTTGAAATGTAGTCTCCGGACCATCTGTATCGGAATCTCCTGCAGGGCCAATGAAAACATGAACTCCTGGGGCACATCATAGACCCCTGGATCAGACGCTATGATGGAAGGCCAAAGGAATTGATACTGCACTTGTAACAAGAGGCACAGGTGATTCTAAATTACACAAATACATAGGGCCGTAGTTCATCCTGGTCTCTGAGATTGACATTCCAGCTTCTTTAAGTCTTCCTCCTAACGACGGCAGATCAGTTAATGCAAAAGATGCACAATGGAGTGAAGAAAAGTGGGATGTCCAACAACCTACAGACAAGTCCATCAGTTCAGAATGAGTATACAGTCACATTTTCACCCATGCACACACACACGATTCTTGCTAAACCATTGCGAAGAAAAGGAACAGACACGCTGCCTCTCATTTTACTCCCAAGGGAATTACAATTTGGGCACAGGAAGGACAGTCCAGTGGCTGAAGCCATTTCTTCTATAGCTCAATATCAGTCCCGCATGCTCTAGTCACCCCCCCAAGCAGTCACAGGACCCAGTAACGTTAACATACTTAGACCCCTTTGAAGTAAAGCCATCCTTAAAAGAAACTATAGCGTGTGGATGCAAGAGATTTTCAATAAAAAAACGGAAGAGGTGATTGACTCATTTTGTATTACTTTAAGAGAGTGCTGATTGCTGCTATCAAGTGAATCAACTCTTGGGTTAGAGAGTGGGGTTTGATTAGAAGATTGTTGGTAACTTCATTTTGAGGGACTCTATGGAGGATTGCTTGGGACTTTCGGAACCTCAGCCTCTCAGTGACAGTGACACTGACTTGAATTCACCTTGCGAGCACCAGTCTGCAGCAAGCCACCTGGAAAGGCCCAGCAGACACAGCACCAGTACCGAGTCAGCAGGTCTGCTGCAAGTTCACGCCCCAGCCCTGCCCGCATCCCAGGGACAAAGAAACACGAGTTAAAAGGGTCTGGATTTAGGAACTGAAGGACAGGTTCAGAAAACTGAAACAATAAAACGGACAAGAGGTGAGCACAGCGTCCAGTCCTCTCTCTGTTTTGTTTTTGTTTTTTAAATACAAATCAAGCAGTCAAAGTAAACAACACTGTCTTCGAATTTCTTTTCCCCACACTCAGCCTCCTCCCTAAAAAGGCCAAACTTTGGATTAAAATTTGGAAATCATTTCACAGGTTTATAGAAGTTGGCCAACAATGACACGATGCCAAAACAATTCCATATGTCCATATGGAGAGACGGCTGGAAACGAGCTACGTCCCACAACAAGGAATCTTTCCTACGTACGTGTAGAATAACCACCTGTCCAGGGAGATGGGCGCCCCAGGCCTGGACAGAGCATTGCTCTCTAGTCATAAACAGACATGTGCCTAAACTGGGCCAGACAGAAAAACCACTTTATTCCCGGATGCTGCCCCAGGACCCACAGCCCATGTCTCTCTCTTTCCTTTTGCCCAGTATAAGCTGGGAGGGGGCGGGGAAAGGCAGGGAAGGAGACGGAAAGGGCAACAGGAAGCTATAGGAATCCACGGAGGCCTGGTGATGGTTGTTTGTTATATTTAATTGACTCAGTAGAGAAGAGTAATTATCTACCTTGACTTCAGTACACCCCAGGGTGCCAGCAACAACCACATGGGATGAGATTATTTCAAAAAGACGTGTGTTCATTTTCTTTTACCTTAGTTAAAAAGACATCGCGCTATAAAACACCCTTCAGATGAGGAGATAATGTGCCATGAAACCAAACATAAAAAAAGAAAGGGGGCTGGGACAGCAACAATGATAGGAATGGTTGCTGTGGGAGGCTGCTGGGAGTGTGAACAGGACAGCAGCTCATGTGAGGCCTTCTGCTCCTCCCGTCACTTGTGGCCTCCAGTAGAAAGGGAAGTGGGCGGGACATCAGAAGACCTGTCTTGTCAGAGAGGGGCACCAATATCACTGTGACCTTTAGCAAGTTATTCCTCTCTCTGGAATAGACTCCCCAGCTATACAGTGACAGGGGCAGCTAGAGAGCCCTCTAAGCCTTTCCCAGCTGCAAACCCCACAAGCAGCTCTGCCCGGCTGGCTGAGATGCGGTTCAGCCTGATTGGTCCTCCTCCCTGCTCCAGAAGACAATGGAAGTCCGCAGAATTGACTGGCGATATGAAGCAGGTGAGGAGACCAGGCCTGGAGGAGGAACCTGGTTACCAGACTGGTTAGTGAGCAACTGGCAGAGATGTCTTCTTTCAGGAAGAGAAACCCTTGGAGGCCAAGGATTTGCAAACCATTCAAGAAGCTCAGGGCTGAACCTAGAACCTGGGGCTGGAAAAACAGAAGGGACCAGGAGCCCGAGAGGTAGGGGACATGGGAAGCAGAGGCTGTGCCACCAGAGCAGAGCGCTGCACACGTCAGAAAGGGGCCCCAATATCAGGACATTCCTGGCAGCATTGTGGGGTGCACACATGCACCATGCACGCTGCCATATAAATACATTCCTGGGAGACAGGCCTCTCTCCCCATTCTTGATGCAAAGTGTTCTTTGAAGAGCTCTGTGTGCTGCCTCAGAGAGACCCCTGCTTTCCTCTCCTGAATGTTTGTGGCATTTACAAGGGGAGGACAGGCCAGCCTGCAGGGGACTTCCAAAGCACACTCCCCTTTGCTTCAGGAAGTGTAATGGCGGTCATGCAAGTGTCACCATAGCTACCAAAGCCTGAAGCTGCCGTGCTTCTCCTGGGACCTGGGCCTGGCTGGGAGGAGGGCTGCATCTTTGTACCGGGCTCTGGTCTGCACGGCCCAAGCCTGAGCTCCCACTGGTCTCCAGAGAATAATACCCAGGGTCAGATGGCAGCGGCAGCAGACCCAGGCCTGCTCGGAGTGAACAAAGCCTTCTCTGGCGCTTGCGACTCCTTTCTTAGATAGCTGCTGCCCTCTTTTGGGCAAAATCTCCCTGTGCTCAGCAAGGCCTCAGACCTATCTTCCTCCATCTGCCTCCTCTGCCCACTTCCTTCCTCCCTTGCACGTGGCTTGGCTAGGGGAGCCAGCTATCGTGGATAACTCATCTATCTTCTCTGTGACTCAACCTTCTCAGCCATAAAATGGGTGCAATGCCTGCCTACCAACATGGTGTGGGAGTCGAGAGAAACGATGGATGTGGAAGTGCCCTGAACGTTGTAGAAACTGTTCAGTACTGCCATCATGGGGGCTGGCTGAGGCTTAGCCGTCACGTGGGACAGACTTGTTTAGACTTTGTCACTTATGTGCCACATGAGCTTGAGCAAGTCCTTTCCCTTCTCTCAGCCTCAGTTTGCTCATCTATAAAACGGGAATAATACTTGTCTTCCGGATTTAGAGAAGGCAGGTGTGACAGTGCCTCTCAGTGCTGTGCCCAGGCCTGGCACCGTGCCTACAGGTGTTTGCTGTGGAATGTGGACGGTGGCAACAGGATGACGATGAACTTGAGGCTGATGACCAACCAGCTCAGCAAGGGTCTCTGCAGATGGATCTCGGCCGTGATGAGTGGCAGGTGGGTGGAGATGGCCGGGCCTGCACCAGCGAGGCACAGGGCTGACTGTGCACCGTGGCCGTGGCCCATCAGACCCTGAGTGTCTTCCCCTTGTGACCTCAGCTGCTGTGCCTCCCCACACAAGGACGCTCACGCTGGCCTATCCTTTGGGAAACTCTAGGAAAGAGCTGGGGCACAGCCCTCCCTTAGTAAACGACTCTCCTCTGGGAGCAGGGATTAAGTGGTCTCCCCAGCTCTTTTTAAATTTACTCCCAGATCCACTGTGCTTTCTCCGAGCAGTTTCCAGATCTTCCTTCCCTGTATTTTTCACACTGCCCCTGCCACATGCCCAGCTTCTGGGCCCTGGTGGGGGTCTGCTGCTGCCTTCACAAGCCACGCCTCCACCTCACCCTGCCCCACCCACTGCCCAGGCCCCACTGCGCCTTGCTCTCTGCTGCTATTTATTTAGCTCAGTAACTGTGTTACTTAACTCCGGAAAGGAAAGCGTTCAGAAGCTACAGCTGGAATGAGGAAACACTACGCAGAGTAAGACTGCACGGAGCACCCTGGAGCCCGCATTCCAAGGTGATCATCTCTGGAGAGGCTGGTCCCAAGAGGATGAAGAGGGGCTGGCACACCCAGAAACCCCAGGCGGGAAGAGCTGTGAGGCCAGCAAGCCTGGCTTTCCAGGGAGGGAGAAGCACGTGTGCTCTGGCTGAGGGGAACACGGGGCTGCGGAGCAGATGGGACCCCAGGACACAGCATGACATGGAGCCGGTCCATGAACACGGGGCCTCGGGACAGACAAAGGCTGCCCCCACCTTAGTGTCCTTCACTGACTCTACACTGGGTCACGGGCAGGGCACAGGGTACCGGGGTGCCAGGTGAACAAATACAGGCTTGTGCCCTGCCGGACGCAAGCTCATGGAGCAGTGCAGGAGGCAGCCAAGTCACGCTGTTTTAAAAAACGATTTTGTTTATTTATTTATTGTGAAATTACGCCTGTGTTATAATAAAGTCATCTACAGAACCATGCAATCAAGAGTCTTAGTGAAGTCACGGGGGCCTTCCTGAGATGAGACTCAGTTATCTAAGTAGGAACTCTTAGAGGAAGCTGAGGGGAAGGAGCAGTATGTGCCAAGGCCCTGAGGCTGGAGTGTCCAGCACGGCAAGCATGCAGTATGATGAGGCTAGAGAAGCAGACAAGGATCAGGAGAGGCAACGCTTTGAAGAGCAAGCAGAAGACTGAAGATTTTAAGCAGCAAAGGTCCTACAGGATCCGAGTTGTGATAAAAACACAGCTAACACCTTCCCGTGTGTCAGGTACTGAACTAAGCCCACTCAATCCCTACAAAGTTCTGGGAAGGCAGGTTATTACTATTGTCTCTATCTTACAGACAGAGCACAGGAAAGTTAAGTAACTTTCCCAGAGTTGCACAGCAAGTAAGAGCCAAGGTTCAAACCCAGGCAGTTTGGCTTTAGAAGCTGTGTTCTGAACCTGCAGCAAATTCAGGGGGATCGCGGAGGGGAAAGGTAAACCTGAAGAGAGGCAGTAAGAAAGGACCGTCCTCACTTTTGTCTTCATGTCCTGCCACGTATGCAGCTGTGTTCTGGGGAGTCCGATCCCCACCCACTGCACAAACGTCGCTCGGCCAAGGTCAGCAAGGCCCCACGCCACAGTGACTGAGGGGTGCTTCCGAGGTGCTTATCTGCTGAGGCTCTAGCCAGCCCTGCCCTCCAGCCCCTGCCGAGGATCCCGAGGCGGGTCAACATCTGGGACCCCGCTCTCCCTTCTCCTACCAGCCCTGTCATGTGGCGATAATGCTTTGTCATTGGCACCAAACCAAACTGGGTTCAAGTTCCAGCTCTGCCGAGTTAGCCACTGTGTGACCTTGGGTAGGTCTTGTATCTTTCTCATCTGTCAAATGGGATAATCGTTGCCAACACAGGGGCACAAGAGGCTAAATGCGACGCGTATCAGGCCTGAAGCATGGTACCTGGCATACAGTAGGCACTCAATAAATGGTCAGTAATATTATTTCCTAGAAAAATGTACTTTTGCGCTAGGATGGCTACCCTGGTCCTTTCTCTTAAAATACTATCAGTGACTCCCACTCCTCTGGAACCCAGCCTGAGCTCCCAGCCCTCACGGCTTTGCTTGGTCCTGTCAGCTCAGCCCTGGGGCCACCACTCCTCTCCCAGAGCCCTGCTGTGCCCACCCTCAGCCAGCCTCCCCTACCCCCCTGTCAAACACACCTGGACTCACCCACTGCTTCCCCACCATCAGCTCCGCCGCACAGCAAGGTCCATTCCTAGTTTCCCACCCCATGAAACGCTTCCTGGGCATCTTCCCAGCTAACCACAGAGGAACTAAGCTGCTCTCTGCAGCATGAACTGCCTTGTGTTAGAACAGGGGATCTGGGCTCACACTCCCACTCTGCCACGTACAAACTGTGCAACCTTAACCTCTGGGTCTGTTTCTTCACTGACAAAATGGGAACCATAATAGGTCTCACCCTCTCGGAATCTCCTATGGGAGTTAAATGAGCCACCTACGCCAAGTCCAGGCCTGGCACAGAATAACCACCAACAAATGTTAGCTCTGTCTGTCCTTGCTGCTGAGGTTCACATGCATAGCTTGTCTTCCCATTAGATTACGAGTTTCTTAAAGCAGGAACCAAGTCTTTTAAAAACATACAGCATTTCAAAGTGGTCATTATCTCTGATTTACAAAGAAGCCAAAGCCCAGAGAAATGAGTAACTTGCTAAGCACACACAGCTAGGACATAGAGGAAGCTAGCTTCAAATCCATGCGTGCAGATTTCCAGGATCGTATGTGCCTCTGTTTTCTGATTGCTGCACTGTTCACAGTGACTTTGGGCACATCATAAATCCCGAGGGTACCACCAGCACAGCCAACAGTGCAAGGCAACGAGGGAAACCCATAAACACAGCCTGACCTCGAGCGCCCTTTGCAGGCGACAGCCTCAGGCTGATTCTGACAGATGGCTGTAGGCACGAGGTTTTGTTTTCTTCAGAAGACTGGATGGCTGGAACCAGATTCTGGTCAGACACAAGTCTCCGTCTTCAGATAAATTTGAAGCCCAGGTTTGCCCACTAGAGGGCGCGCTTCTCCCCTTGCCCCATTCCCAACTCAGTTCCTAATACCTTGGACAGCGCCACGCAGGGTGCCCAAGGGCGGGGAAGGGGAAAGGGGGGGGGTGCACATTACTGCCTGGGGCAGCTGTCAGCAGAGGAGTCTCACATACGGCACCCTAAGCCCGGGAAGGAAGGAAGGGAGATAAGGTACACGGTCTGAGCCTCGGACCAGCAGAAGGCCAGGCTGCTCCCAAATCCTCCGGAGCCGGCATCTGCATCTCAACCTATTTCAAGTTAAGTAATCTGCTCACTTCTTGTGTTTGGATGGATTTACCTGCTGCAAGCCTTTCACTCCTTCCCGCCCATGGAGAGGCCCAGGGAACCTGCTGGGATTCACTAGCGTCGCGGAGCTGCAAGGCCATGGGATCTGCAGAGGCCAGAGGTGCTCACTCCCACTCCTGACACCCACATGCTTTGGCAGGTGTCATCATCCGCACTGCATAACAACCCAGCTCGAATGCGCTCATCTGTTCTCCCGCCACTCGAATCAAGCTGTCTGCCCACTCCACCCGCCGTGGGTGGGACTGTGGAGAAACTCCTAGGGTCACCGAGCGCCTGAGAAATACCTGGCACCCTTGCCCACAAGGGATATGGGATCTTAGTCGACCACCTCTCCCTTCTTTTAGAAGGAGGGTATGGAGATGAGGATAAGGTAATAGGGAAATAGCATCCAAATAGTTGCTTGCACCAA